>CM031625.1:7373849-7441349 GCA_018398815.1 Conus ventricosus | reverse complement strand
AGTGACTCGGCAGCGGTGCAGTGTCTCCTCTGGTGGGTTGCTCTTTCTTGATGACTTGACGACATTGACTGCTCCCTGTGGATAGCCAGTGCCGGGGCTGCGGCTGTGGAACAGGGAGGGGTGTGTGTGTGTGTGTTGGAATGAGCGGTGTGGGTGCACTGCTACTGAGGTGGCACAGAAGATAGGACAACAGCGACAAGAGGGAAAAAAAAAAGGAATCCCATAGTGCTGAATCTGCATGAACACCAAGTAGTAGGTGAGAGAGGCTGTGGAACAGTTGAAGATCAACAGATGGAGAGGGAATGAAGAGAAATGTGTTGAACCTTTGGCCAGGTAATAGGAAGAGCATTGAACCTTCCCCCCTTTGCCCAGGTTATTGGAAGAGGGTTGAACCTTTGCCCAGGTTATTGGAAGAGCGTTGAACCTTTGCCCAGGTTAGGGGAAGAGCGTTGAACCTTTGCCCAGGTTAGGGGAAGAGTGTTGAACCTTTGCCCAGGTTAGGGGAAGTGTGTTGAACCTTTGCCCAGGTTAGGGGAAGAGAGTTGAACCTTTGCCCAGGTTAGGGGAAGAGAGTTGAACCTTTGCCCAGGTTAGGGGAAGAGCGTTGAACCTTTGCCCAGGTTAGGGGAAGAGGTGTTGAACCTTTGCCCAGGTTAGGGGAAGTGTGTTGAACCTTTGCCCAGGTTAGGGGAAGAGAGTTGAACCTTTGCCCAGGTTAGGGGAAGAGAGTTGAACCTTTGCCCAGGTTAGGGGAAGAGCGTTGAACCTTTGCCCAGGTTACGGGAAGTGTGTTGAACCTTTGCCCAGGTTAGGGGAAGAGCGTTGAACCTTTGCCCAGGTTAGGGGAAGAGAGTTGAACCTTTGCCCAGGTTAGGGGAAGTGTGTTGAACCTTTGCCCAGGTTAGGGGAAGAGTGTTGAACCTTTGCCCAGGTTACGGGAGGTGTGTTGAACCTTTGCCCAGGTTAGGGGAAGAGTGTTGAACCTTTGCCCAGGTTAGGGGAAGAGCGTTGAACCTTTGCCCAGGTTACAGGAAGTGTGTTGAACCTTTGCCCAGGTTAGGGGAAGAGCGTTGAACCTTTGCCCAGGTTACGGGAAGTGTGTTGAACCTTTGCCCAGGTTAGGGGAAGAGCGTTGAACCTTTGCCCAGGTTACGGGAAGTGTGTTGAACCTTTGCCCAGGTTAGGGGAAGAGTGTTGAACCTTTGCCCAGGTTAGGGGAAGAGCGTTGAACCTTTGCCCAGGTTACGGGAAGTGTGTTGAACCTTTGCCCAGGTTAGGGGAAGAGCGTTGAACCTTTGCCCAGGTTAGGGGAAGAGTGTTGAACCTTTGCCCAGGTTAGGGGAAGAGCGTTGAACCTTTGCCCAGGTTAGGGAAGAGCGTTGAACCTTTGCCCAGGTTAGGGGAAGAGCGTTGAACCTTTGCCCAGGTTAGAGGAAGAGTGTTGACTTTCAAGTCTGCTTATAACTTACCTGTTTAGATGCCAGTTGCATACCACCACTTGAAATATTACTAAATTACTACACGTCACTTGCACACTTTGCTCGTGTACGTGTACGAATGAGTTTTTCACCGTGTTATATAGTGTAAGTGTTTATGTATGTGATATCGTGTCCCAGTGTGTGTGTGTGTGTGTGTGTGTGTGTGTGTGTGCGTGTGCTGTGTGCGTGTGTGTGTGTGTGTGTGTGTGTGTGTGTGTGTGTGTGTATGTGTGTGTGTGTGTGTGTGTGTGTGTGTGTGTGTGTGTGTGTGAGTGCATGCAAATGTTTATGACTCGTGAATGCAGAAGTGTGTGTGTGTGTGTGTGTGTGTGTGTGTGTGTGTGTGTGTGTGTGTTGTGTGTATGTGTGTGTGTGCGTGTGAGTGTGCGTGTGTGCGTGTGTGTGTGTGTGTGTGTGTCCAGCCTGCATTTTACACATTAATTTGTGAACATTTGTAAAGCGCCCTTAGCCTGCGTTGCTAGGATGGCGGCGCTACTACACAAACTGTACGTCATCAGTATTATGAACATCACTGACCCTCTGCCCAGGTTACGGGAAGAGCGTTGAACCTTTGCCCAGGTTAGGGGAAGAGCGTTGAACCTTTGCCCAGGTTAGGGGAAGAGCGTTGAACCTTTGCCCAGGTTAGAGGAAGAGCATTGAACCTTTGCCCAGGTTAGGGGAAGAGCGTTGAACCTTTGCCCAGGTTAGGGGAAGAGTGTTGAACCTTTGCCCAGGTTAGAGGAAGAGCGTTGAACCTTTGCCCAGGTAATAGGAAGAGCGTTGAACCTTTGCCCAGGTAATAGGAAGAGCGTTGGAACCTTTGCCCAGGTTAGGGGAAGAGAGTTGAACCTTTGCCCAGGTTAGGGGAAGAGTGTTGAACCTTTGCCCAGGTTAGGGGAAGAGTGTTGAACCTTTGCCCAGGTTAGGGGAAGAGTGTTGAACCTTTGCCCAGGTTAGGGGAAGAGTGTTGAACTTGCCCAGGTTACGGGAAGAGCGTTGACGTGGCGCTGGGCGGCACCTCCCGAGGCGACTTCCTGCAGGCCCTGGTGAAGACCCTGGGGGAGAAGCCTGTGGTCATCATCAGCCCTTCCATGAGCGGCGGGTTCTCGCTGCCCTACCTGTTCGATCAGCCCCAGCAGAGCACCCAGCGGGCCGCCGCCTACGTCCCCGTGGCGCCGGTCAGCACGGGCCTTTACAGGGAGAAGTACCCCACAGCCAGGTGAGGTCTTGAGGAGGCGCTGAGTCTGTCAGAGGGTGGGTGGGAGGGAGGGTAGGAGAGTGGAGGGCGAGAGAGTTGGGTGGGTTGACTCCCTGGAATTCTTTCTCTTGGTTTTTTTTTTTTTTTTTTTGGCTCACCAGTGATTGGAAGATTTTGTTTTGTGTGTGTGTGTGGAATGATCAATCTAAAAACATGTATTTTTTTGGTGGTATTAATGGAATAGTTTACTTAAACAAACCTAAACAAATTACTAAGTGAAGAAATTATTTGAGAAATGTTGATATTGTTGCTCAGTTATTGCTTTGAAAACCCCCCTGAAAAACTCAAAAACTGTTGAGAATTGATGGTGTGTGTGTGTGTGTGTGTGTGTGTGTGTGTGTGTGTGTGTGTATGCAGGCATAGAATGAAGAAGGGAAGGGGGTGGTGTAGGATTCATGGGTTCTTGAACCCTTCCCCCTGTCTCTGTTATGAGAAATAGAAATCTACAGTACATAGGGGAGGGGGGGGGGGGGGGGGGGGGGGAGGTACAGTCATGATGAAAATTCATCATGTGTGTGTGTGTGTGTGTGTGTACGTATGAGCTAAAGTTCGTAGAGGTTTGTGTCATGAACTACTTTGTCTACTTTTTCACACAGACACATGTGATCCACCCGCCCCACCCTTCTCCTGCACACACACATACAGACACACACACACACACACACACACACACACACACACACACACACACACACACACACCTCGCTCTCTCTCTCTCTCTGACACACTCACACTCTCATACACACACACACACACACACACACACACACACACACACACACACACACACACACACACACACACGCACACACACACACACAACGCACACACGCACACACACACACAACACACACACACACACACACTTCACATGCACACACCACACACACACACACACACACACACACACACGCACACACGCACACACACACACACACACACACACACACACACTTCACATGCACACACACACACAACCACACCACACACACACACACAACACACACACAACACACACACACACACACACACACACACAACACACACACACACACACACAACAACACACACACACAACAACACACTTACTGCACACACACCACACACACATACACACAACCACACACGTGTTGGCGTACAGTTTGTTTTGGTGGTCAGACTCAGTCCTCCTCACCAACCTACTCCCAGTGGAAATATTCCAACCAGTTTTCATCCAAGAGCTCCTTCAATAGGAACATATTAGAGATCCATAGTTAGCATACATCTTCTCTGTTTCATAATGTTTATTCTTTCTGAGCTCTGGCTTTAAATTTTAACCAATCTGGTGTCATATATGTAGACAAGTCTCCTTACAGTGACGTATGCCTCTATCGCAGTGGAACTTCAGTCCATGTTCTATGCTGTGTCGTCGTGTTCTGCAGTTTAGCTGTAACACCCCTTCCAAACTTTTGTTGTTGTTGTTGAAAGTTTCGAAAACGTTTTAATTCCCCCAAATGCCACCAGCATAATGGATGACAATATTTATACATTTCATTCGAAATTAGTGAACAGCGTGTGCTACAAGCAAATGGTTGCTTTCACCCCAAACCTTCATCATAAGAGAACAGAACCAGTGAGGTTCTTTGTATCATGGATGACGGTATTCATACATTTTCATTCAAAATTAGTCAACAGTGTGCTACAAGCAAATGGTTGCTCTTAAACCCCAAACCTTCATCATAAACCTTCATCATAACAGAAACCTATTGAGATTCTTTTGTATAAAGAACAAACCCTTTCCAAACTTTACTCTGCACTTGTTGAAAACAAAAAAAAAAACATCCTTTAGATAATGTTTTTTTTCCATTGAAATCTTGTCGCTCTCGTACCACAGTTACCCACCTTGATTGTGTACCACAGTTACCCCCTTGATTGTGTACCACAGTTACCCCCTTGATTGCGCACCACAGTTACCCCCCTTGATTGTGTACCACAGTTACCCCCTTGATTGTGTACCACAGTTACCCCCTTGATTGTGTACCACAGTTACCCACCTTGATTGTGTACGGGTCCAACGACACCAGCCTGGGCTTCACCAGCCTCAACGACCTGAAGGTGCTGCCCAAGGCGCAGATCGCCAAGATCCCCGACGCCGGCCATGCCTGCTACCTGAACCAGCCGGCGTTGTTCCACAACGTCCTGTACCACTTCCTGTCCGATCTGCCCGCTTAGTGGGAAGGAAGGACTGGAGCCTGTCGGGCCAGGCGGCTCGCCGGTTGGAGCACAGTTCTTCACAAGCTCTTTTCTTTTGTTTTTGTTTTTGGTCTCTCTCTCTTGGTTGCTTTTCTTACAACCCTTGCTCATTCCACCTCCGTAACACTCGGCCACACCAAAGGGTGTTCTCAGACCTCCGTAACATCAGCCACACCAAAGGGTGTTCTCAGACCTCCGTAACGCTCAGCCACACCAAAGGGTGTTTTCAGGCCTCCCTAACACTCAGCCACACCAAAGGGTGTTCTCAGACCTCCATAACACTCAGCCACACCAAAGGGTGTTCTCAGACCTCCGTAACGCTCAGCCACACCAAAGGGTGTTCTCAGACCTCCCTAACACTCAGCCACACGAAAGGGTGTTCTCAGACCTCCCTAACACTCAGCCACACCAAAGGGTGTTCTCAGACCTGTTTACCCATACTATTTCGCCGTAGTTTGTACACAGGTTTGGCGAAAATACGATCAACACGACGATTCATGAAGAAATATGTCGAAGAAAATCCTGGAGACAAAATTCTTTAATAAGCGGTAATTGAACTTGTGAACAATAACTCTGGCGGAGGCTTTGACCAAAGAGCGACAACTCTTGCTAACTTCTGCTTGCAAAATTGCCGTTCTGCAGTGTCCGTTTCTTCGACAACATGCCCTGTGTTGTCGAGAAACCGGCGAGAGAGAGCATGAGCGTGTGCCAAAACATGCTGATGAATCGGGTTTGAAAGTAATTTGTATCAGAAAGAACCTGTTTTACCATAGTCAGTGCAAGGTCAGGTGGTTACTACTGGCAAGAAGCGTCTGCAGTGTGATGGCAGGTGAACACAAAATGAAGGACCCCTCCCTCTCCCCCCCTCCCCCTCCCCCCCCTCCCCCCCCTCCCTCTCCCCCCTCCCCTCCTCCCCCCCCCCCTCCTTCCGCCCTTCTCCGTCCTGCTTCTACAGAAATTTAGAATTTTGTACACACTATTTATAGAAAAAAAAAAGCTCATTTTTGTTGAGAAATGCACCGAAAGGAGTTTTAGGGTAAACAGGTCTGTGTTCTGTTGCTGCCTCCATATTACAAGTCCGGCGCTCTACCAGCTGAGCTATTCCGGTCCCCACCCACTGTGTGCTGGACTTCTGATACACTGCTTGGCGTACGACCGTCTGCTTGACATTTGCCGACACCACTCCGGGCCACAAAGTTGCTAGCGTGTGACTGGCAGTTTATTCTGACGCCAAACAAGCAAAAGAACAACCCTCTCCCCCCCCCCCCCCCCCCCCCCCCCCAACCACTTGCTAGCGCGGTTTTTATTGGCCGTGCTTCGACTCCTTTGGATGGGGGTGTGGTATGTTCTGGGTTATTTTATCTAACACATTGGCTTCATCTTGTGTCTGGCACTTTATTCGCATGGGCAGTTTTTGGGGTTTGAAAAGGTTTGGCTTCTCTCGAGGAGGGTTGAGAGGGGACGAGGAGTGGGAGGGGGGGTGTGGGGGAACAGGGAACGGCTTTGCAGCTTCATTATATTTTACTCAGATTTTTTTTAATTTTCCATTATGTGTGCAGTATATCTGACCTAGCTCTTTATAAGCCAGAAATGATGCTACCTTTTATGAACATTTTTTTTTCTATTCATGCAGTGGGAGAAACAAGGCCAGTTTGACGGCATGTTGTTCTACCCCTGATCTGGATGTTTTTGCATTTTCCTGTTTTTTTGTTCTTTGTTCTTTGTTCTTTGCTTTAGTTGATGCCTTGTCTGGTGACTGGCAGAAAGCAGTCTCCTCCAGAATGTAAAAGGTTCTCCAGATTGTAGACAGAATATGAAATAGGCAGTAGACCAAATTGATCATGCAGGAGAGTAGACCACATTGACCATGCTGTAGACCACATTGATCATGCTGTAGACCACATTGATCATGCAGGAGAGTGCATTGACCATGCTGTAGACCACATTGACCATGCTGTAGACCACATTGACCATGCTGTAGACCACATTGACCATGCTGTAGACCACATTGATCATGCTGTAGACCACATTGATCATGCAGGAGAGTAGACCACATTGATCATGCTGTAGACCACCTTGATAATGCTGTAGACCACCTTGATCATGCTGTAGACCACATTGATCATGCTGTAGACCACATTGATCATGCTGTAGACCACATTGATCATGAAGTAGACCACATTGATCACTGATCATGAAGTAGACCACATTGATCATGCTGTAGACCACCTTGATCATGCTGTAGACCACCTTGATCATGCTGTAGACCACATTGATCATGCAGGAGAGTAGACCACATTGATCATGCTGTAGACCACATTGATCATGCTGTAGACCACATTGATCATGCAGGAGAGTAGACCACATTGACCATGCTGTAGACCACATTGATCATGCTGTAGACCACATTGATCACGCTGTAGACCACATTGATCACGCTGTAGACCACATTGATCATGCTGTAGACCACATTGATCATGCAGGAGAGTAGACCACATTGATCATGCTGTAGACCACATTGATCATGCAGGAGAGTAGGCCACATTGATCATGCAGGAGAGTAGACCACATTGATCATACTGTAGACCACATTGATCATGCAGAAGAGTAGGCCACATTGATCATGCAGTAGGCCACATTGATCATGCAGTAGACCACATTGATCATGCAGTAGACCACATTGATCATGCAGTAGGCCACATTGATCATGCAGTAGACCACATTGATCATGCAGTAGACCACATTGATCATGCAGTAGAGTAGGCCACATTGATCATGATTATTTTTTTCCAAGTATGAATAGAAGAAATGAATGCTTAATGTCTACCTGCAGATTAAAAAAAAAAGATGGTTATTAGGAAGGAGTGGAGGTTTACTCTTGAAATATAATTTGTTCCAGTAAGTTGGTCAGATTCACCGAATCTCCAAAACACGTTATGAGGGTTGGGAGGTTTGCTGGTTTTTTTTTTTTTTTTTTTTTTTTTTTTTTTTTTTTAGCAAATCAGCTGTTGGCTGAATTTTTTTCCCCCTCTGTGTTGGAGATGGGACTGTACTCTACAATGATGTAAATGTGGTGTTAAAAAAAAACAAAAACAAACTACAGTTGATGAATTTCTGAATCTGGTGCTTTAGGAGAGAACCTTGATTACTGCCACCTGGTGTGGACTGTGGCTGTTCATGTTGATTGTGTTCACAGCTGTTGCCTGTGTCAAGGCTGCAATGTGTCTGCCTTTTGTGTATCTGGGTGGGGGGGGGGGGGGGGTGAACTCCTGATTGTTATTGCCATCTGGTGCTGATTGCTGTCTGTTTTTCAGCTGACGCCGCAGCCATTACCAAAACCACCGTGAAAATAACCTGTGCGTTCTTTTGTGCCTGTGTGTGTGTGTGTGTGTGTGTGTGTGTGTGTGTGTGTGTGTGTGTGTGTGTGCGTGCGTGAAAAGAGAAAAATAAATTGCTGAACAATTAAGTAGTGGGGGGAGAACAAGTGCAGGCTAACTATTCTTCCATCATTACAGTAATGACTTGGCAAAGATTTAAAAAAAAAAAAAAAAAAAAGGAATTGAATATGTAGAAAATGGGAACTTAAGAATGAGAAAATATACTATAAATATGCAATGCTAGCATGATTGTTCAAACTTTGATGCAATTCATACTTTATATACTAGGACCGGATAGTATGCAATATAAGTCGATGCCAGTGCCTTTTTTTGCAGATAGTGGAGATGAGTAATGTTGGAAGGTGACAGTCATTTTATAAAGGTGTGTCCCAATTTTTGAGATATTTGTAAGAGATGTTATTGCCTCATGAACATAATATATTATATATCTAAGGTCTTTGTTGTAGTTTTGTAGCTTATTTTCTACAAATACCAAAGTTGTTAAGATTGTGCATTTCTATTCAGTTTTGTGGTGCTGTTAAAGGCATTTTGATAGAGAAAAAAAAAAGTAAATGTTGATATTTATGTTACATTTGTCATAAACAGTGTCATATTGAAATGAAGTTATGTACATTGTTGTTCGAAATCCTTGTTTCTGTGGAAGTGAAAGGTCAGTTTAATTTGTGTGTGTTTGTGTGTGTGTGTGTGTGTGTGTCTGTGCATGTGCGTGTGTGTGTGTCTGTGCGTGTGTGTGTGTGTGTGTGTCTGTGCATGTGTGTCTGTGCGTGTGTGTGTGTGTGTGTGTCTGTGCGTGTGTGTGTGTGTGTGTCTGTGCATGTGTGTGTGTGTCTGTGCGTGTGTGTGTGTGTGTGTGTGTGTGTGTGTGTGTGTGTGTGTCTGTGCATGTGTGTGTGTGTCTGTGCGGTGTGTGTGTGTGTGTGTGTGTGTGTGTGTGTGTGTGTGTCTGTGCGTGTGTGTGTTTCCGTGTGTGTGTGTGTGTGTGTGTGTGTGTGTGTGTGTGTGTGTGCAGATGAAGTGCACAGGTACATGTTTATATTTTTCTTTTCATTGGTCTACTGTCTTTTTGAATAAAAGGAGTTCATGAAGAAAAAGGAAAAAGAAACAAACATCAAAGAGGAAAAAAGAATGTAACCCATGAGCACAGCTGAACCTGTTGGATTTTGGCCTTTGGGCAAACAACTGTCAAATTTAGTCAACAGACCGCATTCTGGACAAAATATTGTTATGATGTGCACACACACACACACACACACATAAACAAACATGCACACATGCCTGCGCATGCGCACACACACACATACACACACACATGCGCCCACGCACACACATGGGCCCATGCCCACACATCATACACACATGTGTACATCCACACACACACACACAAAAAAATGGTAGTTAGGCACTCAAGGTCTGACCAGTGCTTTGGGCTAATGCGTAGGTCAGACATCCGCTGAGTCGTAGCCACGAGACCCTCTTCTTCAATTGTCTCATCTGTGTTGTTAATTCATTTATCCATCAGCTTCAAATCATGCGCAGTGAGGTCTCAAAACTTAGCGGATGTGGTGTAGCGTATATGGACTAGAGTCCGCTCACAGTGACGCCTCCTTGATGAAACTGAAACTGATGTGAATGTATTGTGTGACATCTCCATTCCAAAAAAAAATTTTTGTGTGTTTCAATTGAATTCATATCACAGTTCATAAACAGAAGCTTGTTTTGCTGGAAGACGTTCAGTCAGAAAGCTGTGACTTTGTAGACGTTGGAGATATTTGACCTTCCCCTGATTGATTCTTTGGTTGAATTAATGGTCAGTATTCTTCATAGTTTACGAAGACATGGTCGTTTAGAAAGTTGTTTGATCTTTGTCGAGCTCAGTTGCAAAGCGAGTATTTTGAAGAGTTGTGTGAATGAATGACTGGTGAGTTGACTTCAATACGGTGACAGCCCTGACATGGCCCTTTGCGGTCGGCTGGGCTTTAAGCAACATTACCCTTACCTTACCTGACTAGTTGCAAAGTGAGGTGACCGCCAACGGATATCTAAACACATTTTTTAAAAGTAATTATAACGACTCCACTGAACAACGTGGACAAACAAATCATAAGACAAAACACCGTGTTTCAACCTCTTAGGTCTTCTTCAGGCCAGATACATGTTTATTCTTTTTTTTTTTAGAAATGATTTTTTGAAAATATATCTAGAAATGGTCCGTTTCTGGGGACAGTAAGGGGAGATAATCGCTAGTACAGAATGAGTTAAAGTGTCAGCAGTGATGCCATCCTTGATCCTTGACATCTCTTCACAGAATCGGCACTGCTTCTCCTGATTCTGTAACGTGGCATGTCAAGTTTCTAAACGTAATCAGAGAGCATAGTGTTGTTCCACTGTGCAGGTTGTCCATGACTGAGGCAGTATTGTAGGTAAGGTAAGGTAATGTTGCTTATAGCCCAGCCGACTGCAAAGGGCCATATCAGGGCTGTCACCACGTTTGAAGTCAACTCACAAGTCATTTAAAAGCAAAAACAGAAACAAAAATAAATCCTCAGTCACACAACCCAGTATTGTGGCGACATCACTTGTCATTGTGCATGAGACTGTGGCAAAATACTGAAATGATTTTCAAATGGTGCCGACTTAGTCATTTCTGTTTGAAGTAGAAAAATGTGCATTCGCTTCCACCTGCAAGTGCATACACACGTCCTGCATCATATTAACATGAAGTGATTATTGATTTATGAATGGTGAGGGTGTGTACTTCTTCTATAAGAAAATTGGCGATTGTCCTCTTCTGTAGGATATGGGAGTGTGTTCAGCCGTATTCCTTTATTTGATGGCTGGCTGTTTCTGTAAGATGTTGAGGTTTTCCCAGTTAAGTCCTTAGCCAACTCATCTCCTGCCCAGAGTTGAGTTTCCTATGGGCTTAGCTAGGAAGAGCGGGATGCTGATGAATGAGGATGAGGATAATCATTGAAGACGATACTATTGATTTCCATTCTGGTCCGAGACTGCGAGACATGGCTGTACTCTGTGCTTATTTTCAGGATATATCCCGCAGCAAACCAGGCCCAAGAGATACAGACACCTGCAGTGTTGGTCAGAAAATCAGAGCAATGCTCTCTGAGCCGCATTCCTTAAGTGGACAAAACTCAACAGTGTGAAGTGCACAAAATGACAGGCATGCCTGCTTTCAACAAATTACTGCCCATCTCACCAGCTGCCATGGTGAAGTGGTTAGCATCGCAGACTCCTGGCTGGGAGGTTGTGGGTTCGATTCCATCAAGAGTCATGTGGGATTTTTCTACCCCGACTGGCTCCTACCCAGAGTCGAGTTTGCCACGGGCTCGGTTTGGAAGACTGGGACCACACAGTCGAGTTTCATCCACTTAATGGATGCGTTTCTGAGAGTGTTGCTCAAATTTCCTGACCAACACTGCAGGTGTCTGCATCTCTCAGGCCTGGTTGACACTGGGATTATTATTATGAAAGAAAGCGTAGACACTTGCTGCTCCAGACATTTTTGTCTTCTTTTACGCTGTGCTTTGTACATTCCTGACCTTCCTGTTTTAATGTGTTGAAGATGATTTCTGTTTCGACTTGATCAGAATGATTCGGAGTCAACGTGAAGGGGATGAATTGTATGAAATGATAATACTGAATGGTTTGCTTGTTCATGGGGGGGGGGGGGGGGGGGGGGATTTTCTTTTTTTTAAATTCAATTTCAGTTCATTGAAATGCTGGTTAAAAAAAAAAACAGCTGGGGAGACAAAACACTTGAATGAATTGTGCAATAATCTGAATGCTTTGCATATATAGAGCAAGGGCTTTTTGTGTTATCACAACTGTAATTACCGCTTATGTTTTTGGATTTATTAAAGAACAGTATAAGCAGAGTACTACCTTTCCCAGAGAAGTGTGAGTGTTGTTATTTTTGTCTGTTGGTGGATGTTTTGCTGGTTGGTTCCTCTTTACAGATTACACAAAAACTACTGAACCTAGTCGGACTCAATCAGCCTACACAAAAACTACTGAACCTAGTCGGACTCAATCAGCCTACACAAAAACTACTGAACCTAGTCGGACTCAATCAGCCTACACAAAAACTACTGAACCTAGTCGGACTCAATCAGCCTACACAAAAACTACTGAACCTAGTCGGACTCAATCAGCCTACACAAAAACTACTGAACCTAGTCGGACTCAATCAGCCTACACAAAAACTGCTGAACCTAGTCGGACTCAATCAGCCTACACAAAAACTACTGAACCTAGTCGGACTCAATCAGCCCACACAAAAACTGCTGAACCTAGTCGGACTCAATCAGCCTACACAAAAACTACTGAACCTAGTCGGACTCAATCAGCCTACACAAAAACTACTGAACCTAGTCGGACTCAATCAGCCTACACAAACACTACTGAACCTAGTCGGACTCAATCAGCCTACACAAAAACTACTGAACCTAGTCGGACTCAATCAGCCTACACAAAAACTACTGAACCTAGTCGGACTCAATCAGCCTACACAAAAACTACTGAACCTAGTCGGACTCAATCAGCCTACACAAAAACTACTGAACCTAGTCGGACTCAATCAGCCTACACAAAAACTACTGAACCTAGTCGGACTCAATCAGCCTACACAAAAACTACTGAACCTAGTCGGACTCAATCAGCCCAATGGCCGAACGTTGTTCAGCTGCCATTGAATGTCATCGTCAGCCTGAGCCAGAAGAACAGGCAGGGGAGAGCAGCCCCATTGACTCAAACTGGTTTATCAGCTCCTGAACAACAACTGCTCACAAAGGGAGATCTAGTTGCAAAGCGAGACGGCTGCAGGCGGAAATCTAAACAAATCTTAAAGAAATGTTAGCGAACCGCCCAGAGAAACGTGGACAAACGAGTCACAAGACAAAACACGATGCGTTTCGACCTCTTAGGTCTTCTTCAGGCAAGACACAAACAAATAGGACAATGAAAACGAACGAGTTTGTTACTTTGCTTAGATCTCTTCAGCGCAAGGTAGGCAGCTGTTGTTGAATCACCTGCCTACCTTGTGCTGAAGAGATCTAAGGGAAGTGACAAATTAATTCATTTTCGTTGTCCTATTTGTTTGTGTCTTGCCTGAAGAAGACCTAAGAGGTCGAAACGTGTCACGTTTTGTCTTATGACTCATTTGTCCTCGTTTCTCTTGGCGGTTCGCTAACATTTAAGATTCACAAAGGGAGGTAATTTACACAGAACTTCTCCCTTTATGTTGCCCATCACCAAATCACCGTCACCAACTGTAAAGGGTTTTGGGGGTTCAGCATCCAAGTGCAGCTGCTGCTATGTAGATGAATCATACTGTCCCACACAATGGTTTCGTGTATTGGATGGCATCACTGGCAAGATTATTTTGCAGTTGAATTATTATCTGGGGCCAGAATAGCTCAGTTGGCAGAGCGCCAGACTTGTGATCCTGGTGTTGGGGGTTCGAATTTCGGTACAGGGGAATTTTTCCCACAGAGTTTAACATTGGTTCTGACTCTATTCCCCATACAGTCCTTGGAATGAGACTATAAACCGAGCTTCCATGTGTGAACACACGCACAACATCTTGCACACACGTAAAATCCTTTCACCAACTTTCGGAAGAGAAGGCCAGTTTGGCCGTTGGTATGGATACACATAGCATGCACCTTCCCTGAAGATGGAGTATGGCTGCCTTAATGGCGGGATGAAAAACGGTCATACACACACAACTCCACTGCAGCGAGTGTCCGCAGGAGTATCAGCCTGCGTACGCAGAAAGAAAGAAAGAAAAAAGAAAAGAATCATTAACTGATCAGGGCATTTTGAAGACTGAGGCAATATTGTCTGACAGCACAGAAGACAGAAAAAAGAATTAAAATTAATATCTAGTTCATACACACACACATACACACTCACTCACACACACACACACACACACACACACACACACAATTTCACTGTTTCCACATCATATGATATCCACCTCGATGCAAAGTAACCTTGACCACAGAGAGGGTTTTCAGGATGACCCATTAACTGTTATTTCTGCTGCCTTGGGCAATGATGCCCAAGAAATCATGAGAGAAGCTTGGACATTTTTTTTACTGCACACATTCATCATGCAGCAGATGACAAATTCAAAAAAGAAAAAAAGGTACTTTCTGTGTACTGTCGTTAAGCATCTAAACAGAAAGAAACACGTTGGGCATCAGAGAGATCAACATGAATGATCAGGAAGATCAACATGAACCATCAGGACAATCAACATGAATGATCAGGATGATCAATTTGAACCATTAGAAAGATCAATAGGAATCATCAGGAAGATCAACATGAACCATCAGAAAGATCAACAATGATCATCAGAAATATTAACAACAGTCAGCAGAAAGATCAACATTGATTATCAGAAAGTTCAAACTTTGATCATCAGAAAGATCAACAACCTTCATCACAAATATCAACAACAGTCAGCGGAAAGATCAACATTGATTATCAGAAAGTTCAAACTTTGATCATCAGAAAGAGCTATAAGGGCTGTCAGAAAGTTCAACACAGATCATCAGAAAGATCACTACCGATCGTCAGAAAGATCAACATTGATCATCGGCTGTCAGCTGATTAGTGTGGCTGTCAGTTTCAGAATGTAGAACACTGATCTGCTCATTCAGAGCTGTGGGCATTCCCATCTTTGGTCTGTTTCTTTGTTCATTCAGAGCTGTGGGCATTCCCATCTTTGGTCTGTTTCTTTGTTCATTCAGAGCTGTGGGCATTCCCATCTTTGGTCTGTTTCTTTGTTCATTCAGAGCTGTGGGCATTCCCATCTTTGGTCTGTTTCTTTGTTTTCTTTGTTGCATTGTATGAGTTGGGAGAAAAACCAAAAATGTTAGTTGAAGTGAGTGTTTCATTTGTGAACTGATTCAGCATTGTCTTCCTACATTATATTAAAAGTGCATTAGATCAGCGTTGTCTTCCTGCTTTATATCAAAGTGCATTAGAGAACAGGAAAGGGGCATTCGGGGCCCACTTCCGCCCTCACCCAGTTTCGGGCGAAAGTAACCAGAATCCCCCTTTCCCCTGTTCTCTGACAAGTAAGACTTCAATAACTAAAAAATAACGATTATCTACAAACAAACATACTGTGCGGGGTTTATCCGTTTCAATACTAATTTACTAAACTTTTCAGATTTCAGTTTTGTTTAATCCTATGTTTTTCCTGGTCATTTTCAATAACATCATTTTCGCGCAAACATCTTCAAATGATCTCTGTCTTTCATGTGAAATAAAATACAGTCTTTAACTGTTCTCTAAGTCTTTTAAAACCGAGTTATATTTCTGGCATAAAATCCACACACTTATCCCAGCATGTTTTCCGCTGAAAGCTGTTTCGACAAAGTGTTTCTCTTTTTAACTATGTCTCTTTCTCCCGAACAGTCATCTATAATAAATAGTGTCTGCGTTCCTTCAAACAGTCTATAAAACTGTTCTAAACACTCACTCAGTTTATTGCTAGGATTAACTAAAATAGTTATCATCACCCATATAAACCTTCTATCATGATATGCTTTGTTCCATTTAAGTTTTGGGGCAGAAAATCACAATATGATCAAAATTATAACGATAAACTTTTGAAAACAGGTCAAGGATAAATATTGTTTTTCCACAACCAGTCTGTCCACAAATCAATGAACAATGGGGGGTTTTTGTCATAAAGTTTAACTGCTCCATAGTTTTATACTAGAATTTAATTTTATCCAGTTATTGTTTTTATCATGCTCTCTGCCCAAACTTGTTCAGTATAAAAAAATCCTATAAGGCCTAAATGTGTAAGTTTTAATCCAATTCAGTGCTGTAAGATTGTTTCTATTTAGACAATATTGATTTTGTTGCTTGTTGTTATGACCTTAATATCCCACCATTTGTGAAGAATGACAACAGTACTTTAAGACTGTCAACGTCTAATTTTTGCCAGCTAATTAGAATTCCTTTAAAAGGACGTCACTAACGCCCAACCCCATCCCTCTCCTTATCTTTTAAGAAAGAAATTTCAAATATTATTGTGAACCGTCCCCTAATTTCATTTGAGGCATGAACTGTAATTTTGTAGAAGCATCTTTTAAAACCGCTTCTCTTCGTGGGGATGTACTGTTTTTTCCATAGGGTTTTATTTCAATCTCTTTCCGACTATTGCCCATCTGGCATAAGACTTACATTTAAAGGCCAGATTTGAATGCTTTTCTGAAACTTTTTGACGGTTTAAAATATGTAAATGGGCTTATGAAATTCAAATTTTATGTCCCATTCTTAAATATGGTTCTAAGTGCCATTTGAGGTCAGGTTTTCGAACTATTTTATATTCTATGCCCAAACATTATTTGCTTCTAGATTGCGCAGCTGTTCTAGTTTAGGAAACTTTTTGTTGTGGGCCAACCTCTTGGCTTATAATCACCATCTTTAGTGTACTCAAAACCATATAAAGCGCCTATCTCACCGTTTTGTTCAAAGTCCGCAACATCTGCAAGGTCTTTAATTCTAAGGTTATACACCTTCCCGCGCTAATGTAATCCTGGTTCTTCGGGCCCCACGTGACATTATTTTTTAGTAAGTATTATTTTATTTCCAAAAACAATGTGCAGGTTACCCACATTTTACAACTTTCCCGCTTGTCTTTGATTTTTATATTAAAGGGATCCGACCCTCCCACAAACTAATCTTTTAAACTGTAAATTAGGGAATTGTAAAATTTTTCATAATCGCAATATGCAGCTTTTCTGAGGGAAAGAGCTCTTAAAACAGTGGGGGCCTTTCCCATCATATAAGTTTTCATCAGTGCTTAGCTCATCCAAATGAACATAGAGTAAGAATGTAATGCAAGATCGAGCGGATTTTCCCCTCAAAAGTAGTTTTGTCTGGCTCAGCAATAAACTATGAGTGGTAAATTGCCAGTTGTAAAGCCTAACTTTTTAGCTAGCTCTCTATCAAAAAGTAAGATGTTTCTTCTTCTTCAAGCTTAAATGTAACATTGTTTTTAGATTTGCATTGTTAAGTTTGAGAGTAATGTCAAAGTTATCTTTGCTTCTTTTAGTGAGCAAAACCCGTAAAAAACCATCAGGTATTTTTTAACTGGCTAAATTTTGGCCCCTGCTCTGTTAACTTTTAGAACCTTATTATTATTTTTGGTTTCACTTATATTAAACCATACGACTTGTAAAATTTCATGAAGCGCAACCATTTTGGCCCGCATTCGGTTATCAATAGCATTGTTCTAAAAAACGAAGGACGTCTTGGGTTGTTATTGTTACAAACATTTTTTAAACAAATTTAAAAATGACGCATTCAAATATGCTGATGGCAAAATATTCGTTGGGCCCCACTACAATCTTAAAATATAGCAACTGATACTCTTGACTTGCTGTGACCCAGACTGCCTCTTTTCATAAAAAGGTAAGTACTCCTTTGAAGAGCTATCTTAACCCCCCTATTGAAAACACCACATCAAGAAAGCGTGGTTTAGTCATCGATGCAGTTTTATCAGAACCAGTTAAACTTTGCTGTGTTTGGCATCAACTGGGTGTGGAGTGGCGTATGCTGATCATTTAAATCCCCATGATCCTTTGGTGAGGTCAGTGTACAGATTTCATTCTATTACACCTCAGACGTATTTTGACTGAACTGCGAGCCCATTACCAAATGACAAACCATTTAATCCACTCAGCAAAAATAGACTGAAGGCTTTTAAAAGGATCTGTAACGAATTCAATATTAACATTAAGACAGGCTTTAGACAAAAGTGGACATAAATCATGGCCTAGGCGCCCTTTAATTTTCGGGGCACGCACAGAAATTTATAACTATGACGGCATCCCCTTTCAAAACTTTCTTTTCAGGCAAAACTTTTCAGCCGGGGTCCCTACAGCAAGAGCATAAAACAGCATGGAAAAACATTTATCTTAGAACTTCTAAGGGCCTAACTAGAGCGGGAATAGAACGAATAAACGACTCTATTCGCACTTACGTTTGGTGTTTGCTAGGGGCGCAAGCACAGCAAGATCAAGCATAACTGATCCTTCTACTGGCTTTGACGCGCAAAAAAAACATATTAGCAAATTTAGAGGACGCCATTAATTCTACAGTTGATTTACCTTAATATTAAAAGGTACCAAATGTTTTACAATACGCAAAATCAAAAGTAGACTTTGCTGTTGGCACTGGTTTTATACATGCTGCCTTCTGACCTCAGACTCCAGGTGGGAATAATAATAAACAAATATAATGAAATTCTTATAGCGGGCAATAAACAGAAGGTTGGGAAAAACGAATAAATTCTGACCCAGTAATATTACAAACAAAAAAAGAACGCCCAAGTTTTAAGTCATCAAATTCCTGAAGTCCAAACCCAAAGTCATTGAAGACTCAGAAAAGCTCGCGGACTCTGTTCGCGATGACCATGAATATGAAAAGACAGCGCTTGTTTTTGGGATTAACTGGCCTAGGATTACTTGGTCTTTATCTTACTAAATATTAACCCAACTATTAAAGAATAATGTCTTTAAAGGCTCGGCCATAAAGCCAACTACTTTGCTTGCAGTAGACAAAAGCCAGCTGACGTACTCCCCAATATTCCTGGTAAAGCATCCACGGCTTTACCAGCTAATTTTTTTAAAAAATTTGCAAGATGATCAAGTTGTTTTTTTACCCATGTTTTATCGGGCGGAGGCGATGGCGGTGGAGGTACTGAACTTTGGCCACCGCCGCCTGTAATAGCCAACCCCAAGTACTTATTGCAATCCTAAGGCAGTTAAAAACGCTTGCTAATGTGACCCCTTGCTCTCTAAAACAGTTTTCGATTCGTTCTGCTAGTGTCGTGTCTCATATAAAATTTTTTCGATAGTTTCTCTTATTCTATTTCACTTGAGTTCGAAATTGGTCTCGGTTAGTAGTTAGCACTTAGTCTTGCCGATTTTCTTGTTCAAGATCTTTTAGTTTTTGGGGTTATTCTTTTTTTAACACCGGGCCCTAAGTGGCGTCTTCACCTCAACGAGTTTTTCTTTTTCTCTTTTATATGCTCATCTAGTTCACCTATTTTTGCTAAATTGTTTTTTAAATTCGCCTCTGATCCTTCTTAAAGCTAAATAAAGGCCGCTATTTCCGCATGGTAAGCGGTGAGTCGTGTATAGTCTTTAACCGCTGTTTCTTCTGAAAAAATGTTTTCGCTTCTATTGTATTTATTAATTCGCCTGCTGATTGATTTAATTCTTTAATTCCATGTTTTGCATTTGGTTATCTTTTGGGATTTTTGCAGTGTGTTTGAAGTTTAGAATGGCCTCCCCATTATTTTTGGTCTAGCAATGCCAAGGCGATTTTGATTTCACACTGAGTTCTTTGTAAAATTGGTACTCTTGGCTAAAAACTTTAGGGGTCTGGTTTAGTTGTAAGCCGAACAGATTCTCCTGATCGCCCTTTACAAACAATGACCATCTTCAATTCAAAATCATTTGGGTCTATAAAATTCGGGAGGTTCTTGACCTAAACTTTTGTAAATGCTCGACCGTACTTTCTATTAATTCACGCGCATTGAGAGCGCTGAGCGATGCCGTGTCAAAGGGATCATTTCATTATGTCGTCTCCAGATAAAAAACATCATAATCTTCTTCCCCTTCAATTCCTGCCAGTTTTTAAATAATTAACTTTTTATTTTGTTATAAAAAAATGTTACAAGCAATGGCTCGATTCTTGGCCGTATAGAAAGCTGAAAGAACCCCCTTTGGGCGTGCAGGGAATAAAGGGAATATTACTGTTCCAAATAATCCATCTACTATTGATGCAGATCAAATTCTTACTGTTAGATTCCAGCCCGGGAGCGAATGATTTGATCGTGCCAGGCTCTGCACGGCTTACTTTTAAAATAGAACTCGCTTCAAAAAAAGACCAAACCAAAACAGTTGTCCAGAATTTGGGACGGGCAATCTTTAAAGAAAATTTCTGTAAAACTTGAGGGCAAGAAGTATTTTCTTTAAACAATGCAGACATATTTTAACCTATTCTGATCTATGGCTAACCGCGAATAAAAGGGAAGATCTTGCGTTTCAAGGAATCGGCAATAAAGAAGCACTAAAACTTAGAATAGGCGCCGAACTCGCCTCGGGTGCTAAAAGCAAAAAAATCTTTAGCTGTAAGTTATGCGTATGGTAATCGCTTTTCCTTTCCCCCTAGATTTGAGTTGTTAAAAGCGCATCCCCCATACTTTCAAGGGGCTTTTAAAAGACAGATTGTTCATATGAACTAACTTTTAATGAATACAAACGTTGTATCAAATCAACAGACACCGAAGCAAAGTACAGCATTTCTGACATCTTTAGAGTTTGACTTTGTTAGAAAACCTAATTTAGCAAAGCTGATTGGGGATCAATAAAAGTCCCAACTATATATATATTACGAAAACGTGCGTCATCATACAACATATCCAAGAAGCGGGGCAGACACTAATGGAATTTTAGTTTAGCGTCTCAGCAAGATCGCTTAAAGGTATTTTTTGCTGTGTGAAGATGAAGAACCATTCAAAAGAGGAAGTGAAAAGTTTTTTAATCCAAAAATAACGAAAGAAACAATGTTCGATTGAGGGCAGTCCTAACCAAATCTACGCTAGCGACTTAGACCTTATCATCATTTTGACGAAAATAAGAAAATTGTTTGGGGTGGGAGGTGTAAAAATCCGACAGTTGACCTTGCGCCCTAAAGATCTACACCTTCACGTGTAAAAACTTGATGATTTTTTAAACAACAAAAATACGGTTTTATGGATTGCCCTAAGGCAACGGAGGATAATCAGTTACATGGAACGGGAGAAACTGTGAAGAGTAATAAACATTCAAATTGATAAAGAAGAAGAAGCCGATAAACCGCTTAATGTACATTTGTTTTTAATATATGATGCGAAGCTGACTATTGAAGGTAGCGATTACAAGATATACAATACTAAATTATTTTTATTTTATAAAAAGCATGTCTGTTCAGGTTTACCCAAAATGTGCCTACAGCACCGCCAAAAGAAGAGATAGCAGGCAATTCTGCTGTTATAAAAACCCCCTGAATAAAAACCTTCAGATTAACAAACATTACACAAATGCAAAAAAAACTAGAGCAGGACCTTTTCAAAATACAGCAAAACCAAACGAAGGTATTTGCTGCCTTTAATGCTGTTACATATTTTCAATACTGGGGCATCGACAAATATTTGCTGCATCAGCAGGAACGATTTGTAGGTCTCTTAGCAACAGGCGTGGTTGCACCCGCACTTTACCTTAGGCGGTTTGTCTTTAGCTTTTGGGCCTGTTTTCATTAGCTGTAGGTGCTGCGGAAAAAAATTTAAAAACTAAACCCCAAAAAGCCACAGCTTGGTTTCAACTAATAACGGCAAAACTTAGCTCGTTCAAACTGACAATAAATAAAGCGCTAGCTGACTCAAACATCACGGAATGAAGAATTTAATCGTTTACAGGCCGATTTTGATGACTACAAAAGACAAAAGTTTGATTTTCAAAGAAAGGCGAGGACAAGTTTTTCTCAACACCCAGACGCCGCAGATAAAAAGGAATGCTTAAAAAAAGTAAACGAAACATTAAACTCTGTTCTAAACAGCTCCATTAACAACGCCAAAGGGCTTTTAAATACTTTAGTTTATGAGTCCAACGGCAAAAAGACCGTTGATATTGTTTCTGATTAAGTATTTTTTTTTAATTTAAAATAAATATTTTGGTTGAAAAGAAAGCAGAAATGGTAAGATATATGAAGGACAAGACGAATTGTTTGAAGGAATGCTCGAGAGAGAGCGTTTATCAAGAGCACTGAATGATATTGATTTAGAAGTCATTGACCCAAAAAAACGTACAGGAAAGTTTTTGTTCATGCTATTTCTCAAGTTCCGGGCAAACTAACAATAGACCCCAGTTAAAGTAATTTTAGCTGTTTTAATCGACATGTAACAATAAATGAAGAAAATCTAGAAGTCTGGGTCTCGACTAAACAACAGACTATTCTTTCTCGTAATGACTTAACACCCGGTGGGCAGACGAACTGCTTGCACAGTTTGACGCTGCCGCTGAAGAAGCTAAAATGAGAGGCTCTGGTTGGTCAGAGGGCGAAGTCTTAGAGATTAGATTAAAACGGGCTAAGTATGCACCGATTGTAGGAAAGGTTACATCCGCTACCTGGGGATTTGGGTTTAAAGAGAGCAGTTTTTAAACTAAAAAATTCGGGAAAACAAATGTTTCATGGGGTGCGTTCTTGCAAGGCTGCATCATGTCCGCAACACGCAAGAGAGTGACTAACTATCGGCAATACGCCAAAGATCTTAACTTCAATGGAAAAATCCTTTCCGTTAGTGTAGACCAAATTGATCATTGAAGAACAAACAACCCAATAAAATGTTTATGTATACCATGGGGTGAGGAAACAAATTTGGCGCCAATTAAAGTGTCCAAGAACATCAACAATAGGCGAACCAACAAAAATCATGTTGACTTACTACTAATGTTTTCACCCCGGGGCTACCCCATACACATTGATACGGCACAATGAGTAGATTATTGAGTTATACTAAAACAAACATAGCAAACAAAATTCTGCAGAAAATGTTTTTAAAAAGAATTCAACTGGCAAGCTGCGAGGGGACATATATAAAACATTGTAAAAGTTCTGTAGACTGAATACAGAACTAACTACGCCCCCGCCAGGATCTAAAGTTAGTTTTAAGAACTGGAAAACTGCAACATTCTCCATACGTAGTTTACGCAGACTTTGAATCACTCTTGTTCCTTATGAAGGGCCAGCACCACAAAAACTTCGAAAAAAAAGTCTTAATGAGTAATCATCAGATTTGTTCATTTGCTTTCATCGTTGTCAGGGGCGGATGGCGTTTATTCAGAACCAGAATTTATAGAGGGGCCCGATGCTGCAGAAACATTCTTAAAACGCATGCAGCAAGTGCGTAACGCCTGTTCTAAAAATCTAAACTTATCTGAAATCATAATGGCGCCTGAAGACCAACAAAAGTAACTCAGCCCGCATTGTTGGATTTGCGGTTTAGAGCTAACGCCCAAGAGGTAAACCCACAGTAGAGACCATGATCACATTAGTGGAAAGTTCAGAGGAAACAGCGCAAACAAATGCAATCTTCAACTAAGTTTGAACCAAAGACATGGAAGCTGCCCCTCTTCTTTCATAACTTGCGAGGTTACGACTCTCATCTTATATTGCAAGCAGTACCCGCGCCTTCAGGGGAGCATGCATTGCACAGTCATCAGAAAAGTACATGTGCTTTAATCTAAATAATATGCTTTCTACGACTCTATGCAACACATGATGGGTCATTAGAGGCACTGGCATGTCCCTTTAAAATCCTGCCCAATAACGGAAAATATTTTGACCCGACTCTCGTTAGAAAGGCGTTTATCCTTATGAGTACATGAACATTTGGGAAAGGGTTTTACGAAGATACACTTCCGCCCAAAGTCGGGTTCTTTTCTAGTCTTAGAGGAAAGGACATCAGTGATTCTGATTACCAGCATGCTCAAGAAGCGTGGCAGAAGTTAGATTGTAAAACGATGGGAGATATCATGACTCATACTTAATGGCCGATGTATGTTTGTTGGGGGACGTCTTGAAAAAATTTAAAGGGAAAACCTCATGAAACATTAATAGCCTGGATCCCGCGCATTATTTTTTCTGCGCCCGGGATGAGCTGGGACCTTTCTTAAAGTTTACTGGAGTAAAGATTGATTTATTGTCAGATTTACCAATGATTCAGATGATTGAAAACGGATTGGTGGAGGAATTAGTATGGCGTCGCATCATTACTGTAAAGCAAACAACAAATAACTTGGATCATTATGATCGAGTAAAAGGTCTAACTATCTCATGTATTAGATGCAAACATCTGTATGGTTGGGCAATGGCGCAATCGCTTCCATTACGCAACTTTAAAATGAAAACAGAAGGGCAATCCGAATATATTCAAAAAGGCATTAAAGTGGTTTGGGGAGTTTAACGCCTGACCACAGCGTGGTTTCCATTCTAGAAGTTGATTTAGAATATCCTCAGGAACTCCATGACCTGCATAATGACTATCCCTTAGCAGCAGGGAAAATCTAAAGATGGATCCAAGAGAGCCGCCTAAACTTGTGCCAAAACTCGAGCAAAAAAAAAATTTTGTCTGCCATTACAGACTTCTACAATTTTTTTTAAGACATGGTTAAAGTTAACAGCTGTTCATCGCATAATTGCTTTCGATCAAGAACAGTTCATGAAACCATACATCTGAAGAACACTGATCTCAGAACTAAAAACCACCGATGCTTCAGAAAAAGACTTTTTTTAAATTGATGAACAACAGCTGTTTTGGAAAGACTATGGAGAATCCGCCAAGCGCAAAGATGTCAGATTTAGTCACCCAAAAAGAACGAAGCAATTAAGCATGACTTCAAAACCTAATTATCAGGACTCAGAAGATTTTATGATCAGCTTTTTGGCATAATGATGAAAAAAAAGAAAGTCAAATTTGACAAACCTGTATTTATTGGGTTTACTGTTTTAGAATTTTCAAAGCTTTTGATGTTAGAGTTTCTTTATGACTACTTTAAGCCCTCGTATCCTGAGTCCAGAGTACTTTACACAGATACAGACAGTTTTTGTTATAGATAAACCTACTGAAGAATCTATAAAGACAGGAAATGGAAGTAGCTAAAGACATGCAGGATGGTATGACACGTCCGATTACCCTAAAGACTCGCCTTTACATTCAATTACTAACAAAAAGGTTTTTGGAAAGATGAAGGATGAATTATCTGGAAAGGTGATCAAGGAAATATTTGGGTTAAGGTCAAAAATGTACAGTATTCGAGCCAGGAGGAAAATCATTAAGAAAGCAAAGGGAATATCTCGCAGCGTTGTGCAGTCAAACATATCACATGACAACTACAAAGAAGATGTTTGGCAATAAGACTTTTCATCATGACAACGTAAAACTGCGATCTAATCTACATGAGATCAACACAACAGTTGTAACAAAGAAGTCATTTGATAGAACAAACACAAAACGGGTGTTTGTTAATCCGGAGTTTTCAATGCAATTGGGCACTGGGGAACCGCCTAAACGGGGTTTTATATTTTTCATCAACTTTTATTATAAGATCAATCATAGCTTCATCCAATTCATTTAAATCTTTTTTCATGTTTGCTTGATGAGTTCGATTTTTTTATTATTTCAAGATATTCTTTTCCCAATTTGGGGGTTTGAGTTGTAGGTGATCTGGTGATTTAGCATGCATTGATTAATCTCGAAAATGTTTCCTAATAGCATTACACGCCCGAAATGATTCCCGTATCATTTTCATGGTCTTCTTTACCATTCTTGTTTCGTTCTGCGCTTCCTTCTGGCCTTCCATTTTAAACCCAAAAAATGTTTACGTAAATTAATTAAAGCGGAAATGTGTCTGGCGGAATTATCTGCAGTTCTTTTCACAAAGATCTTTGAGGAGCTGGTTGTTTTGTTGTGTCAGTTTCTCGTAATAATTACACGGGCGGATTCATCTTTACAATTCTTTATTTCATATGGGTCAACACTCCAACTGGATCGGTTGCCCTGATGCGAGTTTTCCCTTCTGTTCTCCGGGAAATAAAGGTACCTTACTTTCAACCCAAACGTTAAAAGTTTGCTGGGTGTACTGGAGTCTTCAGCAACATTTATTTTTTTTTCTTTTGATTGCTTGTATGGTTTTAGGCCTTTAAATTCTTCATTATTCATTGCGCGCAAAACTGAGGGCAGCTTTAACCCCTTTGTGTTGGAGAATTGTCAATCAGCTCTCTGTGATACTGGTAGGAGAAAAGTCTTTCGGGTAAACTGTTTGTTAAAGTTTTAACTAAAGCCTGTGATCTGTGAACTCCCGGAATGCCTCTTCTAATAGTAACTCTGTGTTTTAACAATAATTGATTCACTTGGCCTTTAAATTCTTTTCCAAACATCGACTTGAATCATGCGAGGGAAAGTTAAGGGGCCTGTTTGGGATATCAGTTGTAAAAACGACAGCAAAAAGCAGAAGCACTCTTTTGCGTTAATGGCTCTGCATTTTTTGTATCTTGAAGCATGTCAAAGACTGTGAGTGCGTACTTAAATCTTTTTCGTCTAAACCTATCATAGGGTAAATATAGAAGATCCCTTGATGGGTGTCGTTTGGAGTTGTGTTCACAAGTGCGGTCTCTGTATTCGTTTGGCGAGGTAAATAAATTTGCCAAATCGCTTGTTTAGATAACCCTTCCTTTGCTGTTTGTTCACGACCCCCCCTGCTTGGCTTAGATTTTTAATTGCTGTTATTCCCTTCCAATATCCTTTGGGTGAATAATAATTTTGTTCATTTTTTATTCAGCTGATATTATGTGCACCCAAAAAACACACGGTCATACCAACGACAATAAACCCGATTTCTTGCATCTTTTGTTTTCTGATGGTTGATAAAAGTCACTGAATTTTGGGGGGGCAATGTTAGATTGGTTTGCCTGTTACAAGATAATATTGTTTTATTGCTTGATCAACATTTTTAAATGTGTAAGCTGCATTTCCCCTGTTCTTTCAGTGTGTCATTAAAAAAATCTAACGCTCAAGTCCCCTGCCTTTATAGGCGCTTGTGCAGCTGCTAGTTCTCCATAGTTTGTTTTTGTCTTTTTCTCTCGCTGTCCCTCCCCCAGTTTACTAAATGCAAAATTACTGCCGCTAAAAGCAAGCGCATTCACCCCAGCGCCGCCCATCATTTTTGCGAGTGAAGCCATTTTTTATAAATGTATTTTTTTTTCTTACATATTTATATTGTCTGGAATTATTCCTTGCTTTAAATAGAAAATCTTTCGTGGCAACCCAAGCTGCAATGATAAACAATCAGCTTTGCTGAATCCCCAAAGTCTATTTGCCAAGATCTGCTGGTTTAATTCTTAACAAGCTTTTTCCAAGCATTGAGTATCCTACACTTAGGCCTCCAAAAACAGCAAATGGTATACAAGGGTTTGCAACAGTTTTTCGGTGCTCATTTTTAGAAAATAAATAATTATAATTTAATAAAAAAAATGAACATGATGATCTCTACTGCTACAAGGCAGCCTAAACCTTCCTGAACTTATGAATGACCAAGTTGTGGGCCCAAACTGTTATGCCCCAAAAGGAGAGGTTGTATTCTTTGCAGCGTGTGGAAAAAACAAAACAGTTCCTCGGAACTGAATTCGCATTGAACAGATTTTAACAGATGTCGCACAAGACATTTTAAAGTATCATAACAGGTATGAAGCGCAGCTGGGGTCAAAAATGGTAAAAAGCGTTGGGCAAACGGTTTTTTTTTCTTAGTTTGTACACTAAACTAGTCAGTAGATTTGCTCCCATTGATTCTGAACAAGATCTTACGTATGATTTAACGCAAGATCCAGTTTTAACAAAGTCATTAGAGTCTCAGGATTGATTATACTATAGATTTTGGGAAAATTGTTAAACGCCATTAATCATTTGGGAAATTTAAAAACTTTTAATCATATAGATTTTATTTCCCTTCAAAAGAACCCAGCCAGAAAATCATCAGAATCAGGAAACATTGAATCAGGTGGAGAAAGTAACCAAGCCAGGGAAAACAGCAGAAAAGCTGAATCAGGTGGAGACCCTTAAAAATCCGGGGGGTGTTGAAGCAGGAAAAAAATTAGCAGAGTGGAACAGACAAAAAAATTAATGTTACAGAAAATGACTCATCATGAAAACAAACACCGCCAACGCCAGAACAAATTAATTCAATGCCCGCTATAAAAACTCATGGATACAAGGGCACCCAAAATCTTCATGGAATAATGAACTTAAAACTGTTGCATTTTGGCGCCCTTTTGCTGTTGGGGCAGTTATTGCGGCTATAAAATATATAACCGATGGCAACAGAAACAAAAGCAATCAAAAAAATCGAGCCACTAAATGCAGAAAAAGACACCAGCACGGGCCAAAACCGCCAATAACAAAGCATTATTTGATCCATTTGAAAGTAATAATATTTTAAGACTAATTTTTAAATTTTTAAATAAAATAGATCATGGCGTAATTATAAAATGATGGTGTCAATAAAAAAAGACATGGAGTCTATAAAAGACATTTCCATAGACCAGAATGTAATCAATGCGGTTTTCTTTCGGTGTAAAAACCTTCCTTAAGATCTATGCGGAGAACGCTGAGAAGACATCCCCAACGATGACGGTTTTTTGAGGCGTGTGTGTACTATATTAGACATCTACTTTTTTAAGATAAAAACATAGCTTGTATTTTTGATAATTATAAGATAAACTTAATAAGAACTTAGTTTTACTTAGAGGATGACTTGAGATGACTTGAGGATGACTTGGAGGGAAGAACTAGAGTGACTTAAGTAGAAAAATTAGAAGTGACTTGGGGGGAAATTAAGGATGACTTGAGGATGACTTGAGGACAACTTGAGGATGACTTAAGTAAGAAATTAGAAGTGACTTGAGGATACTTGTGAACACTTGAGTAAGAACTTTGAAGTGAATTTATTAAAAACTTAACTAAGAACTTGAGGTGGCTTAAGGTGACTTTAAAAAAAAAAAATTTAAAACAAAATTTTTTTTTTTTTTTTAATTTTTTTTTTTTTTAAAATTTTTTTTTTTAATTTTTTTTTTTTTAAATTTTTTTTTTAATTTTTTTTTTTGTTTTTTTAATTTTTTTATTTTTTATTTTTATTTTTTTTTTTATTTTTTTATTTTATTTTTTTAAAATTTTTTTTGGGAAAATAATTTATCTCCCTTTAAGTATGCAAAAAAATATAATTACCTCCCTGAAGAAATTATCTTTTATAGATCAGTGAGAGAAAATTGATTATTAAAAGTTGTGTTTTTGTGTTTAATTTGCTAAAGTTTTTAATATAAATATTGTACAAAGTAGCTACTAAAAAGTACTTTTTAAAGCACAGTTGTTGTTTAACCTTAAAACTATTCTGCTTGAATAAAAAAACAATTTTAATAACACCCCAATTATGCAAAAACCATAAAATTATAAAAGCTTTCAGTTTGTACGGATTATATTAATCCAAAAAGTGTAAAGTTGGAATATGCCTGCGGGGGTTTTGTGCTTGTTTGTGTGGGTTGGAAAGTCTTAATTTGCCCTCTTCTTGCCCTATAGTGACCCTTCCCATTTTCGTGTTTCGTCTAGGGCACTGGCGCGGCTATAAACGCCCGCAAACCACAATGTGATGTCTGGGTCACTGGCGGGCTATAAACGCCCGCAAACCACAATGTGTGTGTCCTAGGAAAGGGGGCTGAAAATGGGGTTGAGAGAATTTCCCAAATTAGACAAAATGAAAGTAGGCAACCCAAATGTAGAAATACACTATTAGAGGCATATTCCAAAAAATCTTCCATTAGCCACTTATCTGTGATCCTTGGTCTGGCTTGGGGCCCTAGGGCGCCATGGGTCTCAAGTTAGACCCATGGTGATCAGTAATTGGCTAGATGCGAAGAGTTTTGCATTTTTTTTATTAAAAAGTTTAGTAAATTAGTATTAAAAACGGACAACCCTACACAGGGTTTTTTTGTTTTTTAGATAATCTTATTTTTTGGTTATTGAAATCTTACTTTTCAGAGAAAGGGACACGTTAACACATAGCAATGCACCTTCCCTGAAGTTGGGAGTAGGCTCCTTAATGGCGGGATGAAAAAACAACACATGGGGGTACACACAAAACTTCACCCTATGTTGGGTTTGATAAATTAATCCTTTCTTGTCGAACAGGGGAAATTTCGCAGGGGTATCGCCGCGTAACACAGAAAAAAAACAACCCCAAAAACCCATGAAAACTGACAAAACCATTCACGCACCATCAAAAAGCAGTACACATTTCACCATGTCTCCCTTTTATTTAACCTTCATGAATATGTAACACCTGGGTTTTTTATGTAAGCAAAAGAAAACCAAAGCACAGAAGCTACGATCTAATGATGCCCTCCTCAAAAACCCATGATTTTTTGTTTTTCATTTTTCATCAATCTTTCAAATTTGTGAGCAGCTGACCGCACATTTGACAGCTGTTTAAATGGACAGTGGAACAGACAGACAGACGCCAGGTTGGTTTGCTGCGAGACACTTTGTGCCTTCCCCAGTACCATCACTTTCTTGCTGCCCGTTCCTGCTTCCCACAGAACCACAACAAACATCATCCCATCGCACTCTGCAGGGATGGACCATCGTTGGGGACACTGTCAGGCAACCCACATACGGAGGCTCTGCACTTGCTGCTCTTCCTCTTTGGGCGTGTTCTGAATGCCTGTTCTGATCCCACCACCACAGACCACCACCACCACCACCACCACCACCACCACCCGAGCACTGAATGATGAAACGGTGATTGTCTTCAGGATTCTATTCAACAGGACATGAACTGAACTCTGAGGACAGTAAGGGTCTGGGTCAAGTCATCACTCGGCAGACCTGTGCGCCTCTTGACTGTGAACATGGGGCACACTGTCTAACAACCCGCACACAGTGACCGCCCTGCAGAACTCCTCCATACCACACCGCCCTGAAGCCTGGGAGAGGGTTGTTCGGTACAGCAAAACTGACGTGTTCATGTTCACATGTTCAGAAGCGCACAACGACACTGTCAGCTCTTTTCTTGTCATTCATTAGCACCACTTTCTATGAGAGATACTCTAATAAACAGGTAAACATTGACGAATTCATCGAAAAAACAAAAACATTAAAGAACAAAAATTAAAAAGCCAAATGACTCCAAATAGCATTTCTAAGAAGGGAACATATTTCAATTTACCGCACGTTTCAATTGACCACACTCTTCAATTTAGAACCACCAAAATTTTGTTCTCAGAACTTAAGGGGACCAGTCAGTCAGTTGTCTGGCTTGAGGAAGGTTTAGAGAAACGGAAACATTGCACTCCTCAGGGATGTAGTCCATGTTCATCCTTCCCTTTGTATCCCAGACAAGTCTTACTCACGATCCCCCTGCCATTCTTCTGAAGGTTTGTTCTGAAGGCTTGCTCCCATCGATGCCACAGAGCGACAGAGAGGAGCGTCTCCTCAGGTATAGCGACAACCCGTTTCCCTCTTCTGTGCAGTTGAGGTTACCCGACCTTTGGCCGTTCTCTCCGCTGTACAAGATCACAGCGACCAGACTGGGATTTGTCATGGAATTTTTCCATACTGCCACCACTGTCCCTTTTTCTCTTTCCCTTTCTTCAAATTACCATCAAATACAAATCATGCTTTGAACAAAGTAATTATCTTCAAACGTCATTCCACAGTTGTGATAATAAACAGGAGGGAACAAAAAAGTAGTATGGTGGGAAGGGGGTGGTTGGTGGTGGAGAGAGGGAAGATAAATCCATGTAGTTTAAAAAAAAAAAAAAAAAAAAAAAAAAAAATTCCCACTAGGAAAAAATACATTGTACAAATATGATCAAGACCAAATCCAAGTTGTACAAAATGTTCATGACATTTTTGTGGGGAAAAAAAAGTTCAAAATTGTATGTGACATTTCAAGAGTAATGTAACGATGACTTACTGTTGTTAAACACACAACACACATATATATATATATCTTTTTGTTCTTTTTGGGGTTAACAAATGTACACATTCTGTATCTCCCTAGTTTTCCATGAGCCGAGCTGCTATGTTGACACTAAGCATGCTACATGTCTATTGAGACATAATGGAACAGTGAGAGTCTGACTAAAACAGCGGATAGCTGCTATGTTGACACTAAGCATGCTACATGTCTATTGAGACATAATGGAACAACAAGAGTCTGACTAAAACAGCGGATAGCTGCTATGTTGACACTAAGCATGCTACATGTCTATTGAGACATAATGGAACAGTGAGAGTCTGACTAAACAGCAGATAGCTGCTATGTTGACACTAAGCATGCTACATGTCTATTGAGACATAATGGAACAGCACAGCAAGTGTCTGACTGAACAGTGGATACAAATCTTTTCATCTTTTGATCAGCAACCTTCAGGCTTCAGCGAAAAAGAAAAAAAAAGAAGAAAAAAAAAACAAAAACAAAAAAAACACAGTTCACACAACAAAGACAGTTTCCAAAAGACACACGTCCTGAAAAAAAAACACCCCAAAAACCCACTGTGATGAGAACAGCTCCCACTGCCCATTCTGGATGGTGATGTCGGCGACTGAGGGAGCCTCGTCTGAGGAGACCCTTACTGTGTGCCTCTGAACCACAGTCCCCCCTGGAACTGCCCCACACTCCTCACCACTCCTAGAACACCGACCCAGAACCTGACGGTGGAGGTGAAGGGGAAGATCAAAATAGAAGTCACCATGACAGCTATGGCATCAGCAGCAACCCAGCTTGGGACAACTATTTGTACCCTCCATAACTTCTTGAACCCGCCGACTGTTTGGTGCACATACATGCGTTTTAGCGTCGTTACACGCCATGCACATATTTTACGTCATCATATAGCCCTCGTGGCTAAAGGGAAGGAATTACGCAGAACTCTGGGAACAGTCCATGAACGGCTCTGAAAACAAGTCTCAGCTGTGCTTTCACATGCCAGCTGTTTAAGGCAGTGACTGATCTGTCGGAAAAGCCTGGGACTGGGAGCTATTGTGTCCATTCTGTCAGGTAAAAGCCTGGGGGCTATTGTGTCCATTCCGCCAGGTCAGAAAAGTCTGGGAGCTATTGTGTCCATTCTGTCAGGTAAAAGCCTGGGAGCTATTGTGTCCATTCTGTCAGGTCAGAAAAGTCTGGGAGCTATTGTGTCCATTCTGCCAGGTAAAAGCCTGGGAGCTATTGTGTCCATTCTGTCAGGTAAAAGCCTGGGAGCTATTGTGTCCATTCTGTCAGGTAAAAGCCTGGGAGCTATTGTGTCCATTCTGTCAGGTAAAAGCCTGGAGCTATTGTGTCCATTCTGTCAGGTAAAAGCCTGGGAGCTATTGTGTCCATTCTGCCAGGTCAGAAAAGTCTGGGAGCTATTGTGTCCATTCTGCCAGGTCAGAAAAGTCTGGAAGCTATTGTGTCCATTCTGTCAGGTCAGAAAAGTTTGGGAGCTATTGTGTCCATTCTGCCAGGTAAAAGCCTGGGAACTATTGTGTCCATTCTGTCAGGTAAAAGCCTGGGAGCTATTGTGTCCATTCTGTCAGGTAAAAGCCTGGGAGCTATTGTGTCCATTCTGTCAGGTCAGAGCTGCGTGAGCAGAAAGTCGGCCGACACAAAAATGTACATATGGATTACGTATGTGGCACCAAAAAAAATTCAACTGAATGCATGCCCCCCCCCCCCCCCCCCCCCCCCCCCCCCCCCCACTCCCCTCCCTGGACTCTCAGACCATTTTCTGCCAAAGACATTGCTGTAGTTTCCCTGTCGTAGACTAAAATTACCAGTAAATGTTCTTCACAGACTCAGAACCAGGAACAGCTTTATTCAGATGGTAATTTCCATATTGAACAAGTGTGTGCGTGGATGTTCGTCTGTGCGTGTGCATTTCTGTGGGCGTGTGGATTTTTTAAAATAAAGGTAGGCTCTTTACAACCATCAAGCCGTTTTCTTTAACTCTGAAATCTTGAGTTATAAGACAGTGTTGGAATTCTTACTGTGTTTACCTGCACATGTGTGTGTGTGTGTGTGTGTGTGTGAGGGAGACAGAGAGAGTGTGTGTGTGTGTGTGTGCGTGTGTGCGTGTGTGCGTGCGCGCGCGCATGCGCGTGCATGCGAGTCTTGGAGCAGATCTTGCTTTTGCATTGTGTGTGTTTGTGCGACTCACAGATATGCTCTAATCTGATTTTGAGCATGTGAATGCGTGTGGTCATGTCACAACTTGTACTCATTTATCTGGTGTAGAAGGATATTTATCTTTTAAATGCAACCTTTGTGGTGAACACTTTGACATGTGTTCAATAACAAGTCATCATTCATCATCCTATTTCCACCATCATTGTGTCAAATCACAGATGCCACCAATACCAATTTCTTTCATTCTGAAACAGCAAAAGTTGTTCCCAGTTCTGAGATTCTGAAATAAATATCGAACACATTACAAAATCAATCAACCTTTATATTCTTATACACTCACAACATTTCATGAGAACAAAAATTCAAATAAATCTGTATGCACCATCTTTTTTCCTTCTTTCTTTCCTCTCTCTTTTTCTGCATGCTGTGAATCCCTCCCCCCCCCCCCCCCCCCCCCCCCCCCCTTCCCGATAATGTCATCTGCAGAAAATGTTGCAGCGGTCAAGGTGTAATCCAAACTCGATGGGCAGCACACTCTATGTTCAGGGGGACTGTTCATGTTTCCATCACCCTCTCCATGCTGACATGGACCAAGTGGGGGTTTGTGGACTTTTCTACTAGCTCACAAAGGGGACAAGAACTTGACAACACAAAACGCTAGCCAGTATGTCTGATCACCCTGTTGATCGGGGAACTGGAGTGAAAATCTTCATCCTTAGGAAGCCATGTGCCGTCAAGACTTGAACCATGAGTCTGATGAGACTTGTGAATGGAAGCCTGATTTTTTAAAAAAAGTAAATACTTGACCATGACTTTTTCATTGTATTTTTGTGTTGTTCTGTGCATGTGTGTGTGCGTGTGTGTGTGTGTGTGTGTGTGCGTGTGTGTGTGTGTGTGCGCGCGCGTGTGTGTGCGCATGTGTGTGGGCATGTGTGTGTGCATGTGTGTGTGTGTGCACGTGCATGCATGTGTGTGTGTGTTTTGTTTTCGTTTTTCCCTAAAGTTTTCAAGCATTAATCACATCAGCTGTCAATGTCCCCAGCACCAAGCCACCTCCCACACACACACAGAGAATAAGTTAAAATCCAGCATAAGTATATGGCACCAAAATTTTTACAGTATTACAGTTGCTGAGCACGGCAATGAAAAAAACAACAACAACAAAAACAACAACAATATAGCCACACACATAGCAAAGCACAGTGAGAAGGGACAGCACCCTGGACACCAAACTGTTCACACCTGGTTCCCCCCCACCCCACCCCCCCAATTCATTCCATTCCCCCATTCTCAACCGTACACTCACACATTTCCCCTGGGGTAACAAGCTGTATCTTCCCCTGGGATAACAACAAGCTGTATCTTCCCCTGGGATAACAACAAGCTGTATCTTCCCCTGGGATAACAACAAGCTGTTCCCTCTATCCTTCATTCCCCACTGCACACACACACACACGCACACACGCACGCACGCATGCACGCACGCACACACACACACACACCTTCTCCTGGGATAACAACAGAACTGTTCACATCTTGTTCCCTATTCCCACTATCCCCCATTCCCCACTGTATACACACACACACACATACACACACACACACACACCTTCCCCTGGGATAACAACAAAACTGTTCATACCTGGTCCCTTTTTCCCTATATCCTCCATTGCCCTACTTTACACACACACACACTCACACACACACCTCCCAACACACACACACGCACACACACGCGCACACACACACACCACACACTCACACACACTCACACACACACTCACACAACACACACACGCACACACACTCACACACACACACACACACACACGCACGCAGACACACACACACACACACACACACATACACACACACACACGCACACACTCACACACCACCCCAACACCACACAACAACACACACACACACACACACACACACACACACACACACACACCACACACACACACACACACACACACACACACACACACATACACACACACACACACACACACACACACACACACACACACTCACAAACATCTTCTGACAGAGCCATGTTCTTGTCATTTTCAAATCAAACCAAATCCAAGAGGCATTCCTTCATTCTTTTGTTCTTTTACATTTGAAAAGCCCAGATAACCCCCGATGCCAACCTGAGGTTACGAGGCTTTTTTTTCTTTCTTTTTCTTCTTTTCATTTAACAAGCCCAGATAACCCCAAGAGGTCAAGCTGGGGTTAAGCTTACGAAATGCGTCTCTGAAAATCAAGAAGACCTGAAATAGAACCTCAGAAATACCATGCAGCAAACACAGCAGAACGAAAGTCTTAGTGCATGCCACACATTATTAGTGCATGAATAAACCCAGACGCTTTGTATCAAAACGCCAAAACATCAAGATCAGCAAGTGAATGTCCATCTGGTAAAAAAAACACACACACACGACAATGCATGATGAGTATGAGTGAATTTCAGGAGAAAAAAAAATGACAGTAGGAAAAAATAGAGGAGGATGGAGGCCCTACCATAAAAAAGCCTAAAAAAAAAACCCAAACAAACAAAACAACAACAACAACAACAAAATAAAGGAAAAAATAAAAGAAAAGGGAGAGAAAACAGTGGATAAAATTGGAGGCTGGCCGACAAAAAAACCCCAACCAACCAAAACCCTCAGAAATTTCTAGAAACTCTAAGGAGAGCTGGACATATGGCAGATCTTCAGAGAATCCCTCCTGGAACAACAAATGTTCGGCCATGACCTCCATATGTCTTTATAGGGGCTGGGCCACGACAATCCAGGTCATGACCCTTGGATGCCCTTCCACCCCTGCATGTCCAAGTTCGTCAGATGCCCCAAGGACAAGTCCATTGGTGGTGGATCTAGACCTTATGAAGTTGATTTTAGCTTGGATGTCTTGACAACATAGCTATCGGACACCTGCAATAACATGGGAAGTCTAGACCTTGTGGAGTTGATCTTAGCTTGGATGTCTTGACAACATAGCTATCGGACACCTGCAATAACATGGGAAGTCTAGACCTTGTGGAGTTGATCTTAGCTTGGATGTCTTGACAACATAGCTATCGGACACCTGCAATAACATGGGAAGTCTAGACCTTGTGGAGTTGATCTTAGCTTGGATGTCTTGACAACATAGCTATCGGACACCTGCAATAACATGGGAAGTCTAGACCTTGTGGAGTTGATCTTAGCTTGGATGTCTTGACAACATAGCTATCGGACACCTGCAATAACATGGGAAGTCTAGACCTTGTGGAGTTGTTCTTAGCTTGGATGTCTTGACAACATAGCTATCGGACACCTGCAATAACATGGGAAGTCTAGACCTTGTGGAGTTGATTTTAGCTTGGATGTCTTGACAACATAGCTATCGGACACCTGCAATAACATGGGAAGTCTAGACCTTGTGAAGTTGATCTTAGCTTGGATGTCTTGACAACATAGCTATCGGACACCTGCAATAACATGGGAAGTCTAGACCTTGTGGAGTTGATCTTAGCTTGGATGTCTTGACAACATAGCTATCGGACACCTGCAATAACATGGGAAGTCTAGACCTTGTGGAGTTGATCTTAGCTTGGATGTCTTGACAACATAGCTATCGGACACCTGCAATAACATGGGAAGTCTAGACCTTGTGGAGTTGATCTTAGCTTGGATGTCTTGACAACATAGCTATCGGACACCTGCAATAACATGGGAAGTCTAGACCTTGTGGAGTTGATCTTAGCTTGGATGTCTTGACAACATAGCTATCGGACACCTGCAATAACATGGGAAGTCTAGACCTTGTGGAGTTGATCTTAGCTTGGATGTCTTGACAACATAGCTATCGGACACCTGCAATAACATGGGAAGTCTAGACCTTGTGGAGTTGATCTTAGCTGCTGCCCGACCTGATCCAGGTGGAACACTTCTAAGCTGCCTCTAACAATTCACCTTAAAGGGCTCTGATCCTCTTCTTACAAGAAACCAAGAGCTGTTGTATGAGACTGCTAGCTGACTGGCCTGCAAAAACCCCTTTGCCCCACAATCTCTGTGGCATGGACTTCGATTTGCTATCCATCGTAATCAAAGCATGGCATTGAAGCGGGGCACCATGGCATGTCACAATGCACTCTGCAGCCCGACGCCTCCCGTCTTCAGCTTGTCTTGAGCTTTCTGCCGCAGTCGCCTCCCCTGCCACTCCACACCCAGTAGCTCTGACAGCACAGAGGAGGGAGAAGAAGAACAGTGTGTCAGCCTCACAGAAATGAAGAGCACAAGTCGTGCCCGCCGCTCCACCCGCACACCGCTGTCCTGTGAGCTCGCCCAGGCTGTGAGTAAGCACAGGCACACACCATCTGTCTCGGGCACTTGAGCAACAGGCGCTCGCCACAAATGACGATGGCATCAATGGCAGGTCAGGTAATGATGGGGGGGGGGGGGGGGGGGGGGGGGGGAGGGTTGCTGGATGACCCCTTCTCTCAGGGCAAGCATGACGATGATGTTGGTTACCTCCTCACCTTCACCTCTCCCTCTCCACCTTACCTACCCCTAAAGAGGATCAAGTCTGCTGGCAGGGAGTGGGGGTGGGGTGTGTGTGGGGGGGGGGGGGGGGGGGGGGGGGGGGGGGGGGGATGGGGGGGGGGGGAGAGGACTGGGCTGCTGAGTTCAAGCCTGGACACAAATCTCAGTTTGAGTGTGTTCACCACTGCTCTGCCCTTGGTTCACAGGTGTTTTTTTTTTTTTTTTTTTTTAAAGAAAAAAAGAAAAAAAGATTCATATGGGCGAGACATTTTCCGCCATGCACAAAGTATGCTAATTCTCTCTGGCGTAAATGAAAGGCAACACAAAACAAAACAAAACAAAACAAAAAACCAAAACATTGCCTACGTCAGACAACTACATACCTTTTCTGCGATGCTTTTGTTAAAAAAAAGAAGAAAAAAAACAACAAAAAGAGGCATAGCGGTGTTAAAGTGGCTTACACATTTCCTCCCATCTCAAAAACCACATTTCTGATGTGTGTGTTTTTTTCTGTTTTTTTTTTTGGGGGGGGAAGAGAAGGCCAGTGTGGCCATTGGTGTGGATAACATGTTACACATAGCATGCACCTTCCCTGAAGCTGGAGTACGGCTGCCTTAATGGCAGGATAAAAAAAAAAGGTCATACACACAAAACTTGCTGACTGAATGCACCCAGGTGATTCAGCCCCTGTTTCACTGTAAACTGCTGACTGAATGCATCAAGGTAATTCAGCCCCTGTTTCACTGTAAACTGCTGACTGAATGCATCAAGGTAATTCAGCCCCTGTTTCACTGTAAACTGCTGACTGAATGCACCCAGGTAATTCAGCCCCTGTTTCATTGTAAACTAACTGAATGCACCCAGGTAATTCAGCCCCTGTTTCACTGTAAACTGCTGACTGAATGCACCCAGGTAATTTAGCCCCTGTTTCACTGTAAACTGCTGACTGAATGCATCAAGGTAATTCAGCCCCTGTTTCACTGTAAACTGCTGACTGAATGCACCCAGGTAATTTAGCCCCTGTTTCACTGTAAACTGCTGACTGAATGCATCAAGGTAATTCAGCCCTGTTTCACTGTAAACTGCTGACTGTATGCACCAAGGTAATTCAGCCCCTGTTTCACTGTAAACTGCTGACTGAATGCACCAAGGTAATTCAGCCCCTGTTTCATTGTAAATTACCTGTTCTGTTTCTCAAAAAAGAAAGAAAGAAAACTCGCATAGTGATTAAGATGATATGGTCTCCATTTTTCCTTTTCTTTTTTAAGGGACAAACAGACATCCCCCTTTGTACATATGACGTGTTATACAAACACACACACACACACACACACACACACACACACACACACACATACACTAACAACAATGCCCCTTCTTCTTCTGTGACTAACCAAACAGGGAAGCCTCCTTCATTCAAAACAAATAAAGCACATGAAAAAAAAAACCAGTAACGAAAAAAAAAAAAAAAAAAATACCATCTGCGTCACGTCAGCAAAAGCCACAGACTATTCCCACAGGAGCACTTTCATGGTCAACCAACCATGATCCGTACACTCGAATCAGTCAATACAAACAGGATATACGAGCAGAAATAATCAAGCACAGATCTGCTCATTTACAGTTTTTTGCCCCCATCACAATCATTATCCTAGCCATATACCCAGTGTTACTGAAATGAACGCACCACAAAACTAGATACTATGCTGCTCACTACACTCACATTCATGGACAGAAAACACCTGCTTTTAGAGCTTTACATTTGCTTTATGCTCTCACACACACACTCACGTTCATGGACAGAAAACACCTACTTTTAGAGCTTTACATTTGCATTACGCTCTCACACACACACACACACACTCACGTTCATGGACAGAAAACACCTGCTTTTAGAGCTTTACATTTGCATTACGCTCTCTCACACACACACACACACACACACACACTCACATTCATGGACAAAAACCGCCAGGTTTGAGCGCCTTACATCTGAGACACGTTTTGCGTAGGGCAAACGGCACTTCAACAACTAGAACATGTTCAGCATAGTCCATCCAGAGAGTGACCAACAAACACATCAGCAAGCTCAGACAGATCCACCGACTTCATCACTGACGTACACCCCCTGGAGTCACGCCAGTGTCGGCCCTATCAGGTCACTTTGTGGAGGATTGGTCTGTGCTGTCGTTTGTGACACGACATGACATCTGAAGATGAGAATATATGTCCAACATACCATGTCTGTGATGTCATGACATCTGATGAGAATATGCGTCTTATATACCACATCTGTGATGTCATGACATCTGATGATGAGAATATGTCTAACATACCACGTTTATGATGTCATTACATTTGATGATGAGAATATGTCTAACATACCACGTTTATGATGTCATTACATTTGACGATGAAAATCTATGTCCTATACACCATGTCTGTGATGACATCCCATCTGATGGTGAAAACCTATGTCTAATATACCACACCTGTGACATCACTACACCTGATGATGACAATATATATCTGACAAGACAGAACACACACGGAAAAAGACCCAACGCTTGGTGTGACGATTCACCGACCAAGATGACCGCTTGGTGTGACGATTCACCGACCAGATGACCGCTTGGTGTGACGATTCACCGACCAGATGACCGCTTGGTGTGACGATTCACCGACCAGATGACCGCTTGGTGTGACGATTCACCGACCAGATGACCGCTTGGTGTGACGATTCACCGACCAGATGACCGCTTGGTGTGACGATTCACCGACCAGATGACCGCTTGGTGTGACGATTCACCGACCAGATGACCGCTTGGTGTGACGATTCACCGACCAGATGACCGCTTGGTGTGACGATTCACCGACCAGATGACCGCTTGGTGTGACGATTCACCGACCAGATGACCGCTTGGTGTGACGATTCACCGACCAGATGACCGCTTGGTGTGACGATTCACCGACCAGATGACCGCTTGGTGTGACGATTCACCGACCAGATGACCGCTTGGCGTGACGATTCACCGACCAGATGACCGCTTGGTGTGACGATTCACCGACCAGATGACCGCTTGGTGTGACGATTCACCGACCAGATGACCGACCTATGCAATAACCCGATGAGGGGTCTGCCCTTGAACTGTCTAACATGGTTTTCACGCCAGGGTCTCCAAGTACAAACGTATGTATAACCGATGAGGGGTCTGCCCTTGAACTGTCTAACATGGTTTTCACGCCAGGGTCTCCAAGTACAAACGTATGTATAACCGATGAGGGGTCTGCCCTTGAACTGTCTAACATGGTTTTCACGCCAGGGTCTCCAAGTACAAACGTATGTATGGAAGAAGGTGGGTGGATAAGGCGGGTGGATAGTTATGCTGAAATGGGTAATCATACATGCAAACAGGAATCTATGTTATCTGGATGGTGATTTCGGTAGGAGGGTGGACATCGATACATGTGGATGGTAATCTATGTATGTGGATAAGAATGTGTTGTGTGGATTGGTATCTATATATGGATAGTTATCTGTGTATGTGGAGTAGTGTCTCTGCAGGATACCTTTGTCAGCGTATCCTCTGTTTTGTCACCTTACAGCACTAGAGTCCTACTGTTGTAAGTGAACTTATATGCACGTGTGTATATATATGTGTATGTGTGAATTGTGTGTGTGTGTGTGTGTGTGTGTGTGTGTGTGTGTGTGTGTGTGCATGTGTGTGTGTGTGTATGTGTGTGTATGTGTGCACGTGCGTAAGCGTGTGTGTGTGTGTGTGTGTGTGTGTGTGTGTGTGTGTGTGTATTATGTGTATGTGTGTGTGTGTGTATGTGTGTGTGCATGTGTGTGTGTGTGTGTATGTGTGTGTGCATGTGTGTGTGAGTGTATGTGTGCGCGTGCGTAAGCGTGTGTGTGTGTGTGTGTGTGTGTTTGTCAGTACAACCTTGAGTTGAATCTGACAATAAATTGGTTTCAGTCAGTCAGTGTGTGCGTGTGTGTGTGTGTTGAAGAGTGTGCACGTGGATGCTTAACGACAACCAACCACAAACCAACCTATCTATACATATCAAAGAAGCAACATCCGCTTGGATTTACACAGAACACCCAAAGGCTGTGATCAGTCCTTCAACTCACTTCAGGGGCGGGGGTTGGAGAAGCTGGAACACCTGCTGAAGAATGTCAACAGACTTGAAGGAGGGGGTGGGGGGGGGGGTGGGGGAGGGGAGTGCTAGCTGGTGTGGATTTCAGACAAACAAAGTCTGGCTGAACAATCTCCCAGATGCTGCCAGACACTGCCATGGAGCCACATCCCCACATCACATCGATCATGCCGTGTCATCTCCCTCATTATCATGCTGCGGTGCAAAGCAGGTGGTCATCAAAGAAGCCCCCCCCCCCCCCCACACCCATCCACCCCCAACCCCCCCCCCCCCCCCCCCCCCCCCCCTAGACAATTCTGTTGGCCGTGAACGCCTTACGTTCTGGGGGAGGGTGAGGGGGGGGGGGGGGGGGGGGGGGAGCTGAGAAACATCCTGGTGATGACCCCCGAACGGCTTTCTCATCCACACCAAAGCCTCACGGGCAGACACAGGCTGCCCACAGCAAGGACAGTGTGTGCAACAACCTTCACTTCCTTGTTGTCACCAGATCCCCCCCCCGCCCCCCCCTCAAAAAAAAAAAGATCTGGCCTGTCACAACTTATGATCACTAAAAAAAAAAAAAAAAATTAAAAAAAAGTGTAAGAGTGTGCAGAACAAAGGGCAGAAAACTTTCAATGACAGTAAAAAAAAAAAAAAATTTTTTTTAAAGGACAAAATTTTCATTGACCCCCCCCCCCCCCCACAGAATCACATTGCACCATAGATCATAATTATATATCACATCACATGATACCAAAACCAGATAAACCTCACATCAAGCCATTATCTTAACAACAAGCCTTGGCCATGTATCCTATCATGTAATCTCACGGCACATCAAATCATTTCCAGCTCATATATATGTATATAATACAATATCATGTCATATCATACCATATGTCACATCATCAGTCACCCCCCCACCCCCACTCCACCCCCCAGACCTTTCTGTTTGTGTAATTACACAAACCTTTGCTCAGTCACTGTGAGAAAAACGGAAGAATCACTGGACTATGATTAGTTCCACCACTTCGTACTTCTTCAACATTCATTCAGATAAACAGATCGATAGGCAGGCAGCCTGACAGACACACAGACAGACAGACGGACAGACAGACAGACAGACACACACTGAGGAGTTTCATCTACCAGCGGATTTGCACAGAGACTGATTTGGGCCACTGACAAAAAAATCCTGCGACACACACACACTCTGCTTGGACTCGCTGGTTTTCACAAGAAACATGCTGAGACCAACCTGGCCATCACCATGACATGACCCGAAAGTCTTGCATTACGATGGCTATATGAGACCGAAAAAAGAAAAAGAACAAAAAAGGATTTAACCAATTTCTACCTCTTGCATCTTCTATCCAAGTACTCTTGTCAGCAGCAACTACAGCCATGTTTCACAGTCCCTGATCAGCATTTTGATCAAGCACGTGTCGCCGAGGATCGAACCTTCAGCCCTGAGATTTGCTAGCCTTTCCACCGCTTAACTGACCACCACACCTCTCACACCTACAAACAACCCATGAATGATGGAAGGAGGGGGGGGGGGGGGGGGGGGAGGGGAGGGAAGGGGGAGGGGAGGGGGGTATGCGGGTCCATGTGCACACACAATGCTGCAATCACTTCCAACCCCCTCCCAATTTTTTCGTCACATTCAAAATGCAGCAGCACGTAAGAAATGGAAAAAAAAAAGAAAAAAAAAAGGGAAAAACACCACCTTACACACATACTAACGAAACAAGAACACCGGGAATAAGTCCCCATCCAATTCTCCAGGTTCAGTGTACAGCCAAACAATTCTACACATTATACATTGGCCTGCAGGCTTTGTTCATTGACATGAGCCCACACATCTTACAACCACCAGACCAAGATAGCCCAAGATCTTGAAGGTATGAACCTCCATTTCCAAACCAAGTTTAAAAAAAAAAAAAAGTTATACATGTGGCATCGCCCGGTTTCATGTGAAACATTAAAACAGTAAATATGTAGCACCCCAAAAAAACAAACAAAAACCAAGCGAAAACTTCCCACGGATTTACATTAAATAAAAGATTAAAAAACAAACAAACATGCACTAATTACATTAAACAAGCATGCATGCACGCATGCACACACACACACACACACAAACACCACACACACACACACACACACACACACACACACACACCACACACACAAACACCAGACACACACACACACACACACACACACACACACACACACACACACACCCTAGAAAGAGATACATATAAGAGTACACAGAAAGAAAAATCAATAATCAAACATGAAGAAAACAATATCAGTTATACCACATCAAAACAACAACAACAACAACAACAAACAAACAAACGAAAAAGACAGAAAGGAAAAAAAGAGAGCAAAAAAAGCCAGAGAGAGAGAGAGAGAGTAAGCAGGGGAGGACTGGGGGAGAGGGGAGGGGGGGGGGGTTGGGGGTGTGGATTGGAGGGGACAAAAAAAAATGAAAGCGGTACCAAAGAGAAAAAGAGACATCCAGGGAGGCAGGAAAGACAAGAGCACAGGCAGAAAGAGACAGACACACAGCAAGGCAGTGAGGGGAAGACAGACAGACAGACAGACAGACAGACAGAGCGACGGGGGAGACAGAGACAGGGACAGGGAGGGAAGAGACAGACATATGGAGAGAAGAATGGAAAAAAAACAACAACCACACACACACACACCAAAACTTAGGAGGAACCACGTACAGACAGACAGACAGACAGACAAGACACACAGCAAGGACGGAAGAGAGACAGACAGACAGACAAGAGGGGAAGGGGGGAGGGAGGGAGCCCTGATGCTTATTTGGGCAAGCGATGGAGGAAGCACAAGAGGGCGTTGTGGAAGAGGGCGGTGGTCAAAGGTAGCAGGGGTGGCCGGCCTCTGGATCTGGGCGATCTGGGCCTTGGGCAGCTCTCCAAGTGCTTCCTGCTGCTAAGACCCACCCCTTGTCTCTGTCGCGTACACACAAGGTGCTGATCTGGAACACAACGAAAACCCAGGAACTCACACACCCTTAGCAATGGAATCCAAGTTCCCACAACACCTCATCCACTACACCTCTGTTCCACATCCTCATCCACTACACCATGTTCCACACACCCTCATCCCACACCCATGTTCCCACACATGTCACCCACTACACCCATGTTCCACACCTCACCACACACCCAGATTCCACACACCCTATCCACAAACCATGTTTTCCCACACACCCTCATCCCAACACCCTGTTTCCCACACACCTCATCCACACACCCATGTTTTCCCACACACCCTCACCCACTACACCCATGTTCCCACACACCCTCACCACTACACCCATGTTCCCACACCCTCATCGACTACACCCATGTTCCCACACACCCTCACCCACTACACCCATGTTCCCACACACCCTCATCCACTACACCCATGTTTTCCCACACACCCTCATCCACAACACCCATGTTTCCACACACCCTCACCCACTACACCCATGTTCCCACACACCCTCATCGACAACACCCATGTTCCCACACACCCTCATCACAACACCCATGTTTTCCACACACCCTCACCACTACACCCATGTTCCCACACACCCTCATCCACTACACCCATGTTTCCCACACACCCTCACCCACTACACACATGTTTCCACACACCCTCATCCACTACACCCATGTTTTCCACACACCCTCATACACTACACCCATGTTCCCACACACCCTCACCCCACTACACCCATGTTCCCACACACCCTCACCCACTACACCCATGTTTTCCCACACACCCTCACCCACTACACCATGTTCCCAAACACCCTCACCCACTACACACATGTTCCCACACACCCTCACCACTACACACATGTTCCCACACACCCTCATCCACTACACGCATGTTCCCACACACCCTCACCCACTACACCCATGTTTTCCCACACACCCTCACCCACTACACCCATGTTTCCCACACACCCTCACCCACTACACACATGTTCCCACACACCCTCATCCACTACACCATGTTCCCACACACACCCTCATCCACTACACCCATGTTTCCCACACACCCTCACCCACTACACCCATGTTTTCCCACACACCCTCACCCACTACACACATGTTCCACACACCCTCACCCACTACACCCATGTTCTCACACACCCTCCACCACTACACCCATGTTCCCACACACCCTCACCACTACACCCATGTTTACACACACCCTCATCCACTACACCCATGTTCCACACACCCTACCACTACACCATGTTCCCACACACCCTCATCCACTACACCTGTTCCACACACCCTCACCACTACACCCATTTTCCCACACACCCTCATCCACAACACCATGTTTTCACACACCCTCATCCACAACACCCATGTTTCCATACACCCTCATCCACAACACCCATGTTCCCACACACCCTCATCCACACACCATGTTCTCACACACCCTCATCCACTACACCCATGTTCCCACACACCCTCATCCACAACACCCATGTTCTCACACACCCTCATCCACAACGCCCATGTTCTAAACACCCTCATCCACCACACCTCATCCACTACACCCATGTTTTCCCACACCATCCTCATCCAACAACACCCATGTTCTCACACACCCTCATCCACTACACCCATGTTCCCACACACCCTCAATCCACTACACCCATGTTCCCACACACCTTCATCCACTACACCCATGTTCCCACACACCCTCATCCACTACACCCATGTTTTCCCACACACCCTCATCCATGACACCCTCATCCCACACCCTCATCCACGACACCCATGTTCCCACACACCCTCATCCACTACACCCATGTTCCCACACACCCTCATCCACTACACCCTCATCCCCACACACCCTCATCCACTACATACACCCTCATCCCCACACACCCTCATCCTACTACACCCATGTTCCCACACCACCGGTAAGCACCATGGCACCTCTATGCTGAGCGGTTTATCCCACAGTTTGCACTATGGCACCTCTATGGTGTGTGGTTTATTGCATGGAATGCACTATGGCACCTCTATGCTGTGTGGTTTATTGCATGGAATGCACTATGGCACCTCTATGCTGAGCGGTTTATCCCACAGTTTGCACTATGGCACCTCTATGCCGAGTGGTTTATTGCATGGAATGCACTATGGCACCTCTATGCCGAGTGGTTTATTGCATGGAATGCACTATGGCACCTCTATGCTGAGCGGTTTATTGCATGGAATGCACTATGGCACCTCTATGCTGAGCGGTTTATCCCACAGTTTGCACTATGGCACCTCTATGCTGAGTGGTTTATTGCATGGAATGCACTATGGCACCTCTATGCTGAATAGTTTATCGCACAGTATGCACTATGGCACCTCTATGCTGAGCGGTTTTATACCACAGTCTGCACTATGGCACCTCTATGCTGAGTGGTTTATTGCATGGAATGCACTATGGCACCTCTGTGCTAAATGGTTTATCGCACAGTATGCACCATGGCACCTCTATGCTGAGCGGTTTATTGCACAGTAAGAACCATGGCACCTCTATGCTGAGTGGTTTATTGCATGGTATGCACCATGGCACCTATATGCAGAGTGGTTTATTGCACAGAATGCACCATGACACCTCTATGCTGAATGGTTTATTGCACAATGCACCATGGCACCTCTATGCTGAATGGTTTATTGCACAATGCACCATGGCACCTCTATGCTGAGCGGTTCATCACATAGCGCCTCCTTGCGCTTTACAAGTTCAGGATGATTATGGTAGGCGTGACCAGAATGCAACATGCATACCACCATTTCCTCTTCACCGTTCCTGAGGAACTGATGGAAGGTGGTCCTCTCGGTCTGGGTCGATCACCCATCAAATCTTTTTAACTATCCAAGTTATTCATTCAACGTTCCCACAACCACCAAACTTTTTTTCTTTCTAGCATGAATTTAAGCAGTACTTTAAAAACAGGTTTTTCTTTTTTTTTCTCTCAATATTTTCCTAATATCACCCACAAAAGCATTTTAGGTCTCCATCATACAAGGAACTGTCAATCAACACCAAAGTCAGGCTCTTCAACACCAACTATCAAGGCAGTTCTATTGTACGGAGCGGAGACCTGAAGAACGACAGTCACCACCACCAAGAAAGTGCAGGCGTTCATCAACAACTGCCTGCACAAGATTCTCCGCATCCGATGGCCAGACACCATCAATAACAACGAGCTCTGGGAGAGAACAAACCAGCTGCCCGCAGAACAGGAAATCAAGAAACGATGTTGGGGGCTGGATTGGACACACGCTGCGGAAGCCTGCGAGCAACATCACCAGACAAGCCCTAACATGGAACCCCAAGGAAAATGAAAAAGAGGTCGGCCAAGGAACACCTGGTGCAGGGACCTGGAAGCCGACATGAGGAACATGGGGATGACTTGGAACCAGCTGGAGAAGAGAGCCCAGGACAGAGATGCCTGGAGGTCCTTGGTTGGCGGCCTGTACCCCAGGAGGGGCAACAGGCGATGATGATGATGATCATAAAAATATGGACAAATATCCAGTACTGAATGTAGTCTGCTGTGCATGCGTCCGTTTGTGTGTTGCTGATATTCAAAACTGAGAACTGCAGTCCCGTATCTGACTATGGACTCCGCCATGGTTAATCGGCTGGTAGGTTTTTACTTGACTACCATTTTTTTTTTTCAATCTTATGTGAGCAAGGGAGTTCATGAACAAAAACAGAATGATTTTCTGCCATGAAAAGTAAAGGCAGATATACAGACTGCGTAAGTAGCTTCCCATGTGCTTTTCTTTTCAATGGATATGGAAAATTTAAAATGTCAATGTCTGTGTCACAAAGAAAGCTTTAACTCGATCAAGTCTTGTAAGAAGCAGCATCTGCACACCTCTAGTTGCTGTTGAGAGCATGTTTGACGCTTTTTTTTTTCTTCTGAAACAGAAACCATTTTTGAACAATTTATCAAGAAACTATCAACTCTACTGCCATCCGAGCAGATAAAATTTAACCTCAATATACTTTTTTTCTATCAACTGATATTTACTTTGTCTCTGTACATGAAGTTGATATTTTTTTAATGTTCTTTTTCCTTTCAAGTCAGCAAATTGTACATGACTTGAAAGAAAATTTCCGCCCCATTTCTCATGATTCAAAGGAATTCATATTCCACACAATCATGTTAACCACATACATTCTTACTCATTGGTAAACGGCAGCTTCATGGTGTAATCATTGGAACGCCATGCTTCTCTTGCCGAGGGGATCGTGCCGCCCCTGTCTGAGGTGAATCTCCACCATGGATCTGCACTGACACTTCAAGGGCCACTTTCTGTGGGGTCAACACCGACTCAGCAGCTTTGGGGTCATCTTACAGTGGGGTCAACATCGATTCAGCAGCTTTGGGGTCATCTTACAGTGGGGTCAACATCGATTCAGCAGCTTTGGGGTCATCTTACAGTAAGGTCATCACTGATTCAGCAGCTTTGGGGTCATCTTACAGTAAGGTCATCACTGATTCAACAGCTTTGAGGTCATCTTACAGTGGGGTCATCACTGATTCAACAGCTTTTGGGTCATCTTACAGTAAGGTCATCACTGATTCAACAGCTTTGGGGTCATCTTACAGTAAGGTCATCACTGATTCAACAGCTTTTGGGTCATCTTACAGTAAGGTCATCACTGATTCAACAGCTTTGGGGTCATCTTACAGTAAGGTCATCACTGATTCAACAGCTTTTGGGTCATCTTACAGTAAGGTCATCACTGATTCAACAGCTTTGGGGTCATCTTACAGTAAGGTCATCACTGATTCAACAGCTTTGGGGTCATCTAACAGTGGGGTCATCACTGATTCAGCAGCTTTGGGGTCATCTTACAGTGGGGTCATCACTGATTCAGCAGCTTTGGGGTCATCTTACAGTAAGGTCATCACTGATTCAACAGCTTTGGGGTCATCTTACAGTAAGGTCATCACTGATTCAACAGCTTTGGGGTCATCTTACAGTAAGGTCATCACTGATTCAACAGCTTTGGGGTCATCTTACAGTAAGGTCATCAATGATTCAGCAGCTTTGGGGTCATCTTACAGTAAGGTCATCAATGATTCAGCAGCTTTGTGGTTCTCTTCCTGATGTCCACACCAACCAACCAACCAACCAACCACCCACCGACATAACCCAACACACACAGAGACCGAAACACATAACCTCTACTCGGCAGAGGCAGACCCACCCACCTCACTCTTGGGAAAATTGTCCACGAACTTCTCGGAGATGCCGGGAGCGACGGGCACGAAGCCCACGGCCCGGGGCGTGGGGCTCTTCAGGGCGGCCTCGCTGAAGAGGAAGGGGATGGAGAAGCGGCCGCTCATGGAGGGACTGACCAGCACCAGGTGGGGGCTGCCCAGCGTGTTCAGCAGGGTCACCATGAACTCCTCCTCTTGCCCCTGCTCCAGGGACACGCTCTTGCTCTGCCCGTACCCTGCCCCACGTACACACACATGGTACAGGCCTCAGGGCCGGTCGCATACAGCTCTTCCAAGGTCAATGCTTTATTCCCAGTCACAACACCCCCCCCCCCCCCCCCCCCCCCCCCCCCCCCCCCCCCCCCCCCCCCCCCCCCCCCCACCCCGAAAGCAGCATACATGTTCACACATAAGCATACTAAATTCTTTCGAGTCCAACACTTGCATTAGTGAACAAATGTTCAGATTTGTATGCACGCACTCATGCACACACACACACACACACACACACACACACACACACACACACACTCACACACATTCAATGTTCCCTCTGAAAACCAAATTTGAACTCACATTCACCCACACACGCACGCATACACACGAGCAGGCATACGCACGCGCGCGCACACACACGCGCACATACTCACTCACTCACACACATTACACACACACACTCACAAACTACACACACACACTCACAAACTACACACACACACTACACACACACACACTATACACACACACACACTACACACACATACACTACACACACACACTACACACAAACACTACACACACAAACACTTCACACACACACTACACACACAAACACTACACACACACTACACACACTAAACCACACACACTACACACAACACTACACACACACTACACACACACACTACACACACACAAACACTACACACACACACACACACACACACACACACACACACTACACACACCACACACACACTACACACAATACTACATACACACACACACTAACACACACATACTACACTCACACACACACACACACACACACACACTACACCCACACACATACACACACACACACACACACACACACACACACACAACCCACCAGGCAGATCGACAGCCACAGCTCTATATCCCAGAGAGCCAGCAGTTTCAGCGTGTTGATCTTCTCCCAGTTCTGAGAGGTGAAGGCTTGTCCATGCAGCAGCAGCACCGTCACCTTCCCCGGCTCTTGGGCGCCACCTGCGGCTGAAAATGCTGATGGTCTGCAACCAAGACAGCGCAATGACAACGACCTCAGACAGGGTACTCCAAACGCTGCCACGCCTTACTCAATGGGGGAACAGCTTTGTGTCTGAGTCCTATACTTCTACTTCTTCATCAAACGAGACACATGACCATACTGCCCCCCCCCCTCCCCCCCCCCCTGATTTTGTGTTGTGTGTGTGTGTGTGTGTGTGTACGCGTGTCTGTGTATGTGTGTGTGTGTGTGTGTGTGTGTGTGTGTGTGTGTGTGTGTGTGTGTGTGTGTGTGTGCGTCCGTGCATGCTTGTATATGTGTGTGTGTGTGTGCATGCATGCATGCTTGCATGTGTACGTGCATGCATGCATGTGTGTTTGTGTGTGTATGTGTGTGAAAGAGAGACAGAGACAAACAGAGAGAGAGAGAGAGAACAGAACGAGGAGACTGATATTACACAACAGACCAATATTTCAAGTACACACAGAAAATTTGTAAAAAAATTGGTTGCTTTTCAGTGAAAAACTGAATTACAAAATAACAATAATTCACAGAAAACATTTTCAGCGTCCTTTCCAGTTTTGTTTGATCGAGATGGTTCTTCGTCTTCACGTGTCTGCCTGATGCGTGTAAGCACCCTCACAGCTTAAAAAGATTCCAGCTCTGCTCAACGTCTGTGTCTGCAAGCTTTTCATCACTCATCATTCTGAATAAAGTACACCGACCAATGAAAATTCAGGGATAGTTCTCTGGCATTCAGCCGGTAACATCATCTTGCACTGTCAGTTTTGACCACTGATGGATTCTCCCGTTGTGTCTGACGGGTGAATAAGCAGGCAGGTCATCTGCTGATGTGGGTCCTCATGTGGGAATGAAGACCAGTTCTTGAGGCACACAGTCTTCCACAGACGCTGCATGGAATGAAGTCCTGCAAGGCTGGGCCCCGTTTTCTCCGATTCCTCCTTTCCTGGATGGCAGCTGCTCTGTTGCGCTCAAATGTCTTTGTGCCCTGGGCACACTGTTGCTTCCACTGTGTTCTGTCAAGGGCGACATCTTCCCAGGAAGCAGTGTCGATGTTGCAGCTTCTGAGGTTGGCCTTCCAGATGTCTTTGTATCTCTGGAGAGGCCTTCCTTGGTCATGTTGTCCTTCCTTCAGTTGTCCATAGAGCAGCATCTTTGGAATTCTGCTGTCCTCCATAGGGACAACGTGTCCTGTCCATCAGAGCTGGCTTTTGATGAGTATACACTCAATGCTGGGTAAGCCACACGTCTTCAGGACCTGCAGGTTGGACACTCTGTCTTGCCATTTGATGCTGCAGATCTTGCGCAAGCATCGTCGATGGAACTGTTCGAGTTGTTGGATGTGTCGGCGGCACGTGGTCCACGTCTCACAACAGTAGAGGAGAGCAGTCAGAACCACAGCTCTGCACACAGCAACCTTTGCGCGCAGTCTGATGCCATGGTCTTGCCACAGACTCTCTGACAGTCTGCCAAGGGCAGAGCTGATCTTTGAGAGGCGCAGCATCACTTCTGCATCCAGAGGTCCATGGCTGCTTCCAGTGCTGCCCAAACAGCAGAACTTGTCCAGAGTTTTGATCTCTGTGTTGTTGATGATGACAGGTGATGGTGGAACACTGCCAGCAGTGGACGGTGAAGGCTGGAACATGGTCTCTATCTTATCAAGACTGATTGTAAGTCCAAAGCGTTGACAGACCCTTGCAAAGCGATCTGTGGTGCACTGGATATCTTCATGGGAGTGCGCGGCCTGTGCACAGTCAGTCATCAGCAAAGAGGAACTCCCTCAGAAGGACATCAAACACTTTCGTCTTGGCCTGAAGTCGTTGAAGGTTAACGAGTTTGCCATCTGAACGTAACTGGATGTATTCCCCCTTGTCACAGTCCCACAATGCATCAATCAGCATTGCAGCCAACAGAACGGGAACCAGGGTGGGAGCTAAGACACATCCCTGCTTCACGCCATTTTTTCCCTCCAAGCTTTGACCCACTTTCACTTCAAAGACCTTTTGCCGCACAGGTCAGCTGCAGTTTCATCAGGGAGGCGTCACTGCACGCTGTCTAGTCTATACGTTCCACCACCACATCGGCCAAGTTTCGAGACCACACTGCACATAGTCTATTGCTGATGGATAAACAACATGATGACTAAGATGCCAGACCTTAACAAGAGGGTCTCATGGCTACGACTTAGCCGATGTGTTGACTTGGATACTAGCCCAATGTGCTGGTCAGACCTTGCCACTCCGAGACTGTGTTCTTGTGCAAAAATCAAGTGGGATTATGGTAAGGAAATGTTGCTTATAGACTGTGGTCTTGTGGAAAATCAAGTGGGATTATGGTAAGGAAATGTTGCGTATAGACTGTGGTCTTGTGGGAAAAATCAAGTGGGATTATGGCAAGGTAATGTTGCTTATAGACTGTGGTCTTGTGGGAAAATCAAGTGGGATTATGGTAAGGTAATGTTGCTTATAGACTGTGGTCTTGTGGGAAAATCAAGTGGATTATGGTAAGGTAATGTTGCTTATAGACTGTGTCTTGTGCGAAAAATCAAGTGGAATTATGGTAAGGTAATGTTGCTTATAGACTGTGGTCTTGTGCAAAAAATCAAGTGGGATTATGGTAAGGTAATGTTGCTTATAGACTGTGGTCTTGTGGGAAAATCAAGTGGGATTATGGTAAGGTAATGTTGCTTATAGACTGTGGTCTTGTGGAAAATCAAGTGGGATTATGGTAAGGTAATGTTGCTTATAGACTGTGGGCTTGTGGGAAAATCAACTGGGATTATGGTAAGGTAATGGTGCTTATAGACTTGTGGGAAAATGGTGCTTATAGTCCTTGTGGAAAATCAAGTGGGATTATGGTAAGGTAATGTTGCTTTTAGACTGTGGTCTTGTGGGAAAATGAAGTGGGATTATGGTAAGGTAATATTGCTTTAGACTGTGGTCTTGTGTGAAAATCAAGTGGATTATGGTAAGGTAATGTTGCTTATAGACTGTGTCTTGTGGGAAAAATCAAGTGGGATTATGGTAAGGTAATGTTGCTTATAGACTGTGGTCTTGTGCGAAAAATCAAGTGGGATTATGGTAAGGTAATGTTGCTTATAGACTGTGGTCTTGTGTGAAAATCAAGTGGGATTATGGTAAGGAAATGTTGCTTATAGACTGTGGTCTTGTGCGAAAAATCAAGTGGGATTATGGTAAGGTAATGTTGCTTATAGACTGTGGTCTTGTGGAAAAATCAAGTGGGATTATGGTAAGGTAATGTTGCTTATAGACTATGGTCTTGTGCGAAAAATCAATTGGGATTATGGTAAGGTAATGTTGCTTATAGACTGTGGTCTTGTGTGAAAATCAAGTGGGATTATGGTAAGGTAATGTTGCTTATAGACTGTGGTCTTGTGCAAAAATCAAGTGGGATTATGGTAAGGAATTTTGCTTATAGACTGTGGTCTTGTGCGAAAAATCAAGTGGGATTATGGTAAGGAAATGTTGCTTATAGACTGTGGTCTTGTGGGAAAATCAAGTGGGATTATGGTAAGGTAATGTTGCTTATAGACTGTGGTCTTGTGGGAAAATCAAGTGGGATTATGGTAAGGAAATGTTGCTTATAGACTGGTCTTGTGGAAAATCAAGTGGGATTATGGTAAGGTAATGCTGCTTATAGACTGTGGGCTTGTGGGAAAATCAAGTGCGATTATGGTAAGGTAATGTTGCTTATAGACTGTGGTCTTGTGGGAAAATCAAGTGGAATTATGGTAAGGTAATGTTGCTTACAGCTCAGCCCACTGCTAAAGAGCCACATCAGGGCTGTTACTGCCTTGAAGTCAACTCACAAGTAGAAGAAAGAAACAAACAAACAAAAAAAAACACCTCCCCTCCCCCACCCACCCCCAAAAAAAGACATTGTTTGATGGCTCTCCAAATCCTGGAGCTTTGACTGTTGTGCAGCATGAGCACAGAGCACAACTTCAAAGAACAGATCTTCTTCTGAGAAACAGGCTACGTGGCAGCTGTATTACAGATCTGCCGCTGAAGACACAGAGCACAACTTCAAAGAACAGATCTTCTTCTGAGAAACAGGGCTACGTGGCAGCTGTATTACAGATCTGCCGCTGAAGACACAGAGCACAACTTCAAAGAACAGATCTTCTTCTGAGAAACAGGGCTACGTGGCAGCTGTATTACAGATCTGCCGCTGAAGACACAGAGCACAACTTCAAAGAATAGATCTTCTTCTGAGAAACAGGGCTACGTGGCAGCTGTATTACAGATCTGCCGCTGAAGACACAGAGCACAACTTCAAAGAACAGATCTTCTTCTGAGAAACAGGGCTACGTGGCAGCTGTATTACAGATCTGCCGCTGAAGACACAGAGCACAACTTCAAAGAACAGATCTTCTTCTGAGAAACAGGGCTACGTGGCAGCTGTATTACAGATCTGCCGCTGAAGACACAGAGCACAACTTCAAAGAAAGATCTTCTTCTGAGAAACAGGGCTACGTGGCAGCTGTATTACAGATCTGCCGCTGAAGACACAGAGCACAACTTCAAAGAACAGATCTTCTTCTGAGAAACAGGGCTACGTGGCAGCTGTATTACAGATCTGCCGCTGAAGACACAGAGCACAACTTCAAAGAATAGATCTTCTTCTGAGAAACAGGGCTACGTGGCAGCTGTATTACAGATCTGCCGCTGAAGACACAGAGCACAACTTCAAAGAATAGATCTTCTTCTGAGAAACAGGGCTACGTGGCAGCTGTATTACAGATCTGCCGCTGAAGACACAGAGCACAACTTCAAAGAACAGATCTTCTTCTGAGAAACAGGGCTACGTGGCAGCTGTATTACAGATCTGCCGCTGAAGACACAGAGCACAACTTCAAAGAATAGATCTTCTTCGAGAACACAGGGCGTACGTGGCAGCTGTATTACAGATCTGCCGCTGAAGACACAGAGCACAAACTTCAAAGAAAGATCTTCTTCTGAGAAACAGGGCAACGTGGCAGCTGTATTACAGATCTGCCGCTGAAGACACAGAGCAGAACTTCAAAGAAAATCTTCTCAGAACAGGGCTACGTGGCAGCTGTATTAGAGATCTGCCGCTGAAGACACACAGCACAACTGCACAGAATAACCCAAAGAGGGTACGTGGCAGCTGTATTGAAGATCTGCCGCCGAAAACACAGACAGATGCACAGATAAACCACAGGGGTACGTGGCACTGTATTAGAGATCTGCCGCGAAAACACAGACAGATGCACAGATAAACCACAGGGTACGTGGCATCTGTATTAGAGATCTGCCGCTGCAAACACAGACAGATGCACAGATAAACCACAGGGGTACGTGGCATCTGTATTAGAGATCTGCCACTGAAAACACAGACAGATGCACAGACAAACCACAGGGGTACGTGGCATCTGTATTAGAGATCTGCCGCTGCAAACACAGACAGATGCACAGATAAACCACAGGGGTACGTGGCATCTGTATTAGAGATCTGCCACTGAAAACACAGACAGATGCACAGACAAACCACAGGGGTACGTGGCAGATGTATTAGAGATCTGCCGCTGAAGACACAGACAGATGCACAGATAAACCACAGGGTACGTGGCATCTGTATTAGAGATCTGCCGCTGAAGACACAGACAGATGCACAGATAAACCACAGGGTACGTGGCATCTGTATTAGAGATCTGCTGCTGAAAACACAGACAGATGCACAGATAAACCACAGGGGTACGTGGCAGCTGTATTAGAGATCTGCCGCTGAAAACACAGACAGATGCACAGATAAACCCAGTCATGACTGACACCCTGCTTCTCCCCCTAAGTCTGCGCACAGATGAGGAATGATGAGAGCCCTGATGAGGACTGGCGATGGACGATGGAAGCCAAGCATGCAGAGCACAATGGGCAGGAGTCTGACCTTGCCACCAACGCTCAGGGACATGGCTTTGGCGGGAGTCTTACCTTGCCACCAACGCTCAGGGACATGGCTTTGGCAGGAGTCTTACCTTGCCACCAACGCTCAGGGACATGGCTTTCTCCGTCACCTGGAACTCGTCCACACCGGCGCTGGGGGCGGTGTCCAGTTTGGTCACGTCCATCTCCTTCTCCAGAATGTTGAAGTCAATCACTGTCCCCCCTGCCCTGCAACCACACACACACACACACACACACATGATCTCTTTTGCGCTATAGCACAAACAAGCTTTCAAGCTTTCCAAGGCAGAGGCCTTTCCCTCCCCCCCCCCCCCCACCCCAGCTCATCTGGTCCCCCTTTAACACAGCCACACCGAGGATGATCCTGCCAAAGTCTGAGCATCTGCACGCCCTCGGACAGCCTTTGTAGGTCCAAGTCACTGTTCTGTATGACCTTTTCAGTCTCAACGCCCCCCCACCACCCCCCCTATGTGTACAGGATAGTCAGTCACCACCGAGCCAAGACATCAAAGGATTGCAGAATTTTGTGAGGTGCATCGACGTTAATGAATGTGTGGCAAGTTTCACGGCAAGTCGTTGAAATCATACTGCTACGGAGCTGTACACATGCAGTGATGTTAGTGAGGGCTCAAGTTTCTTATGTGTTCGACCCAGTCAGCCTTACCCCTGCCGGTTCTGGCTGCCAAACGCATATCGTACGCTGTCTGCCACGCCTGTTGTGAATACTGTGAGAGAAGGTTCTGTCCCCTCATCCGCAAGCGTTACAACCCACCAGTCTGGAATCAGGCCTGAAGGGAAACTCCACCGCCATGTTAGCGGAAGGGGTGATCCCTGGTCATGTGACCGGTTTTAGGCGTCTTGATATCTGAGCCTGCCTCACCTTTGTCTTTTTCATGGTCAAGCCATAGGCTTATGTTAGCCCGTTGTTACGATTATTTCATAGGAGCCGGAATAGCTCAGTTGGTAGAGCGCCGGACTCGTAATCTTCACTCCATCCATTCCCATATCCTTAGCACAGGCCTATTCCTGACATGTAGGACAGACAGACAGACAGACAAACAGACAGACAGACAGACAGCCAGACAGACAGACAGACAGGCAGACAGGCAGACAGACAGGCAGACAGACCTAATATCAGGAGCACCATTTTGAAGCTGACCAAGAACTACAGCAGGCTCACTGAGAGAAGCAAGACCACTATTAATCTGCAGCATCGTGACCACTGTTCATTCACAACCTTGAAATGATCACTGTTAATTCGTAATGTTGTTATCATGATCACTGTTAACTCACAATATCTTTATGATATCATCTGTAACGGCCAATTCACAATATTATCACAGAAAACCGTTACTTCACACGATTATCAGGATCAACGTTCATTCACAATATTATCATAACAGCTGGTAATCTACAGCATTATCATGATCCAACGTTACTCTATTGTATCACCATTATCAGTGGTAATTTACAATGTTCTTATGGTCCCTCTTCATTCATAATATCGTCATGACTCTTGTAAATCCATGATATCATCAAGATCATTCTCACAATTTTATCCAGATCAATGTTAACAAAAATAAACATCAAGATCACTGTTAATTCACCAAAAAAAAATCACGATCAAGGTCAATGAACAATTTCATCATAATGACAGTTAATCAACGACATCATCACGATCTCTACTTTTCTTACTTACCCTCGACCGACGTTTTGGAAGAGAAAGGGGAGACCATCCACCCCCAGTAGTAGAAAACCATCCCCCCTGCCACCAGCAAGGTCACGCCCACGGCTGCCGGCTTGTTGATGCTGATACCAGATGGCGCCATTATTCCACCTCTTCGTATCACCTGGTGACGTAGAAATCCCAGTCATTGATAATGAAGCCATGTTATCTACCATCAGAAAACTTGTCAAATTCCTGTGTGCTGCAAACATTGAATTGTAACACAGTCAGTCATATGGCATTGGAGGAGGGTGAGAGGCGTATCTTGTGACCCCCCCCCCCCCCCCCCCCCCCCCCCCACATGTCAAATTTCTCTGTGAATTGCATAAAATGTATAGTAATATACTTAAATATACGGCATGGAGGATGGAGAGACAGGTGCACTTTATTATGCATCATCCTAATCTTACAACAGAGGGCTTAAGTTTAAGAGTTGGTCATCGGTCACTGAACTGATACACATCTCAAATAACCCACCCACTAGAAAAACAAGTTCAGCCAAGTGGTCACCCACAAGCACGCAACCCATTACATTCTTCAGGTCAACGTGTGGTGCTTTAAGCCCTTTACATGCTGAATGGCCCATGTGAAAGACAGCACACTTGATCTGTTTTCAAGAAAGCTTACACTGCACGTGAATTCTGGGAGGGACTCGAACCTCAACCACAAAAAAACAACAACAGCCGACCACTTAATCAGGATTCTCCCTGAGGGAGCCAACAGGATTTGAACTCAGGCCTCCACAACTGAGCTGTGGAGGCATCCAGTCAGCTGTTGAGAAAGGAATCCAATGATGATGATGATGATGATGATGATGATGATGATGAATGATGATGATGATGATGATCATGCCACAGAGTTCCATTCTAAGCTGAGACTGCATGACAGGTCTGCCCCTGCTACTTCCTCTCATATAGTCTGACATCAACCAGGCCTGAGATATACATACACCTGCAGTGTTGCTCAGGGCCATTCAGGCAGCACTCAGAAATCATCGACTGTGTGGTTCAAGTCTTCCCATGAGAGAGCCCCCCCCCCCCCCTCCCCCCCCACGGCACTATCAACCGTGGGTGGGGAGGCAGCCATGGCTGGAACAATCCCACCCATAAATCCTCTGATGGGACTGGCATCCACCATCTCACAGTCTGTGACTTTAAACACTGCATCAAGACAATTCATTCAGCAGATCTAACGTTGGACTCCTCTTCCTATTATCCCCCCTTTGGACTCCTCTTCCTATTATCCCCCCTTTGGACTCCTCTTCCTATTATCCCCCCTTTGGACTCCTCTTCCTATTATCCCCCCTTTGGACTCCTCTTCCTATTATCCCCCCTCTTAGTGACAGCGTACAGGCCTGGACACATCCAGTCATCCCAGATGAGTGCTGAGACAGGGAGACAACTGCAGTCCCAAACTAACTGCCAGTCTGGCAACTCAAAAATGAGCTGTTTCCACCAATCCATCTCTCACAGACCTGGTTTTTTTTTTCCTTTTCTTCTTCTTAATCTGATGGATTGATTTTTAATCTGAAATGGCCGTCAGCTTCATCATTCTCACTTGCTGAGCCCGGCTTGGCTTCAGGCTGTGTCAGGCCCATTGACAGAGGCTAGAACACCAAGGCTACATCACAATGTTGTTATGCTCTGCATAGTTATGCGGGGATTGTCTTCAGTCGTGACAAGCTCCTAGCATAACATTATCAGTCTCCCAAATCCCCCGAAGTCGGAGTGTGGCTGCCCACATGGCGGAGTAATCAAAAAGGTCACACACGTAATGTTCTCATCCCCAACTGATGCATTTGTACCATAGTGTTCAAGTACTTCAGCTGTTTGGATGATCCGTGGAGTCTTTTAGCCAGGGTACGACAACAACAGAACCAACAACTTGCTGAGCATGAAGATGATACAGTCTGCATGCCGCCACTGTCCTCTAAGACAGTCAATTGCCGATCATGTGCCGTGGCCTCCAGTCTACACTATCAGACAGAACCTCATTTCTCTGTGACCTCAGTCGCCATATCTTCGCTCAGTTTGTCACTGTTGTTGTTGTTGTTGTTGCCGTACCCTGGCTAAAAGACTCCAGGGATCATCCAAACAGCCGAAGTACTTGAACACTATGGTACAAATGCATCAGCTGGGGATGAGAACATTATGTGTGTGACCGTTTTTGATCACCCCGCCACATGGGCAGCCACACTCCGACTTCAGCAGGGGATTTTGGAGACTAATAACGTTGTGCTAGGAGCTTGTCACGGCTGAAGACAATCCCCGCATAACTATGCAGAACGTAACAACATTTTGATGTCAATTGGCCTGACACAGCCTTGAGCCAAGGCGGAGTTTGTCACTGTGATTTACTTTAGTATAACGATCATGAAAAAAACAACCCAACCCATCTCTGCATGATCTTGTTCTTGAGAAAAGTTTCAAAAGAGTGAACAAACATGGGGGTGGGGGGGGGGGAGGGAAAGAGGAGAGGGATGGGGTTGGCGGTATGTGGCAAGAACTGAACCTTGCAGGACCTTGTCATTTGCCCTGGAAAAAAACAACAACCCAATAACTTCCATCATTCAAACAATAGCACTGCCTGGTGCGAAAAATTAACTGCTTGGCCAAGACTTCTTCTTCCTAATCTGGTGAACTTGGTTTTGGTTCTTATGCTTACTGCCTGTCAGGAAAAAAACAAACTGTAGCGGTACCTTTCAAATACAGGGACAGCAAACTTTGGCAGGCTTGTGGAATTTTTTAAATTTTTTATCTAGTACCAGCCTGGCACCAAAAAAAAAAAAAAAAAAAAAAAAAAAAATCAAAACTTCTTCAGCCTTTAAAAAAAAATGTGCCACTCACCCTTCCACGACATGATGTACCCTGTCCAGTCTGGAAAAGATTTCTCATCACGAACTGAAGGGGAACACACATCTCACCACCACCCATGAACTCCCTTCAACTTAAAAAAGACTTTCCAAATTCACTTCATCCATGGGTCGATACTGTGCAACCTGCTGCCAAAGGAAAAAGCCATCTACAGCCAGAGATGGGGGGGGGGGGGGGGGGGGGGGGGGGGTACATGAACGTCTCAAACAGCTGCTGTTTTCTCACAAAATTTGACACACTTGGATCTGCGGCAGTTGACATGACAATGTATTGACCACAGCAGTGGCTGCACGTTCTGCAGTGAGATGAGGAGAAGGAAGAGGAAACAGTGTGTGTGTGTGTGTGTGTGTGTGTGAGGGAAGTGAGTGGAACAGCCCCCAGACTGCAGCCCCTGACCTGACCTTCTCTCATGGGTGCAACATCTTGTTCACTGTCTTTGTCACTTTGGTGATCACTCCTTCTGAATGAGCGTGCACACACACACACACACACACACACACACACACACACACACACAAACACCCACCTACCCACACACACAAACACCCACCTACACACACACAAACATCCACCTACCCACACACACACACAAACACCCCACACACACATGTATACAAACACCCACCTACCCACACACACACAAACACCCACCCACCCCACCCACAAACACCCACCCACCCATGCGCGTGCGCACACACTCACACACACACACACGCACACACACACACACACATACACACACACACACATACCCATACATACACCCACACCACACACACACACACACGCACACACACTACCCTAACAAGCCTCCCTTTCTTTCAAATTGTGACAATGCTTACACTTGAACGATGGGAAGAAAACTGAGGGGTGTACGCATAAGGGTGTTGCCCCTAAAACATTCATTTCGTTATCTTGTCACTAAACCCCTTCACCTGTCCATCTGAACTCTTGTCTGTCTATCTGTCTGTCAGTCTCTCTCTCTCTCTCGTCTCTAGATGTTTCTCTGTCCACCGACGACTTTCTCTGGACATTCTCTCACAACTTTCTTTGGACATCATCTCCTGAAATGACATCCCCCTTTTGGCCCTATCAGTGCCTGAAGTCTTAGCAACACACAATTCCTCACAGCTGCTGGCTGGACTCCTTCTGTAGAGGCTGCTGCTGCTGCTGTTGCTTCCCCTGTACTGTCATGATGTCGGTGCACAGCCCCACCATGCACAACAGTTCCTGTGAGGCTACTCTTGTCTACAGTCACACCTGTGTCTTTTGTCCAACCGACATCTACGGAATCCTACAGCTGCTTGGACTGATGGGACTAGCTGTCCGCTGGTATTTCCATAACTAACCAACACAGACAGGAACACTTTTACTGCGTGTTGCTCGACTGACTCTCCCGTGTGCACGGATGAAACAAGGAAAGCTCAGATTCCAGCTCCGAGCTGCAGGCCATGTGTTTTGCTAGCCTTTAAAGCGAATAGCTCAGTTGGCAGAGCGCCGGACTCGGTAATCTTGGTGATCCTGGGGTTGCGGGTTCGAATCTCCACCGGGCCGTTTCGGTTCAGGGGGATTTTTCCCTTGGGGTTAACATTGGTTCTGACTCCATTTCCCATACAGTCCTTCGATTGAGACTATAAACCGAGGTTCTGTGTGTGTGTGAATGCACGCAAAACATCTTGCACACACGTAAAATCCCATCACCAACTTTCCGAAGAGAAGGCCAGTTTGGCCGTTGGTATGGATGACACGTTACACATAGCATGCACCCTGCGTGAGAAATGGAAAGAATGAAGGAAGTAAGGAAAACTGAGTGAACAATATTGAACGATGTTGACTGGATGACGCGGGAAACGACTGAATGAAGCACCAGCTGGCAGCTCTTCAGTCGGCACTGGCAGCCCGTTGTGTAAACGAGTGTGGATTGTAAAGCGCTTAGAGCTTGGCCTCTAGCCAAGGATAAGAACAAGAATTCATAATAATGATAATAATGATAAAAGCAACAGCTGTCAAGCAACCAGTACGATCAACTGAGAGCCAACTGACCAGTGAAATCCTAAACTCAAGCAAACTGACCAGTGAAATCCTAAACTCAAGCAAACTGACCATCCTAGACGAGCAGCTTCCCACTCAAAGTCTGCATTGTTCCTGGCTTCAGTTTTACGCACAGTCGCTTTCCCTTTACTTTGTGTGTGTGTGTGTGTGTGTGTGTGTGTGTGTGTGTGTGTGTGTGTGTTTGTGTGTTCAACCTCTGTGCCACCTCAGTGGCAGTGCACCCATGCTGCTCATTCTGACACCCCTGTCCACAGCCACAGCTCGGTCGTTCCTGCCACAGTCCTGGCACCGGCAATCCGCAGGGAGCAGTCAATGACAAGTCGTCAAGAGGCAACCCACTGGAGGAGACGCTGCACTGCTGCTGAGTCACTTTGGTGGTGTTCAGTGGCGCCTGTTCTGATCCAACATATGAAGGACACCACCTACTAAGCCCCCTGCTGACGACAACAGTTGCTTAGTCGTGGAGACGGCGTAAGTGAGCTCCCCCTCTGGAGGGGGCCACCATGTCCATCCAATGAGAGCCACCATGGACTCGCCGATACCGGTGACCCCGATGGAACCAAACCAAGGCCACAGACGTGGACAGGACATCGAAACTGAGGTCACCATGAGAGCAGGGAATAAAGGGCCAAAGAAACTGGGACTTTTTTTTATGCTGATCAATGAGAATGAGGATGATGAAGATGATGCTACGGATTTCCATTTCAGTCTGAGGCTGCATGACAAGGCTGTACTCTACGCTTGCTTTCATAATATATCTCGGCGTCAACCAGGCCCCGAGAGATACAGACACCTGCAGTGTTGGTCAGGAAATTTGAGCAACACTCTCAGAGACACATCCATTAAGTGGATGAAACTCGACTGTGTGGTCCAGTCTTCTCAACTGAGCCTGTAGCAAACTCATCTCTGGGTAGGAGCCAGTCGAGGCAGAAAAATCCCACATGACTCTGTTCGGAATTGAACTAGCGACCTCCCAACCAGGAGTCCGCGATGTTAACCACTTTGCCACAGCGGCTAGTTTTTTTCCTTTACTTTACAACATGGTAATTCTACATCATTCACATACAACAACCTCTCCAATCAAGACTGCTAGACCACTCAAACCAGTCAAAGGTGCAATTATTTCTGACTGCCATTGATTTTATTGAGTAGATTGTCGCTCCCCTTCTTTTGACTCTACTGATTCTAAAGTCTAATCAATTTTTAGACACTCATTAAACACAAACCTTTGGTAGTATTGTCGTTTAAGATGCATTTGTGTGTGTGTGTGTGTGTGTGTGTGTGTGTGTGCGCGTGCACACATGCGCGCATGCGCGCATGTGTGTGTGTGTGTGTGTGTGTGTGTGTGTGTGTGTATGTGAGTGTGTGTGTGTGAGTGTGTGTGTGTGCATGCCATGCGTGTGTGTGCGTGCATGCGTGTGTGCACTTGCACTCATGTTCACAAAGTGAACAAAGTTAAGCCACCTTTCAGTACACGCACTCATTCCGTACAGTGGGTGTACTCCGTCTGGGGTCTAAAATCTGTAAGCGCCATTAAACATGGCAGCTTCATGTACATCTAGTGGTTAAACAGCAATCACGACTTCAAAGATAATCTTTCAAGCACTGGACTTCACCTGCGAGTCATGCTCGACAGTAACATCATTCTCTGCCTGCCTGAGCAACCAGGTTGCAATCAGCTGGACCAACTCACAGGAAAGTGAAAAAGGATGAAGATGGAACTGAAGCTAGCCTTTCTGGGGAACAGAGTGCAGTTTTAAGGGTGCCGATGAGAGAAGGCAGCCAGAATCCGCGAAAAGGCCTGAAAGAAATTCACACTGCCGGCACTAGACACCACGCTGCAAACACAACAACAATGTCGCACAGCCTGGACAGCACACTGCAAAACGAAAAACAAACGTGGCACCGCAGTTTGACTACAACCGTGTCCAGCCCGTCAACTGGCGCGCCCATACCTTCTCCGACTTCTTGAAATTTTTCAAGCGCCTGTGCCAAGCTGCAGTGAGACTTGGGTCCCTTTGTTTGCATGGTGATCCAGTGCTGGACGTGGAATGGTTGTACCGTCTGCAATGTTGTATAGCTGAACAGCGGGCCCCTCCTACTAGTCTTAGCTGGTACAGTACATGACACAGGTGCTAGCACAGATAAGGCAGAACGTGAGAAAATAGGGCAGGGCGAATACGACTTCTTGACAATTTCAAAATGCTCTCCACGGACTTCTTTGACAGAGCTGTCAGGCATGAAAACTGACAGGTCTGTGCTCCAACTTAAGCATAAATATTTGGGTACCTGCACCACATTTGGTATAGTGTGTGTGTGTGTGTATGTGTGTGTGTGTGTGTGTGTGTGTGTGTGTGCACGCGCGCGAGCGTGCGTGTGTGCGTGCGTGTGTGTGCATGCGTACATGCGTGTGTACATGTGCAAGTAAGATGTACATTCACAACACAACATATGCTATTAACACCCTAAAGCCCACACACTATCCCAAATCA
>CM031625.1:7361349-7368849 GCA_018398815.1 Conus ventricosus | reverse complement strand
GCCTCAAAAAAATAGTCCCACTGCATGTCCGTTTGCTGGTGAAATATTTTGAACACTTCAATCAAATCCCTCTAATACGTCTACCTTTTAAAGAGTGCAAATTTAAGTAATTTAATCTATCTGTATAAGACATGTTTGTACATTCTTGCAAGATTTTAGTAGCTCTTCTCTGTACTCTTTCGATTGCTATTGACTGTCTTTTCAAGTGTGGGTACCAGATTATATTGCCATATTCAAGATGTGGTCTAACCATAGCTTTATATAACTTTAAAAACGTTTCTTTATTTAGGTAAATAAAAGTTCTTTTTATTAATCCAATCATTTGGTTTGCTTTATTTATACACTTTTGAATGTGAGTATCAAAAAGTAAATCTTTATCAAAGATTACCCCCAGATCCTTTTCTTCCTCACATTTCTGTACCAGCCTATTTCCACCATCTATTTTCATGTTGTATTCATGTTCTGGATTGTTTTTGCCAACATGCAAAACTTTACATTTTTCAACATTAAAATATAGATTCCACTTGTCTGACCAGTTTTGGAGGCAATTTAAATTTTCTTGCAGACTATTATAGTTATCTGATTTGTCATATATTTTTGTGTCATCAGCAAAAATTTTACAAAAACTATTTACCTCATCTGGAAGGTCATTTATAAAAATAGTAAACAGTACAGGTCCTAAAATGCTCCCTTGGGGAATACCACTCATAACATCTTTCTCTGTCGACATACAGTTACCCACTCTTACTCTTTGTTTTCTATTTGACAAAAAATCTCTAATCCAGTTTAGCAATTTACCTACTATACCGTATGCTTCCATTTTTTTCAATAATCTCTCATGCGGAACCGTATCAAAAGCTTTACGGAAATCAAGGTAAATTATATCAACAGAGTACTTATTCTCTAGCATGTTAACTAAGTCTTCCATAACTTCAAGTAGTTGTGATATGCAAGACCTTTTTTTACGAAAGCCATGCTGGCATACTGCAAACAAATTATTGCTAAACCAATGATTATGCTTGCTAGAAACTGAACACTGATTACAAACTTTACACCCTTGAGTTTTATCGTGTAGGCCTACTGAGACAGTCAAGAATGACTGAAAGTTAACATCATCTAAGTTGATGAAGGTTTTTAGGTCACTTACAATGACAATACGACTTCTTTTCAATAAGTGTAAATCCAGAATTTTGATGTGTTTTGTCTTGCTGTTTTCGTTCCGCATCCATTTTGCACCTGATTTGAGGAGAAAAGTGATTGTTCATTCTTCGTTTTCATTGTCTTGAATATACAAAGGCCGGATCCGGGGGGGGGGGGGGGGGGGGGGGGGCGGGGGGAGTTGCTTTGGTTACTGCAGTAACCCCGCACCCCCCCCCCCCCCCCCCCCCCCCCCCGCTAAAAAAAAAAAAACGCTATTAATAATGTCTCCCAGCTCACAGGAGATGCCACGAAACAGCTTTATAAAGCTTTCTTCCTTGCGCTGAACTCTGAAGCGATCAAAAGCTTTCTTCCTTGCGCTGAACTCTGAAGCGATCAAAGCTGAGTGAATTTTCGTTATTTTATTCGTTTGTGTCTCACCTGAAGAAGACCTAAGAGGTCGAAACGCGTTGTGTTTTGTCTTGTGACTCGTTTGTCCACGTTTCTCTGGGCGGTTCGCTAACATTTATTTAAGATTTGTTTAGATTTCCGCCTGCAGTCGTCTCACTTTGCAATTAGCTTTAAAAATGTCAAAAACCAATTTTCGGCCAGGGTGCTTTGCCCCCCTGGTCCCCCCCGGGGCTTTGCCCCTAGACCCCACGGGGCCTAGGCGGCCCCTGGACCCCGGCCTAAAACATTTTTACCAGCACCCCACCTTAAAAACTCTGTGATCCAGCCCTGATATATATTGTTTGTCTTACTTGAAGAAGACCCAAAGAGATCAAGACGCGTCGTGTTTTGTGTTGCACTTTGTTTGTTTCTTTCGTTCGGTGGAACAATAAAATTTCCTTTGAAATCTGTCTTCAGAGTTCATATCTTTACATTCTTTGAGCATTGCAGTTGCTGTTCTTTGTAGGCCTACTCATTGCCACTGGCATTTAAGACATGGATACCAGATTACGTTCTCGTGTTCTAGAGGCGTGCGAACGAACCATTGACTTGTATGATTATTAACATGCTTGCTTGTCTAAATGAACAGCAAAAAAAAAAAAAAAAAAAAAAAAAATAGGCAGTTACAAAGGGAAGCGACTGCAGGCGGAAATCCACGCCCAATTTGACAAGATTGCTCGTTCTTCATTTTTGTTGTCCTGAGTGTTGTTTATGTTGCCTCAAGAGGTCAAAGCGCGTCGTGGTTTGTCTTGAACTGCGTTTGTCCATGTTGTTTGGCGGAGGTATTTCACACACTTTTTAAGATTTGAAAAAAAAAGTCAGGTTAATTATTCCCAGAACCTGAGTTGCTGTACTGACTGCCTTTTCAACACGAGTCAGAAGTCAGTAGGTCTATACCATCACATGCAACATCAAGGTCTTTTTCTTCATGGCGTGAGGGCGCGCGCGCTACTCTCTCTCTCTCTCTCTCTCTCTCTCTCTCTCTGCGTGTGTGCGTGTGTGTGTGCGCGCGCATGTGTGTAAGTAATTCCTTTCTGATTTCAGTGTCTAATCTCGGTTGGAATTTTTTTTAATTATTTTTTTTTTAACCAACATGCATTACTTTGCATTTAGATATGTTGAAATATAGATTTAAGTCATCGGGTCGCATTTGCACATCATGCAAGTCATTTCGGATGATCGTGTGTCTTTATTCATACATTGTATAATATACTTTTGTGTCATCAGCAGATATCTTGCATGTGGTTTTGAAAAGATTCGGTACATCATTTATTTGAAAATTAAAAAAAAAAAGAAGTAAGTAAAACTGGTTCAAGGATGCCTGAGATATTCCACGCCGTACACCACTTTATGTTGAATATGCTGAGCCAGCTCGAACCCTTTGAAGTGTGTTTTCTACCAGCTAAAACCGCTTTTGTCCATTTTAAAATGTTATCACTTCTCAGTTGGTATTTATTTCCTTTCATGCGATGCAGAACTAAAAGTTTTCTTTTTCTTTTTTTTTCTTTTTTTTTTCTTTTTAAATTCAGGTATGTGACATCAGGTGCAGTACTATCATCGAAGACACGAGTAAAATCCCCTAGAACTTCCAGCAACTGAGTGAAGCAGCAAAATCCCAGCAGAGCCAGCAAGGGCAATGGACAACGTGGGAGAATGCACTCCAAAGAAGTCTCACTTGGAATGACATTTGGCACATGGCCCCTCTCAGGATCAGCTTCATTCTCAGATCTGCACATGACCTTCTGCCCTCAAATGCAAACCTGGTGAAGTGGGGAAAAACAGACGATCCTGCATGCCCCTCTGCCATGAAAAACAAACAATGGAGCATGTCCTAAGCTCATGTAAAGTAGCCCTGGCTCAAGGAAGGTACACATGGAGGCACAACCAAGTGCTCAAAGAGATTGTACAAGTAGTCTGGGCTAGTACCAACACCACAAAAGGGAAAATCAGGACTCCAAAAGCACCTGCAACATTCTTCACGGCAGGAGGCAGCAAATCATGGCCAAGAACAACAGTGCCACTCAGAACATGCAGGCAGAGTCTGCTGGACGGGGCAGATGACTGGGAGTGCACTGCAGAGTCACCCAGAGATCATCAGCAAGAGTGGCATGAGACCAGACATAGTAGTCCACTCTCAGTCAACCAAGCAGCTGATCGTGATTGAGCTCACGGTGCCATATGAGAACAGAATGGAGGCAGCTCAAATCTACAAGACTGAAAAGTATGCTGATCTGGCAAACAATCTGAGGAGAGAAGGCTAGCAGGTCAAAGTCCTCACTGCAGAAATTGGAGCTAGGGGGTTTGTAGGAACGTCTGCATACAGCCTCATGAAACAGCTCTCAGTTGCAGGGAGGGAAAAAACCAGAGCCCTGAAAGCAATGGCAGAAGCAGCAGAGAGGTGTTCAAGCTGGATCTGGTCAAGGAGGAACAAAAGTGAACTTCATAAGGCTTAACTTTCCTACAAATATCAGGTGTCCCTGTGGCTCAGTGGTTAGAGTGCGAGTCATTAAGTGGAAAATAAGCATGTCCAGAGGGTCATGGGTTCGAATTCCAGTCATGGCTCGTCCCAAGATGGGGAAAAAAGAGGGGCAGCAGAGGGACATCCGGAGTCATGAACCGGGTGTGGTCCAACCCCCTAGAGTGTCAGGAGATAAGGGCCGAAACACTTGCTTGAAGGGGGCTTCTCTTCTGAGGACTCTCTGCTGCCACGCTCTCCACGAGTTTCTTTCTACATCAGATGCAGTACTATCATCGAAGACACGAGTAAAATCCCCTATAACTTTCAGCAACTGAGTGAAGCAGACAAATGAGTTTTCATCGCTATAGTGGCCTCCTCCAGAAAACCTGACACTGCGAGCCTGCAAAGAGGGAGACAATTCAGTTTTAATTGTCAAAGTTGCCTCCCATGGAAGAATTTACTTTGCGCAACTTGGAAAAAAAAAGAAAAAAAAAGGAGCCAAAATGAACTTTATAAAGAATGTCTTCCGATCGGAAAATTAACATTGTTCAACTTGCAGGAGGTGGAGAAGCGAGTTTTTATTGAAATTGTGGCTACGTCAAGAGGAATTCCCGTAGCAAAAGATTGCATCAGATGGAGATTAGCGGACGTTCAAACAAGCAGCAAGCATTTAATTTTTTTTTCTCCCCGCCTTAATGTCTTTTGTTCTCAAAACGCCAGCCGTTGTTCGCCATTGGTGGGAACGCTTGTACAGGGTATATAGCGGTAAGATACGGGTGTCTGTGATCGTGAACATGTGCATTTTGTAGCGATATGGAGCAGTTCCACGTACTCAGTTCTGTCCTGTATTGGACTTGGGGACGAAGGCGGAACAAGCAAAAAGTTCTGTGTGTTGCTTTCATATTCATAGTGGTTTAAGTGTGTGTGTGTGTGTGTGTGTGTGTGTGTGTGTGTGAGTGTGTGTGTGTGTGTGTGTGTGTGTGTGTGTGTGTGTGTGTGTGTGTGTGTGTGTGTGTGTGTGTGTGTGTGTGTGTGTATGTGTGTGCGTGCGTGCGTGCGTGCGTGCAACTAAGTATTAATCCGACAACAAATTGGTTTCAGTCAGTCAGTGTGTGTGTGTATATGTGTGTGCGTGTGTGTGTGTGTGTGTGTGTGTGTGTGTGTGTGTGTGTGTGTGTGTGTGTGTGTGTGTGTGTGTGTGTGCATACGGGCGTGTGAGCGCACGCGCCTGTGTGTGTGTGTGCGTGCATGCGTCCGTGCCAATGTAAATGTGTGTGTGTGTGTGTGTGTGTGTGTGTGTGTGTGTGTGTGTGTGTGTGTGTATGCCCTGATATCTGCCGGAGAGTTGTGATCGTAGCACTGACATCACATTCTAAAAATGTTTTAAAAGTGCTAATAAATCAATAAGTGGACGAGGAAAATAAAACAAACAAGCAAGCAAACAAACAAATCCGCAAAATTACGCTGAGCCTGTTCATGCATTGCCTATCGTCAGCGGCTGTAACAGAAGGGCCGCCGAACAGTTCAACCAATTTTGATAGCACAGACAACAAGAGGGAAGAAGGGAGAGAAATGCGTTCAACCAACATTGATGCGCAAAGACAACAACAGAGAAGACGAAGAAGAGGGAGAGAAATGCGTTCAACCAACATTGATGGCACAGACAACAAGAGAGAAGAAGGGAGAGAAATGCGTTCAACCAACATTGATGGCACAGACAACAAGAGAGAAGAAGGGAGAGAAATGCGTTCAACCAACATTGATGGCACAGACAACAAGAGAGAAGAAGGGAGAGAAATGCGTTCAACCAACATTGATGGCACAGACAACAAGAGAGAAGAAGGGAGAGAAATGCGTTCAACCAACATTGATGGCACAGACAACAAGAGAGAAGAAGGGAGAGAAATGCGTTCAACCAACATTGATGGCACAGACAACAAGAGAGAAGAAGGGAGAGAAATGCGTTCAACCAACATTGATGGCACAGACAACAAGAGAGAAGAAGGGAGAGAAATGCGTTCAACCAACATTGATGGCACAGACAACAAGAGAGAAGAAGGGAGAGAAATGCGTTCAACCAACATTGATGGCACAGACAACAGAGAGAAGAAGGGAGAGAAATGCGTTCAACCAACATTGATGGCACAGACAACAAGAGAGAAGAAGGGAGAGAAATGCGTTCAACCAACATTGATGGCACAGACAACAAGAGAGAAGAAGGGAGAGAAATGCGTTCAACCAACATTGATGGCACAGACAACAGAGAGAAGAAGGGAGAGAAATGCGTTCAACCAACATTGATGGCACAGACAACTAGAGAGAAGAAGGGAGAGAAATGTGTTCAACCAACATTGATGGCACAGACAAGAGAGAAGAAGGGAGAGAAATGTGTTCAACCAACATTGATGGCACAGACAACAAGAGGGGAGAGAAATGTGTTAAGGTAAGGTAAGGTAATGTTGCTTATAGCCCAGCCGACCGTAAAGGGCCCTATCGGAGCTGTCACCACGTTAAAATCAACTCACGAGTCATAAAAACACAACAACTTTCATACATCTTTTTAAAATACATCTTCTAAAAGCGTACCAGAAACTGCGTTAAAAATCTTTCTTCCATACAATCCTAGATCAGATGAAAAATGTTGATCTCCGTAAGAAACTCAAAGATCACGTCAGGTGGGACATCTCTGAACAGGGTTTTCATGGAGTCTGCTGTAAAGGGTTTATGTCTCACATCGTGCAAGTCCCAACAATCTAAAAGAATATGTTTCACTGTGAGTGGTTCATGACATGGAATGCACCACGGAGCTTCTTCACCTTTTAAAAGATAAGAATGGGTGTAAAACGAGTGGCCTGTGTGCAAGCGGCACAAGACTGTTTCGTCTTTACGGCCGCCTCTGGAACATGGTAAGAAGTCTTTCAGGTTTTGGACGGATTTTAAATAGTTTGCTATCCGTCTCTAAGGTCCATTCCTCGTGCCAGAGGTCTTTGACATAATCATCAACTTTGGGGTTTTGATCTGTGTACGGGAAAGACATGTTACACAGTTTCCCTGTTGTGGCATTCTTGGCCAAACGATCAGCCATCTCATTCCCTCCAATGCCAACATGACCAGGAACCTAAGCCAGAACGATGTTGTGACCTTCCGCTTTCAACCTAGTAAAAAGTTGTTGTTGTTTTTTAAGTGTAAAAGTTCGGTATGATGGAGGTTACGGCCAGTTATCGCCTCCAAAGCCGACAGCGAATCAGACAAAATCAGAAAGTTCTTGTTTGTGGATTGATAGATTCTCTTCAATGCTAGAACCAGGGTTGTAATTTCAGCAGAATAAGCAGAAGCATCTGATGGAATATGTTCTAGTAATATTTGAGGAGCACCAGGGCAATAGGCTGCACAGGCCACTCCCTCCTCAGATTTGGAACCGTCAGTGAAAATTCTTTTGAAAGATGGAAACTTGG
>CM031625.1:7348849-7356349 GCA_018398815.1 Conus ventricosus | reverse complement strand
AGACTGCCACAGGTAAGAGACGCCTGGCCAGTTTCACTTCCTTGAAACGCACGTTCTCCCTATCCACAGTTTTGGCAGCGGTCAGCTGATTGAGAATGGAGCTTCTCCTCACCGACGAGTAGATAAGCAGCTGACCCACACCAGTCACGAGACACAGGATCAGGTTGAAGACAATCGTGATGCTGAATGAGTACACGTGGCCCGGAAAATCAGCTGTGGTGACGGGCAGTGGAAGACAAACGCTAGTCTGGTGGAAATACTCCCACTGTGAGGTGACATGGAGCAGAGGCACCGTCGCTAGCGTCATTCCCAGACCCCACATGATGACACAGGCGATGTGAGCTGATCTGACTCCAAACCGAATGTGGCTGAAAGGAAAACGTAGCACGAGGAAACGATCCAAAGTGATGAAAGAGATTAGAAACACTGACACTTCCGATGATAACAAAGATAAGAAGCCGGCAATGCCACAAGCAGAGCTCTTTTTCCACGTAGTTTCATTCCAAATATAACCACCAGCATAGATCCCATCTGCTACACTTATGAAGAGCAAATACACCCCCATCAAAAAATCAGAAGTGCATAGATGAAGGACGAATATGATCAAACCTGTGTTGATTCCTTCTGACAAACGATAAAGGCGACAGACGAAACTACCCAGGTTGCCCAGAACAGCAAACACGGTGAATGCCACAAAAGCGCAACGGTAAGTAATGGATTTGAACAAATCGTCACATGACGAGATTTCATCAGATGCAGCCAAACATTCACCTCGAAAGTTTTCGGGTAAAACAGCAGAACAACACAATTTGAAATTGTCTGCAAAAACATACACCAGAGCTGTCATGCGTTTCATGAAGTGTGGAGCAAAATCATTTATAGGGCAGCCCTGTAAATTCAAAACCTGAAGATTTCGAAAGAAGAATGGTTCTCGCAGTGCCTTGATTTCATTCCACGACAAATCCAGCTCTTGTAAGTTTGGCATAACAGAGGGCAACTTGCTGATATTCAAACAACTTGCTTGGACATGGGACATGTTAAAGATCACCATAGATCGATATACATAACGTTTTGGGACATGAAAAATACTTTCGGACATCGGATTATCTGCAACATTCAATCTCCGTAGAGAAGGCATTCCTGTAAAATGGCTGAAGTTGACGAAACTGATCAGATTTTCACTAAGATCCAAACTGTGGAGATTGGGTAAATGGAGACCTGTAAACGTTTCCCATCCACACGCCTGTACGTCTAGGTGGATCAGCATGATGTTGTGAGTGACGTCAGTTGTACGTATCCCACTACCTGAGGCGTCCAGGTAGCGAAGCTGTGGGAAAGAGCTGGTGAGAAAAGCACTGTCACAGGAGAAGACCAGACCGTAACACATACATGACTGAGGACAAGTCATCTCGCACAGCAGTTCATCATCATGCAGTGGACATTGTGGCAGACCATCACACAGGTGATTGACGTGCAGGCAGAGAGTTTTGTGACTGTCACGACATCGATAAAACCCAGGACACGTCTGGTCATTCTCGCAGTCCGCTTCGTCCTCATGACCCGGACAGTCGAACATGCCATTACACCTGACGTAGACAGGGAGACAAAAGCCGTGGTCGTGACACTGGAAATGGGTGTCTGGGCACTGTGAGCTGTTGCCTGGTAGACGTGTCACGGTAAACCCTCCAGGCGTTTGAAAGTTCATCAGCGCAGGTGGAGGTATATCAAAAAACATGTAATCCCTGCGTGGACAGTTTTTCTCATCGCGGTTGGTGTTGCAGTTCTTGAAGCCATCACAGGACTTCCACGTGTTGACACACTGAACAGAAGATGGCCAGAGGTTAAGGAGGTGGATGGGTGGTAGGGGGGGGGGGGAGGGGGAAGAAAGGGGGTGGGGGAGGGGGCGGGCGATGTTGAGCTAGAAGGTGACAAGGTGACGTAGAGATTGACGACTCCGCTTGATCCTACAATGTCGTCATGGTCTGATCCTGCAATGTCGTCATGACCTGATCCTACAATGCCGTCATGATCTTATCCTACTGTGACGTCATGATCTGATCCTATTGTGACGTCATGATCTGATCCTACTGTAACGTCATGATCTGATCCTACATGATCTGATCCTGCTGTGACGTCATGATCTGATCCTACTGTAACGTCATGATCTGATCCTACTATGCCGTCATGACCTGATCCTACAATGTCGTCATGACCTGATCCTACAATGTCGTCATGATCTGATCCTACTGTGACGTCATGATCTGATCCTACTGTAACGTCATGATCTGATCCTACTATGCCGTCATGACCTGATCCTACAATGTCGTCAAGACCTGATCCTACAATGTCGTCATGACCTGATCCTACTGTGACGTCATGATCTGATCCTACTATGACGTCATGATCTGATCCTACTGTGACGTCATGACCTGATCCTACTATGCTGTCATGACCTGATCCTACAATGTCGTCATGACCTGATCCTACTGTGGCGTCATGATATCTGATTCTACTGTGACGTCACGATGTGATCATACTGTGACGTCATGACCTGTTCCTACAATGTCGTCATGACCTGAACCTACTGTGACGTCATGATCTGATCCTACTGTGACGTCATGATCTGATCCTACTGTGACGTCATGACCTGATCCTACTGTGACGTCATGATATCCGATTCTACTGTGACGTCATAATGTGATCATACTGTGACGTCATGACCTGATCCTACAATGTCGTCATGACCTGATCCTACTGTGACGTCATGATCTGATCCTACTGTGACGTCATGATCTGATCCTACTGTGACGTCATGATATGATCCTACAATGTTGTCATGACCTGATCCTACTGTGACGTCATGATCTGATCCTACTGTGACGTCATGATCTGATCCTACTGTGACGTCATGATCTGATCCTACAATGTCGTCATGACCTGATCCTACAGTGTCGTCATGACTGATCCTACTGTGACGTCATGACTTGATCCTACTGTGACGTCATGATCTGATCCTACTGTGACGTCATGACTTGATCCTACTGTGACGTCATGATATGATCCTACAATGTTGTCATGACCTGATCCTACTGTGACGTCATGATCTGATCTTACTGTGACGTCATGATCTGATCCTACTGTGACGTCATGATCTGATCCTACAATGTCGTCATGACCTGATCCTACAGTGTCGTCATGACTGATCCTACTGTGACGTCATGACTTGATCCTACTGTGACGTCATGATCTGATCCTACTGTGACGTCATGACTTGATCCTACTGTGACGTCATGACCTGATCCTCTGTGACGTCATGATCTGATCCTACTATACCATCATGATCTAAATTCACTGCAGGGCCAGCATCAAATCCTGGTCCTGGCTTCACACAAATGTGTAAGTAATGAACCTGTTAAGATAAAATGAAATGAAATAGAACAAAATAAAATAGAATAGAATGGAATGGAACAAAAGCAAAGTAAAGTAAGATGAAATAAAGTAAAATAAAATGAAGTCAAACAAAGTAAAATGAGATAAAACAAAAAGAAATGAAAACAAACAAACAAACAAACAAAAACACAAAAAAAATACCGCACGTTCAAGCTAGAGCGTATTCCGTTGATATGAATTCCCAAAGCACTTGTTACTAGCAGCACAGACAGTTTGAAAGAGCCGGCTATACCCCACGACTAGAAACATTCTCCTCTTCACAAAACACAGCAGTTTGAGTTCAGCTTCTCTTCTTCGTCTTCTCCCTTCATTCCAATGGGGACTCGACATGCCTGTGCAGCGTCACACTGAAAAACCAGGTTGCCTCCCGTTCTCTTGGCTGTATGCTAAGGCTGGGGTCTCTGTCCACTCTGCTGTTGTCACAGGTTGCCTCCCGTTCTCTTGGCTGTATGCTAAGGCTGGGGTCTCTGTCCACTCTGCTGTTGTCACAGGTTGCCTCCCGTTCTCTTGGCTGTATGCTAAGGCTGGGGTCTCTGTCCACTCTGCTGTTGTCACAGGTTGCCTCCCGTTCTCTTGGCTGTATGCTAAGGCTGGGGTCTCTGTCCACTCTGCTGTTGTCACAGGTTGCCTCCCGTTCTCTTGGCTGTATGCTAAGGCTGGGGTCTCTGTCCACTCTGCTGTTGTCACAGGTTGCCTCCCGTTCTCTTGGCTGTATGCGAAGGCTGGGGTCTCTGTCCACTCTGCTGTTGTCACAGGTTGCCTCCCGTTCTCTTGGCTGTATGCTAAGGCTGGGGTCTCTGTCCACTCTGCTGTTGTCACAGGTTGCCTCCCGTTCTCTTGGCTGTATGCTAAGGCTAGGGTCTCTGTCTACTCTGCTATTGTCAGTGTCTCAGGTGTTTGCTGTTCTGTTGTTTGACTTCAACGAAGATATTTGAAGACTGAGGTCAGTCGATCTTCATGCAGTGTAGCGTGTTGATGAATCGTTGGATGGCAGTTATTGGTTGGAACGTTGTGGTCTCCGACATCCACAGGAAGATGGGGGGCGGGAGGGGGGGGGGGGGGGTTAGACCAGTGAATGCATGAGCCTGAGCCTGCGTGGGATGGCGATGTGATGGTCTGTCCAAAACGGTTGCCTGAAGAGCACTGGTGTCTTTTCTTCCGGTCTGGTTCCGTCACTGCTGGTGATGGATCCTCGGTGAGAGAAGGGCGGAAGGTTCCTTGTTTTTCTCTCTCCACGGGCAAACATATCTTTACTGATGGTGGAGTGTCTGCAGTTGAACTGTCTTCCTCTCTCAGCGGATCAGCAACGAGTGAGGCTTCGGGATGTACACGGCTGTTGCTTGATGGTGGTGGGTTTTGTTGTTGTTGTTGTTTTTTGTTGTTGTTGTTTTTTTTGCCGCTGGGCGCTGCAGTCATGGAATACGGGCTGGTACACTCATGGGAACGCTCCCGTGGAGGTCGTGTGTCGTGTCACACCCAAGGGCCATTACACAATAGCATTTGCCAGGGAGCAGTCATGTCCCTTGACGTCTCGATGGAATGCCCTGTGCGTGCCTGCACCCGATGTGAACACAGCGCAGGCTTTAGGCTGGTGCAGGATTGCTCCCGGATACTTTGTTCAGCAGTTGAAGACAGTTCTCCTCTGGGTCCACCTCGCGCCTTCGGGTGTTATCTTTTTCTTCTCTTCTTACAGCACTGCCGTCTTTTCTTCTGATCTGGGTCCCTCACCTCTTTGGCTGGATCCTGGGTGAGGGACGTGTCGAACAGCTCTTGTCTTCTCTCCATGGACAAAGCTGTCGGTACTGAGGATGGTGACGTGGGCTGCCATCCACACTCGGTGTGGATACACAATATGAAGAAATGCTGACTTGCTGTACCTTTTTCCATATAACTTGAAAATATAAAGGTCAAGAAAAAAAAGGTACTTTTCAGAGACCGCTTCAACGTGTCGTGCTGTAAGCACTTGGTCACGAAGTGAAGTGTTGAGGTTGTAGGGGAAGCTGGCAGGTTTCTTGTGACCACAGTTCAGCCAAAAAGGTAGGGGAGGGGGTGGGGGAAAAGGTGAACTGTATTTATATGGTCAACAAAAGAGGTGGGGCAAAGAGGGGGGGGGGGGGGGGGGGAAGGTGGGAGGGAGAGGATCATCTGGGTGGTGGTTTTCAGAGAAAGGGGACGGGGTGGTGGTAAGGAAAACATGGTATAGAACATGGTATAGAACAGGGGGGGAGGGGGGGGGGGGGTTGCAGTTTGAGAGAAACAAGTTTATTCCCTGACATTTGAGTCCATAAGGGCTCAAAGTGCCCAGGCGTTGCATTAGCTGGCTTTCCATGAATATGATGTTGATACCCACGCCATAGGGTGGTGTTGTGGGTGGCCTGCCATTCACACTCGGTGTAGACATCCACGCCATGTCTCGCCGACGTTTCACCCGCTCCTTCAAGAAGCTTCACGATGTGTGTCCACTACGTCACCGGCCTGCCGACGTCAGCTGCAGTGCGCAGGGCGTGACGCTTCTTCTTTCTCCACTGCGCTGGCGTGATCTTGTAGTAGTGCACCTGGTAGGATGCGTGCCGAGGATGCCTGGAAAGGTGTGGGAGAAGAGAGCAGCTCTGAGGAATCCCACCTGGGGTGCGGAACCACACTCCAAGCGCACACAACTGAAGCGCTGCATTTGATCGGCCAGATCCTGCTGGAACTCTCTCGTCAGCTTCCTCTACCGAAACCTGGGAGCGGTTTCACGGGACTGTTGGCCGTTGTGCCTACGAACCTCTTCACTCCAATATCATCTATGCTAAGACGCCTTTTGCCTGAAAAGCAGATTTCTTAGAGCTGCTAGCTGCCATACTTCTCAGTCTTTTTGACGAGTGTTTCCTGCCAAACTGCTTTCGTATTGCTCGGCGATTGAATCCAGTGAGCAATGTGTTGAGTCTGTTACACAGCTTGTGGGGGAAAAAAGATGACTGAATTCCGAGCTATAATTTCCAGCGAGAACAAATTAAACCTGAAAAAAAAAACCGTTCCCCGACCTACAACAGGTGTTTGCTGAGCTCAGTGGTCAAGACATCTGTTGCCTTCAAGCGTCTTACTATCTTGGAGGGTGCGGGTTCCAATCCAGGCATCCCCCAGTAAAAGGCATTCATGAATCATCACCTGGATGGAGCTTGTCTCTTGTGGTGTAAAATGGCGAGGACTGAGAATCTTAAATGAAGGGATAGGCGGGTGGGTGGGTGGAGGGGGGGGGGGGGGGGGGAGTCTCTTCTGAGAATCTTGCACTGTAAGGTGTCCCTATGCTTGTTTTTTTTATTTATTTATTTATTTATTTATTTATTTATTTATATATGTGTATTGCTTGAGACGGTCCTGACGGTTAAATGAGCATGAATAATTGACTAGTTCAGAATATCTTGGTGAATATCCGGGGCTAGGGGGGTATCACTGTTGATTTTGATGAGTACATACTCACACCTCTGTGTTAAATCATAAACTTGTTGCGTGAATTGAACAGCAACAACAACAAACAAACAAAACGCCTGACAGAATCACTGGCTGGATGCAGTAAAGGGTAATTGACAACATATCTCTTATTCCCATGAAACGCCGCTGTTGAAAAGTGCCTTTCAAATCGTTAACTGCATGCATGTTTTTTTTTTTTTTTCTGGATCTGAAGAAGGCTTTAATAAAGTGCAGAGGCAACTTGGCATTTATAGAAACGGACAAAAAAACAAACAACACACACACACACACACACACACACACACACACACACACACACACACACACACACACACACACACACACACACACACACACACACACACACACACACACAACAAAAAACAAAACAAAACACACAAAAACGACAACAAAACAACAACAGCAACACTTACCGTATTATTATTGTTACTATTATTATTATTGTTGTTATTATTATTATTATCATCATTATGAATATTTATATAGCGCCTATTCTCGGCTAGAGACCAAGCTCTAGGCGCTTTACAATCCACACTCGTTTACACAACGGCCTGCCTACCTGGGTAGGGCCGACTG
>CM031625.1:7326349-7346349 GCA_018398815.1 Conus ventricosus | reverse complement strand
ATAACTATGCAGAGCATAACAACATTTTGATGTAGCCTTGGTGTTCTAGCCTATGTCAGTTGGCCTGACACCCCTTGAGCCAAGGCAAAACGAGGATGATAATGAGGATCAATCGTTGGTAATGTCAGCGTTACTTCCGTTCGCTGTTGTAATCATGTTACATGGTTATTATTCTGTGATTACTTTTGTTTTTGTTTGCATTCTTCTTCTTCTTCTCCAAGTGTGCTTCCATGAAAAAGGGAAACGACGGCACCCATGTTAAGGAACATAAAAATTTATTGAATAGGATGTCGATGAAACAAAAAAAAATCTAAAAAACGGAAGTAGAGACAATACTGTTTTTTGGGAGTTAGTAACTGAGGGACAAAAATTCTACAAAATTTGACAACAGCTTTTTTTTTTAATCTTAAGATTAAAACACTGGATGGCTGAACCAGAAGCCTGGAACTGTAAGTTCCGCAGTCGACCTCACCTTGCCTCTTTACACGGAAACCGCGGCAAGGTACACTGGCAAGATAACCCACCGGGACAGAGAGGGTCGACATCCGTGACATTAACAACGACTGACCCAAAGATCACGGGACAAATTACAGGCTGGTGGGGTTTGTAATCTGGGAAAACACTCTGGTGGTGGGTTAGGTTGACAAGAAACACTCTGGTGGGGGTTTTTAGGTTGACAAGAAACACTCTGGTGGTGGTTAGGTTGACAAGAAACATGGTGGTGGTTAGGTTGACAAGAAACACTCTGGTGGGTTAGGTTGCAAGAAACACTTGGTGGTGGTTAGGTTGACAAGGAAACACTGGTGGTGGTTAGGTTGACAAAAAAACATTTTGGTGGTTGGGTTTGGGACAAGAAAACACTCTGGTGGTGGTTAGGTTGACAAGGAAACCTCTGGTGGTGGTTAGGTTGACAAGAAACACTTGGTGGTGGTTAGGTTGACAAGAAACACTCTGGTGGTGGTTAGGTTGACAAGAAACACTCGGGGTGGTGGTTAGGTTGACAAGAAACACTCTGGTGGTGGTTAGGTTGACAAAAAACACTCTGGTGGTGGTTAGGTTGACAAGAACATGGTGGTGGTTTAGGTTGACAAGAAACACTCTGGGGGTTTTGGTTGAAAAGAAACACTTTTGGTGGTGGTTAGGTTGACAAGAAACACTGGTGGTGGTTAGGTTGACAAGAAACACCCCTGGTGGTGGTTAGGTGACAAGAAACATCTGGTGGTGGTCAGGTTGACAAAAAAACACTCTGGTGGGGGGTTAGGTTGAAAAGAAACACTTGGTGGTTAGGTGACAAGAAACACTGGTGGTGGTTAGGTTGACAAGAAAACACTCTGGTGGTGGTTAGGTTGACAAGAAAAACTCTGGTGGTTGGGTTTGACAAGAAACCTCGGGTTTGGTGGTTAGGTTGACAAGAAACACTCTGGGTGGTGGTCAGGTTGACAAGAAACACTCTGGTGGTGGTTTGGTTGACAAGAAACACTCTGGTGGTTAGGCTGACAAGAAACACTGGTGGTGGTTAGGTTGACAAGAAACACTCTGGTGGTGGTTAGGTTGCCCAAGAAAAATCTGGTGGTTAGGTTGACAAGAAAGACTCTGGTGGTGGTTAGGTTGACAAGAAACATCTGGTGGTGGTTTAGGGTTGACAAGAAAACTCTGGTGGTTAGGTTGAAAAGAAACACTTGGTGGGGGTTTTAGGTTGACAAGAAACACTCTGGTGGTGGTTAGGTTGGACAAGAAAATTTGGTGGTGGTTAGGTGGACAAGAAACACTTGGTGGTGGTTTAGGTTGACAAAAAACCACTCTGGTGGTGGTTAGGTTGACAAGAACACTCTGGTGGTTAGGGTTGACAAAAAAACACTCTGGTGGTGGTTGGGTTTGGGCAAAAACACTTGGTGGTGGTTAGGTTTGGACAGAAACACTCTGGTGGTTGGGTTTGACAAGAAACACTCTGGTGGTGGGGGTTATGTTGACAAAAAACACTCTGGTGGTGGTTAGGTTGACAAAAAAATCTGGTGGTGGTTAGGTTGACAAGAAACACTCTGGTGGTGGTTAGGTTGACAAGAAACACTCTGGTGGTGGTTAGGTTGACAAGAAACATTTCTGGTGGTTAGTTTGACAAAGAAACACTCTGGTGGTGGTTAGGTTGACAAAACACTCTGGTGGTGGTTAGGTTGACAGGAAACACTTGGTGGTGGTTAGGTTGACAAGAAACACTTGGTGGTGGTTAGGTTGACAAAAAAACACTCTAGTGGTTAGGCGGGACAAGAAACCACTTGGTGGTGGTTAGGTTGACAAGAAACACTCTGGTGGTGGTTAGGTTGACAAAAAAACACTCTGGTGGGGGTTTTTAGGTTGACAAGAAACACTCTGGTGGTGGTTAGGTTGACAAGAAACACTCTGGTGGTTGTTGGGGTTGACAAGAAACACTTCTGGTGGTGGTTTAGGTGACAAGAAAAAACTCTGGTGGTGGTTAGGTTGACAAGAAACACTCTGGTGGTGGTTGGTTGACAGAAACACTCTGGTGGTTAGGTTGACAAAGAACACTCTGGTGGTGGTTGGTTGAAAAGAAACACTCTGGTGGTGGTTAGGTTGGGGACAAGAAACACTCTGGTGGTGGTTTAGGTTTACAAGAAACACTCTGGTGGTGGTTAGGTTGAGAAGAAAACACTCTGGTGGTTGGGTTGAAAAGAAACACTCTGGTGGTGGTTTAGGGTTGACAAGAAACACTCCGGTGGTGGTTAGGTTGACAAAAAATACTCTGGTTTGGTGGTTTGGTTGAAAAGAAACATTTGTGGTGGTTAGGTTGACAAGAAACACTCTGGTGGTGGTTAGGTTGACAAAACACTCTGGTGGTGGTTGGTTGACAAGATAAACTTGGTGGTGGTTAGGTTGACAAGAAACACTCTGGTGGTGGTTAGGTTTGACAAGAAACATTTCTGGGTGGTGGTTAGGTGACAAGAAAAACTCTGGTGGTGGTTAGGTTGACAGAAACACTCTGGTGGTGGTTAGGTTGACAAAAAATACTCTGGTGGTGGTTAGGTTGACAAGAAACACTCTGGTGGTTGGGTTTGAAAAAGAAACACTCTGGTGGTGGTTAGGTTGACAAGAAACACTCTGGTGGTGGTTAGGTTGACAAAAAACACTCTGGTGGTGGGTTAGGTTGAAAAGAAACACTGTGGTGGTGGTTAGGTTGAAAAGAAACACTTGGTGGTGATTAGGTTGACAAGAAACACTCTGGTGGTTGTTAGGTTGACAAAAAAACACTCTGGTGGTTAGGTTGACAAGAAACATTTGGGGTGGTGGTAGGTTGACAAGAACACTCTGGTGGTGGTTAGGTTGACAAGAAACACTCTGGTGGTGGTTAGGTTGACAAGAAACACTCTGGTGGTTGGTTGACATAGAAACACTTGGTGGGGTTAGGTTGACAAGAAACACCTGGTGGTGGTTAGGTTGACAAGAAACATCTGGTGGTGGTTTAGGTTGACAAGAAACACTCTGGTGGGGTAGGTTGACAAAAAAACACTCTGGTGGTGTTGGGGTTGACAAGAAACACTCTGGTGGTTAGGTTGCAAGAAACACTCTGGTGGTGGTTAGGTTGACAAGAAACCCTTGGTGGTGGTCAGGTTGCAAGAAACACTCTGGTGGTTAGGTTGAAAAGAAACACTCTGGTGGTGGTTAGGTTGCAAGAAACACTTGGTGGTGGTTAGGTTGACAAAAAAACACTTTTGGTGGTGGTCAGGTTGACAAGAAACACTCTGGTGGTGGTCAGTTTGACAAGAAACACTCTGGTGGTGGTTAGGTTGACAATAAACACTCTGGTGGTTAGGTTGACAAGAAAACTCTGGTGGGGGTTTTAGGTTGACAAGAAACACTTGGTGGTGGTTTAGGTTGAAAGAAACTCTGGGGGTTGGTTAGGTTGACAGGAAACACTTGGTGGTGGTTAGGTTGACAAGAAACACTCTGGTGGTGGTTAGGTTGACAAGAAACACTCTAGTGGTTAGGTTGACAAGAAACACTCTGGTGGTGGTTAGGTTGACAAGAAACACTCTGGTGGTGGTTAGGTTGACAAGAAACACTTCTGGTGGTGGTTAGGTTGTCAAGCGAGGAGTGCAAGGTCCTTGTCAAGAGAATCGTGGAAATTGGGCAGAAAATTTAGCACACAGACGTGAACCGAAGTTAACTTCACTGCAAGATCTAGTTGCAAGGGAGACGACTGAAAGTCGGAAATCCAAACAAATTTGAATATATAAATGTGAGCGAACCGCCCCCCCCCCCTCCCCCTCCCCCCCCCCCCCCCCCCCCCCCCCCACCAAAAAAAAAAAAGAAGAAAAAAAAAGTGGACAAAACGAATCACAGAAAAAAACACGACGCGTTTTGACCTTTGGTTTCTTCAGGCAAAATACAAAACAATTATTACAACGAAAATGAAACGGCAATCACTTTCTTCACGTAATAATTGTTTTGTAAACTTGCCCGAAGAAGACCTAAGAGGTCGAGACGCGTCGTGTTTTGTCTTGTGATTCGTTGTCCATGTTTTTTGTTTTTTTGGGGGGCGGTTGCTAACATTTATTAAGATTTCCACTGCTAGCCACGTCCATGTTGCGCCCAATTTGAATAGATCAGTGATTGGTTGTTCTTCGTCTTCGTTGTCTTCAATGTTGTTTGTTTTTGCTGAAGAAGACCAAAAGAGGTCGAAAGCGTCGAGCTTTGTCTCGTCATTTGTTTGTCTCTTTCGGTCGGGTTGCAGCAATTTTGTTGTTGTTGTTCGTTTTCAGTTTTTAATAGAGAGAAGTAGTGGGGGGCGGCTTGCAATATATTGAATGAAAGCAATGTGGAATCTGTTGGTTTTTGTGACGAACGCTTTGCTTGGCAGCCACTTGCAGGGGAAGACGTGGGCCGAAGTTAAAAAAACACACACATCAAATACGAAATGGATCAACGAACGGCTTTTTAAAAGAAAATCATTACAAAAAGGCCAGTTGAAAAAAAAAAATCAGACAATATTTAAGAGCAATCATTACAACAACAACAAAATCAAAATATTTCAAAATGGAGTGACTGATGGCGGCGAACGAAGTAAATTTAGAAATAGAGTTTGTTTCTTACCGCCCAAAGACATTGACAAACAAAGCCCTGACAAGACACGATGCATTTCAACCACTTGGGTTCTTCAGGCGAAAAAATAAATCACATTTAACATTGGGACAGTACAAACAAAGAACGAAAAAACGAAAAAAGAACGAAAATGACTCATCCCTTGTTGTCCATGTGGGAGAATAGCCGGTAAGCGGAAATGACATGGGGGATTTTGGGAGAGGAAAGGGGGGGGGGGGGGTTGCGTAGGGGAGGTGTGTGTGTGTGATTTTGATAGGGTTGTGTGTTAGTTTATTGGGATGGTGTGATATCTTTGTGATGGTTGTGGTAATGGTGGATGATAATAATGGTAAGGGGAAAAAAAGGGGGGGGGGGGGGGGACTGAAAAAAAAAAAATAAAAGGTGGGGAATTTAAATAAATGATTTCGTTGGGTGATGAAAGAGGTGTGGTAGTTATGGTGGGTAGTTTAGAAGGTGTGTGGGTAATGTTAGGGAGGGAAGGGGATGGAAGGTAAATGGGTGATTAAGGTATGATTGGGGGGGGGGGGGGGGGGGGGGGGGGGGGGGAAGGGGGGGTGAGGTGAAAAAAAAAGAAAAAAAAGGGGGGGAATGGGGGGGGAGGAGGGTAATGTGTTTGTAGGGGGGGGAAGGGGGGCGGGAGAAGGAGAGCTCATATTCATCATCCACTATGGGGTGGGGGGGGGGGGGAGGTTCATTTAAATGGTTTTTGTTTTAAAAAAGTGAACAATGCTGTGGGATGAAGAAAAAAAAAGGTAAAGTGGGGGGGGGGGGGGGGGGGGGGGTTTTTAAGGGGAAGGATTTAAAACAAATAGAAAATGGAGGTTTTGGTTGGCCTTCTTCAAGGGAGTTTGGGGATGGGCTAGGAAGTTTTAAGAAGGCCTTGAAGAAGGCCTATCTCAAAACTCCATTTTCTACAAACCCCCGACGCACATGCATACCTAGATACTCATCCTCCCACAAAACCCCTACACTAAAGACAGCATCCCATACTCACAATTTTCCGTCTTCGCAGACTCTGCCCAGGGGAAGACTTCACTTTACAAGCAGCCAAAATGTCACAATTTTTCACCAACCGCGGATACCCCAGTTCCATCATTTAATACAGCACTCCGCCGCACCATAGCTGTATCCAGAAAATCTGCTCTGGAAACCCAGCATCCAACCAGACAGACAGACCCACAGCCTACTCCTCTACCACCGCACACCCTCCCATCTGTTTGGTCCTCAAATCCAATTGGCACATTGTACAAACCCCAAAACCCGCCTTTCATACCAAAAACCCCTGATCACTTCAAAAAGTGACAAAATCCTCAAAAGACCTCCTCGTGCGGTCCCGTTTGAACAGAACCACAGCTACCCCAGGTACTCACCCCTGCTCCAAACCCAACTGCAAAATCTGCCCCTCACCAAACCAGACACCATCTTACAGGGCCCAAAAGACTCCTTCACAGTCAAAACGCAATTCTCATGTCAGGCCGCAAACATTATATAGCCATCCACTGCCCGCTGTGTGGCAAGATCTCATAGGGGAAACATCACGCACACTTGAAACCGCATCTTGAACACCTGGCTGATATCCGCCACCACGACCCCAAAACCCCTCGCCCTACACTTCACCCACCCAAAAACAAACATCGACCATGTCAAAGTTATGGCACTCTGGCAGTCACAGAGTGGACAGCTTTGAACGCACAAATCAAAAAGTCCCATCTCATTGCCAACTGGGCACACTACCCCAAGGCATCAATATCCAACAATAACCAAACACACATCCCACCACTTCCCCTTTAGTGGCAATATCCCTACCAACACACACACTTTCACCAAAACATACATACACCACCACCCCATCCCCTTCACTCACTTCATACCAGTAGTTACAGCCCCCTCCATCTATTTAATCTTAATTTTGTTTTATCCTTCCCTTAAATCCCCCCCCCCCCCCCCCACTTTACCCTTTTTTTTTTTTTTCATTTCCCCAGCATTGTTTACTTTTTTAAACAACACCATTTTTATGAACTCCCACCCCCACCCCCCACCCCATAGTGGATGATGAGTTTTGAGTTCCTTCTCCCGCCCCCTCCCCCCCCCCCCCCAACACATTACCCTCCCCCCCCCCATTCTCCCCCCCCCTTTTTTTTCACCTCACCCCCCCCCCTTCCCACCCACCCCCGATCATTCCTTATCACCCATTTTTTCTTCCATCCCTTCCCCCCATAAAATTACCCACCCCCTTTCAACTACCCACGCATAACTACCACTACCCCCTTTCATCACCCAACGAAATCATTTATTTTATTCGCCCAACCTTTTTTTTTTTTTTTTTTTTCAGTTCCCCCCCCCCCCCCCCCCCCCCCCCCCCTTTTTTTCCCCTTACCATTATTTTTCTATCCACCATTACCACAACCATCACAAAGATATCACACCATCCCAATTTAAAATGACACACAACCCTATCATATCACACACACACACCTCCCCCCACGCAAAACCCCCCCCCCCCCCCCCCCCCCCTTTTTTTCCCATAATCCCCCATGTCATTTCCCCTTACCGGCTATTCTCCCACATGGACAACAACGGATGAGTCATTTTTCGTTTTTTTTTTTTCGTTTTTCGTTCTTTGTTTGTTTCTGTCCCAAATGTTTAATGTGATTTATGTTTTTGCCTGAGAGACCCAAGTGGTTGAATGCTCGTGTCTTGTCATGTGCTTTGTTGTCAATGTCATGGCGGTAAGAAACAAACTCTATTTTAAAAATCAAAATAGTTTTGTGTAAAACGAGACAAAAAGAGTATAAAAAACTGCGTGGCAAGCAATCAAAATGACAATTTAGATCAAAGTAGGTTGATTAAACTCAAAGAAATTGTAAAGGAATCAAAACAGTTTGGGCAGACGATTGGTCAGTTTTAAATGTATTTGGAGCTCTCTATAATTTTTCTTTTTCAAGTTTACCAGTATTCAGTTTTATAACTGGCTCAGAGAACAGTGGGGTCAAAATGAAATTTAATTAAACCGATGACCATGATATAGTTTTTCACGAACTGGTATGTGTGGAAGAAGTATGGAAAGTATTTGTAAATTGCAGACAGGATAAGCTCCAGTCGAGACAGACTTACAGTGAAGATGTTCAAAAATCTCAATGAATCTTTAATCGTTACTCTGTTAATACAGTTTCAGTGTCATCAAGGGGCGTCACTGCGTGCGGACTAGTCCATATACGCTCACCCACACCCCCTAAGTTTTGAGACACGCTACGCATGATTTGAAGCTGATGGATAAAAGATTAACAACCAAAAATGAGACATTTGAAGAAGAGGGTCTCGTGGCTACGACTCAGCGGATATCTGACCTACGCATTAGCCCAACGCGCTGGTCAGACCTTGAATTTCACAGTTTATATGTTAAGTATGTTTATATGTTAAACACACAGTTTGATTAAGTAATTTCCGAAAGAGTGGACCAAATCTTTTTCGTGCCCTTTCGTGAAAAGAGAGTAACGGATGTAACTGGTAATTTTAGGTAAGTGCCTTTTACAAACGAGCAAATGATGTACAGTATCCTGTGTAAATTCTAATGGACAGCAGTAAATGAAAAACATGACTGAAGAACAGGCCGAGTCCAGGTCTGCTTATAATACAATGAACCACTGTTTGCTATGTGAATATATCTATTAAGAAACACTTGCTACATGAAGATCGTTGTGTGTGTGTGTGAGACGTCTGTTGATTTTTGGAAAGCCTTCGATTCAATGCAAAACAGCACAATATGGCCTCTACTGCGTAAGGCACGGGCAGATTGAAGTATACAAAACTATGTAAAGTATATACTCTGTTATTGCATGTGTGCAAAATTGTTATGTAAATGTAGAATTTTCTTTGTCCGAGGTGGGTTTTTTTTATTTTTTTTTTTATTTCATTTTTTTTTATAGCAAGGTTGTTTGTTAATTCCGTTGATGTTTTCCTCATCAAAAATGAACCACGATGGAGTCGCAAAGAACAACAAAGGAACCATTTAATTACAAGGTCAGCTGATCTTTTTGTTTATGTTCTCCTTTCTTTTTCTTTTTTCTTTTTTGCTACTCTCTGATGTTATTCTGCGTTCAGATACATCACAGGATTGCTGAATCAATAAAACGATTAAAAAAAATGAAACAGACACACCAATTCTCAAAGTAAATAGAGATAAAACGATAATGATGATTTCAGAATGGATGGACAATGAGGAACACATGAAAAATTGATGTATGGAGATCAGCCTTAAAAAAGAAAAAAAGAAAAATAGAAAAACGCAGGGGGGGGGGGGGGGGGGGGGGGGGGACAAAAAACCCCAACCCCAACAACCCCAACCATAACACCAACCAGCTACCAGCACTTAGTATGAATTTTCAACAAAGGGAATCTTAAAGGAGGCAGAGCACAGTAAAAAGTAAATAATGAGCAAGTAGGGTAACTCTTGTTCTTATAATGAAATAAATACACGCACATACCTGCAAACGAGTGCTGCATACGACACGCACTCGCCCGGCAGAAAACGACAACGCACAGCACACAGAACACAAGAGAAAACATCCCCCAGAGAGGATGTTCCAAACTTGACCATATATCCTGTGCCAGACATATCTACACAATACCAACAATTGGAGAAATGAACAAACACAAATTAATATGTACTCCAGACTCTCACACAGCCTTTTCCATCTTGAAGCTAGTACAACAAACACACAGACGAACAGAAACACCTATAGCTCACCTCAGTTTGACTTATACGAAAGGGAATCGTAAACGAGGCAGTGAACAGTAAAACATAAATAACGAAGAAATAGGGTAACTCTTGCTCCATCCTGATAACATCAACACAGGCACATAGCTGCAAATAATTGCTTCTTACGACACCGAATATCACCTAGCAGAAATGCCAACACAGAGCACACAGAACAAACAAGGAGACATCCGCCTAAGAGGATGTTCCGAGCTTGCCCATATACCCTGTGTCTGACACATCCACACGATAACAAACAACATCTGGAGAGAGGAACAAACACAAATTAACACGTACTCAAGACTGGCACAGCCTTTTCCATCTTGAATATAGTGCGACAAACACACAGACGAACAGAAACAAATACAGATAACCTTCGAACAAGCCTTTGCAAGCTTGGAACGTCATTTGTGTGTGTGTGTGTGTGTGTGGGGGGGGGGGGGGGGGGGGGGGTTCCTTGCTTGTTCTGTGTGCTCTGTGCTGTCATTTCTGCTAGGCGCTTCGGTGACGTCAGCGCAGCTTTCGTTTGCAGTGATGTGCGTGTATTCATTTTTCAACAAAGCTGAGCGTGAACATTGTTTTTGAGGACGTTTGCGAACAGGCCAGAAATGGGGTTAAACAAAGTATAAAGTCACCAAAACCACAAGGTTCCGCGGATGTAACTTCATTTTAGAAACTGGTTGATGCTCAAACAAAACCAGCTCTAAGTAATACAGCTGAAGTATGAGCGAGAGACAGAGAGGAGAGAGAGAGAGAGAGAGAGAGAGAGAGAGAGAGAGAGAGAGAGAGAGAGAGGAGAGAGAGAGAGAGAGGAAGGAGAGAGAGAGAGAGAGAGAGAGAGAGAGAGGAGAGAGAGAGAGAGAGAGAGAGGAGAGAGAGAGGAGAGAGAGAGAGAGAGAGAGAGAGAGAGAGAGAGAGAGAGAGAGAAGAGAGGAGAGAAGAGAGAGAGGAGAGAGAGAAGAGAGAGGAGAGAGGAGAGAGAGAGAGAGAGAGAAGGGGAGAGAGAGAGAGAGAGAGAGAGAGAGAGAGAGAGAGAGAGAGAGAGGAGAGAGAGAAGAGAGAGAGAGAGAGGAGAGAGAGAGAGAGAGAGAGGAGGAGAGAGAGAGAGGAAAAGAGAAGGAGAGAGAGGAAGAGAGAGAGAGGAGAGAGAGAGAGAGAGAGGAAGGAAGAGAGAAGAGAGGAGAGAGAGGAGAGAGAAGGAGAGAGAAGAGAGAGAGAAGGGAAAAGAGAGAGAGAGAGAGAGAGAGAGAGAGAGGAAGAGAGAGAGAGGAAAGAAGGAGAGGAGGAGGGAGGGAGGACAGAGAGAGAGAGAAAGAAGGAGAGGAGAAGAGAGAGGAGAGAGAGGAGAGAGAGAGGAGAGAGAGAGAGAGAGAAGAGGAGAGAGAGAGAAGGAGAGAGAAAGGAGAGGAGAGAGAGAGAGAGGAAGGAGGAGAGAGAAGAGAGAGGAGAGAGAGAAAGAGAGAGAAGAGAGGAGGAGGGGAGAGAGAGAGAGAGGAGAGGAGGAAGAGGAGAGAGGAGAGAGGCACATAATTTTGCAGTTGAATTATTCCTATGCATCCATGTGCATTCTTTAAATACTTGCATGTGGAGAAACGGGCCAACATTCCTTGTCTATCACATCTGCCATAAAACGCATTAGATGATCAAACTTACTCGACTCTTCGTGTTCAGAGTTAACATGCAAACATATAAAATGCTATTCATTGGTAGAGACAGTAAAGAATATTTTCAACAGTAAATGGCGTTGATATTGTTTGGTAATTTCAGACGGTAGGTTATGAAGGTTTTGTACATGCATTCATATAAAAATTGGTTCTTGTCCGCCCCCCCCCCCCCTCCAAAAAAAAAAAAAAAAAGACCTGAAAAGATAGATTCGAGTGATGACTATCAATGGTATTTGTCTTTCACAGATGTTGACGGGCCCAAACAAAATGCAACATCGTCAACGGAGAAACTCTTCAAGAATAACGGATTGAAGCTTTTCTCCAAGACCTGTGTGGCTTTGTGTGTGAATCGCAGTGCCTGGTTTCTGACTGTAGACACGTAGGACACTATGTCCAGTTTGTAAGGAAGGGACCGAGAACAAGGCGCACTTTTTTTTTTTTTTTTTTTAGTTGTTTATCGACCTCATAATGAGATCCACCAAAGGTTTCCATTTTGGACAGTCCTTCGACCAGGACAGAGTCTGTCTTTGGTGTGTCTCACCTTGCCCTATGCACTCCACTCTGTGCATTGATGGGAGTCCTCTTTCTGCCCGTGGAATTAGTTCGTGATTTCTCTTGGATTCTCTTTGGAGGGCACATAAGACCGTTATGGCGAAAGCTTGGCTGTGTCTGGAGTGGCACTGTCTTCATCTGTCCGTGGGCAGGGGTGGTTGGGTCTGTGGGGGTGTGCTCGGCAGCTGGAGGGGTGTGTTTTTCGCCGGTGGGCTCTGCAGTCATGAAATACGGGCTGGTACACCCATGGGGATGCTACTTTAAGGCTGTTATGAGCTGCATCCTGTAGTCTAATTTACCTCTGTTCAGGAGCAGTTATGTCCCTTGATATCTTAATGGCGTGTCCTGCGCGTGCCTGTACCCATCGTCAACACAGCGCAGGCCTCCAAGGGTGGTACAGTGCTCTAAGGGCAGGTGGGGGCAGTGCTTCTCTGGGTCCTCCCAGCACCTTCGGGTGTTTCTTTTTCTTCTTGATTTCCTCCTCGCAGTCCGCCGAGTCCAGTCTTCACATGCTTAGGTAGACGAGCCCTATCTCACTGAGGTTTCTTTTCTTTCTTTCTTTCTTTCTTTCTGCGTACGCAGGCTGAGACTCCCGCGGACACTGCCTGCATAAGACAGGCGGTGGAGTTTTGTGTGTATGACCGTTTCTTATCCTGCCATTAAGGCAGCCATACTCCATCTTCAGGGAAGGTGCATGCTATGTGTAACGTGTCATCCATACCAACGGCCAAACCGGCCTTCGCTTTCGAAAGTAGGTGATGGGATTTGACGTGTGTGCAAGATGTTGCGCGTGCGTTCACACACGGAACCCCAGTTTATAGTCTCATTCGAAGGACTGTATGGGAAATGGAGTCAGAACCAATGTTCACTCCGAGGGGAAAATCTTCCTGTACTGAAATTCGAACCGGCAACCCCACGGTGTTGATCCAGCCTGCGGTGGGGTCTGTATGTACCCTGCACACCCATCACGCCTCATCTGTTTTCCTCCCAAACTGACTACGTGACTTCATCCGACAGTTCATTTCTCAATATTCCCATTCATTTAATGGTCACCCACAGTGAGATGGAATGAAGAGAAGACAGAGGGGGGAGGGGGGAGGGGGGGGGGGGTGCGGATCGGGTTGGGGGTAGGGAAATTCGAACCCGCAACCCCAGGATCACGAGTGCGGCGCTCTGCCAACTGAGCTATTCCGGCCCCAACCGAGGGTTAGAGACCCATTAGCTACCCTCACCTGGTTCTGCCAGCCTGCCCAAGCTGTTGCTGCCCGGGGTGTGGTGACCGCTGTCGCATGTTGACACCTACAGGGGAAACCACAGGTGACAGTGCCAGCCTGTCCAAGCTGTTGCTGCCCGGGGTGTGGTGACCGCTGTCGCATGTTGACACCTACAGGGGAACCACAGGTGACAGTGCCAGCCTGTCCAAGCTGTTGCTGCCCGGGGTGTGGTGACCGCTATCGCATGTTGGCACCTACAGGGGAACCACAGGTGACAGTGCCAGCCTTCCCAAGCTGTTGCTGCCCGGGGTGTGGTGATCGCTCTCGCATGTTAACACCTACAGGGGAACCACAGGTGACAGTGCCAGCCTGCCCAAGCTGTTGCTGCCCGGGGTCTGGTGACCGCTGTCACATGTTGACACCTACAGGTGACAGTGCCAGCCTGCCCAAGCTGTTGCTGCCCGGGGTGTGGTGACCGCTGTCTGGTGACCGCTGTCGCATGTTGACACCTACAGGTGACAGTGCCAGCCTGCTCAAGCTGTTGCTGCCCGGGGTGTGGTGATCGCTGTCGCATGTTGACACCTACAGGGGAACCACAGGTGACAGTGCCAGCCTGCCCAAGCTGTTGCTGCCCGGGGTGTGGTGATCGCTGTCGCATGTTGACACCTACAGGTGATCGCTCTCGCATGTTAACACCTACAGGGGAACCACAGGTGACAGTGCCAGCCTGCCCAAGCTGTTGCTGCCCGGGGTGTGGTGACCGCTATCGCATGTTGACACCTACAGGGGAACCACAGGTGACAGTGCCAGCCTGCCCAAGCTGTTGCTGCCCGGGGTCTGGTGACCGCTGTCGCATGTTGACATCTACAGGGGAAACCACAGGTGAGAGGTGAGTGTCCCGTGAGGATCACAGATGGATGTGCATCCCTGAGAAGGACTTGGCAAGCACCCCCATCAGAGATGCTCCCTCCACCGGACACCCTAATACACCCCTAACACACCCCTAATACACCCTAACATCCCTAACACACCCTAATACACCCCTAACACACCCTAACACACCCTAATACACCCCTAACACACCCCTAACACACCCTAACACACCCTAATACACCCCTAATACACCCCTAATACACCCCTAACACACCCCTAATACACCCCTAACACACCCTAACCACACCCCTAATACACCCCTAAACACCCCTAACACACCCCTAACACACCCTAATACACCCCTAACACACCCTAACACACCCCTAACACACCTCTAATACACCCCTAACACACCCCTAATACACCCTAATACACCCCTAATACACCCCTAACACATCCCTAATACACCCCAAGTACACCCCTAACACACCCCTAATACACCCCTAATACACCCCTAAAACACCCCTAATACACCCCTAACACACCCCTAACACACCCTACTACACCCTAATACACCCCTAATACACCCTAACACACCCCTAACACATCCCTAATACACCCCTAACACACCCTAACACACCCTAATACACCCTAACACACCCCTAATACACCCCTAATACACCCTAATACACCCCTAATACACCCCTAATACACCCCTAACACATCCCTAATACACCCCTAATACACCCCTAATACACCCTAACACACACCCTAATACACCCCTAATACACCCCTAATACACCCCTAACACATCCCTAACACACACCTAATACACCCCTAATACACCCTAACACACCCCTAATACACCCCTAACACATCCCTAATACACCCTAATATACCCCTAACACACCCTAATACACCCCTAATGCACCCCTAACACACCCTAACACACCCCTAACACACCCCTAAAACACCCTAACACACCCCTAACACACCCCTAATACACCCTAATACACCCCTAACACACCTCTAACACACCCCTAACACACCCCTAACACACCCCTAACACACCCCTAACACACCCCTAATACACCCCTAACACACTCCTAACCACCCCTAATACACCCCTAATACACCCCTAACACACCCCTAACACACCCTAATACACCCTAACACACCCCTAAGAAAACAACGATGATCCTCAAGTAACATGTCGAAAATTAAATGTTTATCAATCTGAACTGGCTGCATATTCATCCATTTTATTGTCTTTGACTGGCATGTTGAAGGTTTGATTTGTGCTTATAACTATGTACTTTTCTTTTTCTGTCCTGTAAGATTTGTTTGTCTGTTCCAACTCTGTTGCTTTCTTTCGGGTGGATGGATTTATTCTATGGTTTTCAATGTATATAACTAAAAGGGGCGTTGTAGAAGAGAGTATATGTTTTTTAAAAAAAATTATTCATTTCAAACATTTGTTAATTATGGATAGTAGTATATCTTTTATTTCAGGAAATCGTCAGGGCCTCAATAATTCACAGAAAAGACGTGATGTCTTTCATTATTTGAGAAATAAAAAAAACATTGTTTATTTTTTTGCAAGATAAAAAAAATGTTTATCAATCTACCTCATACAGACCCTTAGCAAACGACTTCAATCAAATGAGCGAAATCAATGGTGTTGATTGTAGCCGTGAATGCCATGATGTGTATTTTGTATTATGATATGACATATTCTTGTAATGACTACACAGGAAACAGGTATGTCCCAGTCACTAAGGTTTTTTGTTTGTTTGTTTGTTGTTGTTTTTTGCTTTTCCCCTTTCACTGATCGTCTGTGCAGCTTTCGTCGCGTGAACACACTACCGTCGTTCGTCAGCTTTAAGACCTGGTAGGGTAGAGGTAGAGGGGGTGGGGTGGGGGTGGGGGTGGGGGTGGGAGGGTGGGACGGTGGGGGGGAGGGGGGAGATGAAAGCGGGGTTGGGAGGCTGAAGCTGTTTCCCTGTGGTTCTGATCTTACCTTCCCTGCTCCACATCTCTCTGAGGAATAGGAACACCGAGCCTCGTCCTCCTGATCCGCACACTGGGGACTCAGATCGCAGGGGAAGTGCTCCAGCAAGCCAGGCCACACACGCAACGAGCAGTTCCAGACGCCCGGCCTTGACACTTGACGAGGCTTCAAGCTGACCGCATGGACAGAAAAGCGAAGCTTGAACTGTGCACACCGCCACTCATGGAACCTGGTATACAGCACCGACAGGTGGAGCTCCTGGCTGGCTCCGTCGCCGCCAAAGTCCTCAGGAAACGTGAAGAAAGGGGACTCGTGTCTTCTGGATTGTTCCAGACAGTGCCGTGTGGCGCCGCACCGCCCGAGGAAGGTGAACAGCGCGTGGCTGGTCCGCCAGAGAAGAGTGGTCAGGAAAATGACGTGGTCAGGCGGCCTGGTCAGCGTGATGCAGCCGTCTACCACTGCCCAGCACGGCGTTGATCCAGCCTGCGGTGGGGTCTGTATGTACCCTGCACACTCATCGCGCCTCATCTGTTATCCTCCCAAACTGACGACGTGACTTCATCCCCGACAGTTCGTTTCTCAATATTCCCGTTTATTTAATGGTCACCCACAAGTTAGATGGAATGAAGGGAAGAGAGCCGGAATAGCTCAGTTGGTAGAGCGCCTGACTCGTAATCTTGGTGATCCTGGGGTTGCGGGTTCGAACCTCCGCCGGGGCGTTTCGGTGCAGGGGGATTTTTCCCTCGGAGTTAACATTGGTTCTGACTCCATTTCCCATACAGTCCTTCGAATGAGACTATAAACCGAGGTTCCGTGTGTGAACGCATGCATAACATCTTGCACACACGTAAAATCCCATCACCAACTTTCGGAAGAGTAGGCCAGTTTGGCCGTTGGTATGGATGACACGTTACACATAGCATGCACCCGGCGTGAGAAATGGAAAGAATGAAGTAAGGAAACTGAGTGAACGATATTGACTGGATGACACGGGAAACGACTGAATGAAGCGCCAGCTGGCAGCTCTTCAGTCGGCACTACCCAGGTAGGCAGCCCGTTGTGTAAACGAGTGTGGATTGTAAAGCGCTTAGAGCTTGGCCTCTAGCCGAGAATTGGTGCTATATAAGTATTCATCATTATTATTATTATTAAGAGAGAGGGGGGTGAGGGGTGGAGGGGGGAGGGGAGTGGGGGGGGGGGGGGGGGGGGGGCGGATCGGGTTGGAGGTAGGGAAGCGTTCATATCTGAAGTATAATGATATCAAGTCTGAAAACGAAATTGCTGAGAGCTGAAAACAGTCTTCAGAATTTTGTGACAATACATGGTCTGTTGTAACTTCTTTTTGCTGACGTGCAAATCGATCAGATAGTGCTGAATGAGAAATATTTCCAATCTCTATATCTCTGTAAGATAGTGCTGAATGAGAAATATTTCAATCTCTATATCTCTGTAAACAGCGAGTTCAATGTCTATGGACCTATTGTTTAAAATACGTGGTATCTATTTCTGGCCTTACATATTTCTTTTATTTTTTAGAAACCCAGTTCTACATGTGAACATCCGTAACGCATGGAGAGAGAGAGAAGAGAGAGAGAGAGATGAGAGAGAGAGAGAGAGAGAGAGAGAGAGAGAGGAGAGAGGAGAGAGGAGAGAGAGAGAGGAGAGAGAGAGAGAGAGAGGACTTATTTTATTTGCCCCCAATGATAAACAGCGACAGTACACAAAATCTCTGTATTAAAGACTGCAATCCTTTGATATCGTTTGTTTGCTATTGTTTGTTTGTTTTTAACGATCGGTTATCAATTCATTCTACCCACCAGCGGACGAAGAAAGGTCAATGCGTTGCAGTTCCAAAAACCGCTCTCAGACCGGTCCACGGCTGAAAAAGACATAGACAACGTCTCTTCTCTGTCGCAAAGGTCAGGAAACTGCTCACAGTCCATACTGTAGCCGCCTACATCCACTATGACTATGACCGTGTCCGTCACGCTGAAGGTGACTGGAGACTTCGTTAGCTCTTCGCATGTGAGCGTAGACCCAGTCACCATAGCGTGTAGGCCTACATAGTCAGTGTACGAAGCCCCAGTTCGGAGCGTACATTCGTTGATTTGAAAACGCACAATTTGGTCAGAACGCACATGCAGTTCAAACTGACATGTCCATGAGAGTGTGCCGGAACTTTGAATCCGGAGATGGCTGTGGAACCCGTAAGGGTCAAGGTTTTCACCTTGGGGTTTTCCAAACAGGCGGCGGAACTAGACATGTTTATGGATGCCTGGATCTGTTTTGTGAGAGCCCTGGTGTTGTGGTGTCTGCCATCAGCGTTCCGCCGTGTGGGTTCGTAGAGAGCGATGCTTTGAGGAGAAGTGTCCGGGTTCAAACGATGTGTGGGGGGTTCAGACTCGGTGATGTTTTGTATCCTGCCCACCCGTTTAGTTGTGTTCTTAGCGTCAGTGGGTTTCTTTACACCGAATACCACTGCACTGCCGTTGGCTGGCTTCGTACTGTTTGTTAAGTCAGCGCTGCCGCTCTCTGCTATACAGAAGGTATGGCAAAGCACATAGATCACCGATATTTCTTTGAACATCTTTTTTTTTTTCTTTCTATTTCTCCTCCTCTGAGTTTGTTTGTTTTCTTTGCTTCCTGCTAGTAGTATTAGGTCAAAGTTTACAGCACTCTTATCTCTGGTTTCCAGGCAACTGAAAACATAAAGAGGTAAAAGTATGACTGACTGACTGACTGAATGAATGATTCATTGTGTCAAGCTTTCACAGCCATTCACTGGGACGGGTGGAGGGGGGGGGGGGGGGGGGGGGGGGGATAAGGGTTTCATAACAAAGTGAAAAATCGAACGAAATCAATACATTTCAACATTCAAAAATACATCATCGCAAATAGGGATCCTAATCGCGAAAACTTCTGTCCATTATTCAATACTCGATGAGAAGGTTGTAAACGTTAATTTCATCGGTACCATTTTTTTGTGCAATAACTGGTGTTGCAATCATAATATGCCGCTATGATTTCATCGGCACCATTCTTAGCCCAATAACCGGTGTTGCGATCATAATATGCCGCTATGATTTCATCGGCACCATTCTTAGTACAATAACTGGTGTTGCAATCATCATATGCCGCTATGATTTCATCGGCACCATTCTCAGTACAACAACTGGTGTTGCAAATCGGCACCATTCTTAGCACAATAACGGTGTTGCAATCATAATATGCCACTATGATTTCATCGGCACCATTCTTTAGCACAATAACCGGTGTTGCAATCATAATATGCAGCTATGATTTCATCGGCACCATTCTTAGCACAATAACCGGTGTTGCAATCATAATATGTCACTATGATTTCATCGGCACCATTCTTTAGCACAATAACCGGTGTTGCAATCATAATATGCAGCTATGATTTCATCGGCACCATTCTTAGCGCAATAACGGTGTTGCAATCATAATATGCCACTATGATTTCATCGGCACCATTCTTTAGCACAATAACCGGTGTTGCAATCATAATATGCAGCTATGATTTCATCGGCACCATTCTTAGCGCAATAACCGGTGTTGCAATCATAATATGCCACTATGATTTCATCGGCACCATTCTTTAGCACAATAACCGGTGTTGCAATCATAATATGCAGCTATGATTTCATCGGCACCATTCTTAGCGCAATAACCGGTATTGCAATCATAATATGCCGCTATGATTTCATCGGCACCATTCTTAGCACAATAACCGGTGTTGCATCATAATATGCCACTATGATTTCATCGGCACCGTTCTTAGTACAATAACCGGT
>CM031625.1:7301349-7321349 GCA_018398815.1 Conus ventricosus | reverse complement strand
ATGGGCCCAGCGGCTAGATCTAAGGAGTCACATTTGTTAACTGATGTGCATGCTGCGATAACGATCAGAATATTTAGTTGCAAAGCGAGACGACTGCAGGCGGAAATCTAAACAAATCTTAAATAAATGTTAGCAAACCGCCCAGAGAACGTGGACAAACGAGTTACAAGACAAAACACAGAATATTGATTGTCTGCATTACAAGCGCATTGTGTTCACGCCCATGTTTCGGTATCTTCTCTCTGATTGACACATCTTCTCTCTGATTGACACATCTTCTCTCTGATTTGAACATCTTCTCTCTGATTTGACACATCTTCTCTCTGATTTGAACATCTTCTCTCTGATTTGAACATCTTCTCTCTGATTGACACATCTCTGATTGACACATCTTCTCTCTGATTTGAACATCTTCTCTCTGATTGACACATCTTCTCTCTGATTGACACATCTTCTCTCTGATTGAACATCGTCCTCTGATTTGAACACCTTCTGTCTGATTGGCACATCTTCTCTCTGATTGGCACATCTTCTCTCTGATTGACACATCTTCTCTCTGATTGAACATCGTCTCTCTGATTTGAACACCTTCTCTCTGATTGACACATCTTCTCTCTGATTGGCACATCTTCTCTCTGATTGACACATCTTCTCTCTGATTGAACATCTTCTCTCTGATTTAAACATCTTCTCTCTGATTGACACATCTTCTCTCTGATTGACACATCTTCTCTCTGATTGAACATCGTCTCTCTGATTTGAACACCTTCTCTCTGATTGACACATCTCCTCTCTGATTGGCACATCTTCTCTCTGATTGACACATCTTCTCTCTGATTGAACATCTTCTCTCTGATTGACACATCTTCTCTCTGATTGAACATCTTCTCTCTGACTGACACATCTTCTCTCTGATTGAACATCTTCTCTCTAATTGACACATCTTCTCTCTGATTGAAGATCTTCTCTCTGATTGAACATCTTCTCTCTGATTGACACATCTTCTCTCTGATTGACACAACTTCTCTCTGATTGAACATCTTCTCTCTGATTGATCTTCTCTCTGATTGTCACATCTTCTCTCTGATTGAACATCTTCTCTCTGATTGAACATCTTCCCTCTGATTGATCTTCTCTCTGATTGACACATCTTCTCTCTGATTGAACATCTTCTCTCTGATTGATCTTCTCTCTGATTGACACATCTTCTCTCTGATTGAGACATCTTCTCTCTGATTGACACATCTCCTCTGATTGAACATCTCTCTGATTGACACATCTTCTCTCTGATTGACACATCTTCTCTCTGATTGAACATCTTCTCTCTGATTGACACATCTTCTCTCTGATTGACACATCTTCTCTCTGATTAACACATCTTCTCTCTGATTGAACATCTTCTCTCTGATTGAACATCTTCTCTCTGATTGATCTTCTCTCTGATTGTCACATCTTCTCTCTGATTGAACATCTTCTCTCTGATTGAACATCTTCCCTCTGATTGATCTTCTCTCTGATTGACACATCTTCTCTCTGATTGAACATCTTCTCTCTGATTGATCTTCTCTCTGATTGACACATCTTCTCTCTGATTGACACATCTTCTCTCTGATTGACACATCTCCTCTGATTGAACATCTCTCTGATTGACACATCTTCTCTCTGATTGACACATCTTCTCTCTGATTGAACATCTTCTCTCTGATTGACACATCTTCTCTCTGATTGACACGTCTTCTCTTGAGTGACACGACTTCTCTCTGATTGACACGTCTTCTCCCTGACTGACACATCTTTTTTTTTTTTGTTTGGTTTGGGTTTTTTTTTTTTTCCTTTTTTTTTCTTTCGTCATTTTATCTTTCTTTTTCTTTTTTTTCTTTTTTTCTTTTTTTTTTGCTGCCCCATTTTCTGCGCCACTTTAGTAGCAAGCATTGCAGCAACCACGCCGCTCATTCCGAAACCCTCACCCCCCCCTCCCCCCTTCCCCAGGCCCTCCTCCCATCCACACACACACACACACAGCCACAGCCCGGCCTGGCCCGACGCAGCCCCGGCACCGGCAATCCACAAGGAGCAGCCGTCAATGTCAAGTCGTCAAGAGGCCACTCATCGGAGCAGACACTGCACTGCTGCCGAGTCACTTCCACGGCGGTCAGTGCTGCCTGTTCTGATCCAACATACACGTACACCACCTCTTATTATTGCTTAGTCGCGGAGCCTGAGGGCTACCACGTCCTTTCGTACGGCAGTCGCCCTCCCCCCCCCCCTCCCACCCCCCCACCCCCCCGCCCCACACGAGGTTATATGACATTAGTTGGACGGTTTCCAGTTGGAAATTTCCTGGTAACCTGCTCCTGGTCAACGACATTCAGCCTTGGCGTTCTGCTCCTTCGGTGATGTGGACTTTCCGGTGCCATGCGAGCACTGGCTTTTGATCGTATTGGATGTTGAGTACTGCTGAGGAAAGACTTGGAATCACTCTATGTGTAAACGGACTGTAAGATTTAAGAAAGAAAAGAAAAGAACAGATACACCCGAAGGTGCGGATGGGACCCAGAGAAGTACTGTCCTCAACTGCCGAACAAACCAGCTGGGAACAATCCTGCACCACCCTTGGAAGCCTGCGCTGTGTTCACTTAGGGTGCAGGCACGCACAGGACGTTTAAGTTAAGACGTCAAGGGACATAACTGCTCCCTGGTGAATGCCATTGTGTAATGGCCACTGGATGTGACACGACAAAACCTGCACGGAAACGCTCCCATGGGTGTACCAGCTCATATTCCACGACTGCAGAGCCCACCGGCGAAAAACGAATCGTCAAGCAACTGCTGTGTGCATCTCGCAGGGAAAGACAGTACAACTCCAGACATGACCACGCTTTCGCTATGAGGTTTCACATGTTCTCTAAAGAGAACACAGGGTCACAGTCTTTCCGCTGTCAACAGGACTTCCCCTGTGGTCAGTGGGTCTTTCCTCATCGTCACTTGGCCTTTCCCGGAGTCGGCCAAAAGGCAGTAAGATTCAAGGATGTGTGAGGAGAACAATTTTGGCACAGTCCGCGTGAGTTTGACAGGAATGATGCCGGATACTGTGTTCACTGGCATCCACCAAAACGTGACGGCACACACGGCACCCCGACTCTCTGGAGTTGGAGAACGTCGTGATTTGCCATCAGTTCAATCTTCCTCTTCTGCTCAGTGTACAAATTTTCTGCTCAGAAGAGTAGTGTTCAATCTGCTTGTAATCTGTTCAGTTTTTCAGGAGGCCTAGTACTGACACGTGTCAAACATAAGACCATCTTTAACAAGAAGCTAGCGCTAGCTTGTTCGATTTGGATGAAATTTGATATGTACACAGGCTTTAGACCAGTGAGGACTAAAATGCCAGTTTCAAAAGTGTACATCGGTTAAATAACCGTTAAAACCGTTATTTTGCCTTTATTTCTTATCTCACAAAGCACTTGGCCGATTTATAAGCGGTTTGGAAAACTGCGAGTACGTTTATATGCTTCGCATCTTTTTTTGTGTGTGATGATACTTTCTCCCCCAGGACAGCACCTGATTTTTTTTTACTCCCAGTTCTTACAGAACACGGAGTACTTTACAATGGGAACGAAGAAATGCTCTTTCTTCTCTCTCTCTCTCTCTCTCTCTCTCTCTCTCTCTCTCTCTCTCTCTCTCTCTCTCTCTCTCTCTCTCTCTCTGTGTGTGTGTGTGTGTGTGTGTGTGTGTGTGTGTGTGTGTGTGTGTGTGTGTGTGTGTGTGTCCCTCCGTGGTCAAAATGTGTTCCACTCGCTCCAGACAAAACTACTGGGCCGATCTTTCTGAACACTTGTAGGTATGTTCATTGTGGGTCACGGATGATGCCCGATGTTTACCGTTATATCCGTTACTAACGGCTATAACGGCCCAAAACGGTTTTTCCTCTTTATGGAATATCTCACGCGTATTCAAGATAAACTGGGAGTACGTTTATATGCTTTGCATCTTGTTACTATTACTATTATTGTTATTATTGTTATATTATTATTATCATTATTGTTATTATCATTCTTCTTCTTCTTCTTATTATTATTATTGCCACCACCATCATCATCATCATCATCATCATCATCATCATCATCATCATCACCATCATTATTATTACCATCATTGTTATCATTATTGTTTGGATTTCTTGTTTTTTGTGTGGATATGTGGCATTCAGAGCAAGGCCTTCATTTTAACTAAGCAGCCTGTGAAACGGAAAAACAAACAAACACACACACACACACCACACCACAACACACACACACACACACGACAGCACGCCACACACACACACACCCCAACACCACACCACGACCACACAAACGCACGCACCACACACGCACGACACCACACACCCACGCACACAACACCACACACCACACACACACCACACACACACACACACACACACACAACAACACACACACACACACACACACACACACACACACACACACACACACACACCACCACACACACACACACACACACAACACACACACACACACACACACCACACACACCACACACACACACACACACACACACACCACACACCACACACACACACACACACACACACACACACACACCACACACACACACACACACACACACACACACACACACACACACACACACACACACACCACACACACACAACACACACCCACACACAACACACACACACACCACACACACCACACACACACACACACACACACACACAACACACAACACGCACACACACACACACACTACCACACCACACACACACCACACACACACACACAACACACACACACACACCACCACACACACACGCACAACACACACACACCACACCACACAACACCTACACCACACACACACACACACACACACACACACACACACACAACACACACACCACACACACACACACACACACACCACACACCAACACAACACAGCACACTTACACACACACACTGCACACACACACACACCACACACACACACCACAACACACACACACACCACGCACAACACACACACTACACACACACACACACACACACACACACACACACACACCACACACACACACACACACACACACACACGCACCACACTTACAGACACGCACACACTACACCACGCACCACAACCACACACCACACACACACACACACACACACACACACACACACACACACACACACACACACACGCACAACACACACGCACACACACTACACACACACACACACACTCACACACACACACACACACACGACACTTACCACACGCACACACACGACACACACACACACTTCACACACACACACACACAACACACACAACACACACACACACACACACACACACACATCACACACACACACACAACACAACACACATCACTCACACACACACACACACACACACCACACACACAACCACACACACACACCACACACACACACACACACACACACACACACCACACACACACACACACACACACACACACAACGGAAGTTCGGCTGCATTTGAAAGGAAGGAGCCTTGCAATGGTGGCAAACAAAACAAACATTTCACGTTTCCACCCCTGTCATACTTAACTCAACATCCAATGACATCAAGTGAATGTTTAAGCTCGTACGAACATAACGGCGTCAGCTGTTTTTGATTCAGTTTGTGACTGCACTCGTTTCCGGCGCACGTTACAGACTCCAGTTTAACTTCGGTTCTGCTGAATGATGTTGAAAAGCTTCTAGGCGATGTTGACTTCCTTCACTGCCGCCCACAACACACCCGGCGAGTCTCCGTCAAATGCCTCCTCGAAGTCCATGTCGACGCATGACAACTCCCTCTGGTGATGGAGAAAATTTTTCTCCCACAAGAGGGAGTTGACAGTGTCTCTTCGAGAAGAAAAAGAGTCACCTGAAGGTGCAGGGTGGGACCCGGAGAAGTCCTGTCCCAACTGCCGAACAAACCAGCTGGGAGCAATCCTGCACCACCCTTGGAAGACTACGCTGTGTTCACATAGGATGCAGGCACGCACAGGGCATTCACATTGCAGTCTAGTCATAATGAATCACTTCCCCCATGCCATAACTAAAAAACGTCTTGTGGTTGGCCAAAGAAAATGGACATTGTATATTGCGTCGTTGGTTAAGGGTAGCGCTTTGGCACTGTACCACACACTCGCGGCGAAACAAAATTTAACTTGGGATCAATTGAAAGAAGAACTCCTCAAGAAATTTCAATGTTCTGCCGATCGTTTTCGCGAACGTTTCCGTTCTGTGCGCCCTGACAAAAGAGAATCGTTTCCGTCGTTTCTAATCCGTATAAGTTATTGCTTAGATCGATGGATCGATTTATCAAAACGAACAAAACTTTTCAATCACTGCGAGATCTCCTTCTTAGAGAACAACTTTTCCAGAGCGTGAGCAAAGATCTGGCCACTTTCCTTAAAGAAAAGCAATATGAAAGCGTTGAGGAAATTGTCAGATGGCTGATCAGTATGTAATCGCTCACCCAGATAAGGGTGTGGCTAGGAAAGGGAATCCTCCATCTTTGAGTCGCATGCATTATTTACAATCCCATCGGCACAGGGAAATTACAGGAAAGGAAATCGTGGGTCATTTCCGGGTCCTCAAGGATATACCTATCCTAGGAACGGACAGGTATCTTTCCGCGGTTCAAGTGACTTCGTCAGTACCAGTACTTACGGCTGAAAAACCCGTTGCCTCCTCAGCAAACGTTCCGAGGTCGTGGACAACGACCACCGCGTAACATTGGGTCAGTTCGTGGACAGAACCGAAGTTCACAAGGTAACACCTACAGTCGGCTGCCGATCAGACAATGCGATGTTTCTTTTGTGATGGCAAGTTCCATTTGAAAAAGAATTGCCCTTTCAAACCAAATGATTCAAATCCGCATTAGTCTCCACTGATTGTGAAGAAGGCCTTGTTTTGGCACCACATCAATCTGTTGATGGACTGGTGTTAAAAACGGAGCCATCAACGGATTGCAGGCTTCAGTTTTGCGAGACACTGGGTTGCACCACCGCTGGAGTAAGAAAATCTTTCGTGCTTCAAAACCAGTATCTCGACACTGTCCAAAGTGTAGGTCGTTTGGAGGCAAGATTGAAACGTTTCCGCTGGCGAAAATTTCGGTCGATACACCGTACTACTCTGGATTCTCACCGCCTGTGTTATCGATAACCCAGTCTGCGACTTGAATCTTGGGCAATTTGCCAGGTGTCGCTACAGTACATGGTGGTGCTGGAGGATCGTCCGTTCTCTTGTCTTGTGAGTACCAGATCAGACATCATAGAGCAGGGAAAGGCTACAAAGCCGCTAAAAGTCTCAAAACTGGATGAACTCCAATTGACCCCAGATGACACAGACTGTCACTGACATACCAACAGACAAACAGTCAGCCGATAGAAAACCAGATGTGTACAAGGTCTTTGCAGATAGAAAAGCAAAGGCACGTTCCTTCAGTGTAGGGGATAAAGTCCTTGTGCTACTCACTGATGAACATAACAAGCTTTCGTGTTATGTGGAAGGGTCCTTTTCGGGTGGTCGAAAAACTTTCTGCAGTTAATTATAAGACAAAATGGCAAACACTGAGAAGGTATTTTACGTGAACATGTTGAAGAAGTATGTTGAAACGTACAAATGTTGCCATCAACCAGTCAGTTGAATGGATATATCTATGTCAAAAACTGATGTCAACTTGACAGATATTATCAGTGATGATTTTGTACCCGATGTAACGTACAAGGACAGATCAAAGGTTGTGAAAACAGCAAATGTAGGAGTGTTAACATCTACCAGTGCAGATGATGTTGTACCCCTTCCTACTCTGTCTATCAAAGGTGAAACCTATGATGATGTGGTTCTGTCGAATGATTTGTCTGCAAGTCAGACAGAACGGCTCAAAGAAATTTTGAACGACTTTCAGGATATGTTGACAGATACCCAAGGTACAGTGGCAGGTGCTGAACCCCATAGTATTCAGTAAACTACTGAAATACCAGTGCGAACCAAGACCATACCCCCTCCCATTTGCAAAAAAGAGGTTGTCGAGAGAGAAATTAAAGTATGATGGATTTAAAGGTCATAGAACCTTCTACAACTCCGTACAGCTCACCAGTTGTATCGGTGGACAAATCTGATGGCTCGGTGCGGTTTGCATCGATTACAGGAAATTAAACAAGATCACTGTGATCGATGCTGAGCCCATCCCAGACATTGAAGAACTATCTGTGTCACTCTCAGAAGGAAATTATTTTGTGAAAGTAGACTTAACTAAAGGATGCTGGCAGATCCCAATGGCTGAAGCTGACAAGGAATAGACAGCATTCCAATGGACGAAAATGCCATTCGGCTTGCAAAATGCCCCAGCTTCTTTTGCCAGAATGATGCGAGCCCTGAAACTCCATGAATGTGGTGCAGTCAGTTTTTTGAGGACATTTTGTTGGCTCCAACGTCATGGAGTAACCTCCTTTCTAACTTACGAGATGTTTTCTTTTCAAACTCCGAAGTTTTGGTCTAACTGCGAAACCATCCAAAATTCGTGCCGGTTTTCAAACTCTCGAGTTTTTGGTCACACTATTTCAGTGGAAAAAATGATGCCAGAAGGAAAGAAAGTGGAAAAGATTTATCTTCACACAAACCCACTACAAAGAAACAGAATCAGGTCACTCATCGGATTGTTGTCTTACTACAGACGATATGTCCCTGACGGCCCCTTTGACTGAACTGACGAAAGGGACGAAGAACAAAAGTATTGTGTGGTCTGATGAGTGCCAGAAGGCTTTGGAGTGTGCTCAGAACACCCTCAACTCATTTCCTGTTCTTTTGTTACCCTCCCTCTCAGAAGACTTATTTTGAGAACCGATGCCAGTTCCAAAGAATGGGAGCAGTTCTTTTGCAGGAAAAAAAATGCGTTGTTACATCCAGTACAATACGCCAGTAAAAAGTTCTCAAAGACACAGGAGAAATACTCCACTATTGAAAGAGAGTGCTTGGCTATCGTGTGGGCATGTGAGAAGTTCGCCAGGTTCTTGACTGGAAGAAAGTTTCGGTTACAGACCGACCACAGGCCATTGACGTCTTGCAATCGTCAAAGACTAAAGAACGACAGATTATTAAGGTGGTCTTTGGCATTGCAGGAATTCCAATTTACTATTGTACCAGTGCCTGGAACACAAAATGTCATGGCGGATTTGTTGTCACTTTTATGAATATTCATGGACAAATGTAACTGTCTTCAAGGGAAGGATTATTTCTGTAGTTTTGTCTTTCTTTATGATTATATTTGTTCACATTTGAAAGTGAATTGTATGTTACTGCCTATTTAAATCAAGTGGTGTTTGTGTTTAATTTGCTTGTTGAAGTGACCATATTTTTACAAGCAAAAACTACTTGATGTTGATGTATTACATATCCATTCTTTGCTTTATTCCTTTGTAAACAATGAAAAAAATCATCAAGTACTATTTATGTCTAACTTGCTTGTGAAGGTGAATATATATTATATATATATATATATATAATATATATATATATGTGTGTGTGTGTGTGTGTGTGTGTGTGTGTGTGTGTGTGTGTGTGTGTGTGTGTGTGTGTGTGTGACAAGCAAATAACTCTTTAGAAATGTATAGACACATGTTTGGTTGTGTTGTGACACAAGCCCATTGTTTTCATTAGTCGATTGTCAACAATGGAAAATATGTTTGACTTTTCAGTGGACTAATAACATTACATGTGGGGAAAAATACTATGTTTATTTTGTTAACATGTCTCTTGAGAAGCATTTACACTTGGGAATATTCTCATTTTCATGAGGGTTTTGAAACATATGATTGAGACAAAGATAAAGGAAAAAATGTGCTTCCACATCTTAACATATAAACACAATTTGTACTTTGAATTGTCAATATCCCTAGTTGTTTTGTCCATGCAATTTGTGAAATGTAATTTGTGACATGTGGTGATGAATTATGAATTTCTTTTTTTTTAGAAAGACTGAACTTTTGAAACATGGTATTTATGGTGGATCATGATGGTTGATTCTATACGTTGATGAGTAATCTGGTGAATCAAGTGTGATGGATACACATTTTGTGATTCATGGCTGAAGATGTGTTTTAAGTGAAGTTGTATATCCTTTAAAAAACAATTTTCTAGGGAATTTTTTTTCACCCCAGGATGGAGGTGCCATGTGACGTAGCCTCACATCAAGGCATGTGACGCTCCATCACATGTAGTTTAGTGATATGAATCATTTCCCCCATTGCCACAACTAAAAAGGAAGAATATTCATGTGGCTTGACTAGTCTAGCGGGCGTCCCCAATAATTGTGAGATCACTCATTAAAATAAACAAGGGTGGTCATTGGGTGAAAGTGACCACTGAGAGATAGTTTAATAAGGGCTAGTAAGGTGCTGATCATGTGTTTTGAACACTGAGTATGCACTCACTAGGAGGAGGGGGGAAAGAATCATTTTAGCCCAGCCGATGGCCTAGAGACTCGAACCTGTCAGGACGTTGGTCAAGGGTCCTCGCCACTGAACAGTCATTACCAGCCCTCCACCCTTCACCCTTCACCCCATCAGCTATTCCTCCTCTGATGCTGCGATGGCATCTGGTTCTTAAATGCTGAGACGGGTGTGTAACGATGGCCATGGTGTGGGGAACACACCGGTAGTTCAGCCCCAGCAATTAAAGAATCCCGGGTAGAGGAGTCGGATCTCACTCGTTTCCCCAGTGACAGGAGAGTTCAAGGGGTCAGCACGTATTTCTGATGCGGACAGGGCATCATGACAGTATGGGCGAGTGTTATCTCTGAGGCAGGTATGGCATCATGAATGCAGGAATGATTTATTCTCCTGGTCTGGATCTTGGGCCAATGTTACGTAAAAGGCCATGACTTTATATTCTTGGAGGTTGTGAGTATTCTTTCTCCGGCAAGAAGGAGAAATCTTGTGAGAATTTATTGTTATCAATTCGTAACTTGATGTATCTCTCAGAGTGAAGAGAGAGAGAGAGAGAGAGAGAGAGAGGAGAGAGAGAGGAGAGAGAGAGAGAGAGAGAGAGAGAGAGAGAGAGAGAGAGAGAGAGAGAGAGAGAAACATACATAGAATTTGTTTATTAATTGTTCGATTTATTTAGTAAAGTGTTTTACCCGAGGAGAGGGGGAGAAGAAAAGACATTCGGTGGTGCGCCTTTTGGTTGACTGGAGGGATTGCGTGTGCGTATGGAGTAAATGCTGTCATGAATGCGTGTGTGCAAGAGTGACAGTGTGACATTGTGTAACGGCCATCGGATGTGACACAACAGAATCCCTCATGGGAGCGTTCCCATGGGTGTACCAGCCCATATTTCATGACTGCAGGGCCCACCGGCAAAACACGTCACCGCCAAGAAACTGCCGTGTGCAGCCCGTAGCCTCACTCGTTGCTGTTCCGCTGACAGGGGAGGAGAGTACGATTCAAAACACAGCCAAGCTTTCGCCATGAGGTCTTACGTGCCCTCTGAAGAGAGTCCCTGGTCACAGTCTTTCCCGCTGTCAACAGGACTTTTCCTGCGGTCGGTGAGTCTTTCCTCAACATCACTGGACCTTTTCCCAGAGTCGGCCAAAAGGCAGACAATGTCTTTTCGTAAAGGTTGACGATGTCTCTTCGCAAACGTAATACAGGTAAAGTATCTATTCAGTGGTATTTCTGTCTTTCTGGAAACACACCTGTTCTTCAGGAACAGATATCTGCTTGCTGTTCTCATCTCTATTTCTAATGATTTTGAGCACAACTTTGCCGGCAGGCCTAACTAAACTGATTAAGTGACAGTAATAACACAGCATTTTTTTTATAAAGCGCCTTGCCAAAGGTTCTAGGCACTGACAATCCACACTCTCGTGTACAAAATGGACTGCCTAGCTTGGTAGTGCCGACTAAACAGCTGCCTGCCGGCGCTTCATTCGGTTGTTTCCCATGTCATCCAGTCAGTATCGTTCACTCAGTTTCCTTACATCCTTCATTCTTTCCATTTCTCACGCAGGGTGCATGCTATGTGCAACGTGTCATCCATACCAACAGCCAAACTGGTCTTCTCTTCCGAAAGTTGGTGATGGGATTTTACGTGTGTGCAAGATGTTATGCATGCGTTCACACACGGTTTATAGTCTCATTCAAAGGACTTTTTGGGAAATGGAGTCAGAACCAATGTTAACGCCGAGGGAAAAATCCCCCTGTACCGAAACGGCCTGGCGAAGATTCGAACCCGCAACCCCAGGTTCACCAAGATTACGAGTTCTGCGCTTTACTAACTGAGCTATTCCGTGAGTTCTGTGGGGGGTGCAGATGTTCTTTTCGGGGAAGAGTGACGATTAGTAATTGAGTATATGGCGTTCACCACTCCCCGTGTGCCAGCTAGCCATGAGGATTTCGCTGACTGCCTCCCCACCGTGTGTCTGGAGTTCGGCATGGATGTTCTCCGGGCCTGCAACCTTTCCACATTTCAGCAGCTTCACTCCATCCATGGCTCCTTCCCGGGCTAGTGGAAAGACACCTTCATTCGATGAATCCTCTACAGCTGGTACACTGGGATTTTCCTGTGCTCTGTTTGTTTGTGGATTTCTGAGCAACACGCAGTCCACGTTTGATGACGTCTTCTTGCTGTGGGAGACAGATGCTGTCTTGAATGAAGCCAACTTGCTTTGCCACGTAGCCAATGCTTAAAACCATTCTGATTAGATCATAGTCAGAAGCAGATGTTACTATTGCCCAGGAACAGGCTAGATTCCGCAAAGGCACAAGTACCATCGAACAGATCTTTTACTTTCGTACCCTTTCAAAAACTAAGAAAACACCAACATATCAAATACAAGACGGAATTCCGCTTTGTCTTCATGGACTTAAAGAGAGCGTTTGACAGAGTTTGGCGGGAGGCGCTATTGGCCTCGATGACGAAGTTTAACATTTTACAATAGCTAATCAACATCACATGGCAACTGTACTTCAAAGTGACTGGAGCAGTACGCCTACTAGGAGCTGTTGGACAGTGTTTTCACACAGTAGTTGACGTTTGTCAGGGCTGTCTTCTATCTCCCATGATTTTCGGCATATTCCTTGAACGCATCAAGATTCGACAAGCGAAGACCGGATAAAATATCAAGATTCCTTCTTTCTTTCTTTCTCCGTACGCTGGCTGATACTCCTGCGTACACTGCCTGTATAGACAGGCAGTGGAGTGTTGTGTGTATGACCGTTTTTATCCCGCCATTAAGGCACCCATACTCCATCTTCGGGAAGGTGCATGCTACGTGTAACGTGTCATCCATACCAACGGCCAAACTGGCCTACTCTTCCGAAAGTTGGTGATCGGATCTGACGTGTGTGCAAGATGTTGTGCGTGCGTTCACACACGGAACCTCGGTTTATAGTCTCATTCGAAGGACTGTCTGGGGAATGGAGTCAGAACCAATGCTAGCTCCGAGGAAAAAATCCCCCTGTACCAAAATTCGAACCTGCAACCCCAGGATCACGAGTCCGGCGCTCTACCAACTGAGCCACTCCGGCCCCCAAATGTCAAGATGATGTTGCATGGAAATCAGCGCCAAGAGGACCAGGTCGATGGTAAGCCAGAGCACCACCATCTGTACCAACAATTCTGTCCACTGTTCAACAGAACATTCACTAGAATTCATCATGAGCAATGATGACCCATACTAGAAATCATTTCAAGGGCAGCAAAGACAAATCAGCACTATCCAGGCAAAAGCCGCATGTGCAGAAGGACAGCAGCATCTGCATGAAACATGAAATAGGTTCCTGCGCACACTAGTATATTCGATCTTCCTGTATGTTCCCGAGGCGGCCGTAAAGAAGAAACAATCTTGTGCCGTTTGCCTACAGGACACTCGTTTTAACACCATTCTTATCTTTTAAAAGGTGAAGCAGCTCCATGGTGCATTCCATGTCATGTTCCACTCACAGTGAAACATATTCTTCTAGAGTGTTGGGACTTGCACGATGTGAGACATAAACACTTTACGGCAGACTCCATGAAGACTTTGTTCAGAGATGTCCCACCTGACGTCAATCAAGCTGATCAATGGCTGTGGTGAGTTCATTTCATAGTGAGAGAAACGGGTTTATCGACATCTGAAAAACAAACAAACAAACAAAAAACCAAGTCACATCATCAAATTTATGAATGGAAAATTTCAGTTACAGTAAGACAATCAAGATCATTGACGCAATGAATCCAATCCCAATCTTTGAGTTTAATTACAACACATGCTACATTGAAGGAGAAAAAAAGGACAGTTGTTGGAACCAGCCTTCATCCTAAACTAATTGCAAAGTGAGGCGACTGCAGGCGGAAATCTAAACAAATTTTAAAAAGTGTTGGTAATAACTCGCAAAAGAACGAGGACAAACCTTCCCAACTGCCTTGTTTTCATTAAACGCCCATCTTGTGCCGAATTGGACAAGATAGTGCTTGCTCGTTCTTCATTTTCGTTGTCCGGAGTGATGTTTATCTTGCCTGAGAAGGACCTAAGAGGTCGAAACGCGTTTTGTTCCGTCTTGTAATTCGTTTGTCCATGTTGTTTGGCGGAGTTATTGCATACACTTGGGGCCGGAATAGCTCAGTGGTAGAGCGCCAAACTCGTAATCTTAGAGAACCTGGGATCGCGGGCTCGATTCTTAGCTGGGCCGTTTCGGTACAGGGGATTTTTCCCTCGGCGTTAACATTGGCTCCGACTCCATTTCCCATACAGTCCTTCGAATGAGACTATAAACCGAGGTTCCGTGTGTGAACGCACGCATAACATCTTGCACACACGTAAAATCTCATCACCAACTTTCGGAAGAGGCGGCCAGTTTGGCCGTTGGTATGGATGACACGTTACACATAACATGCACCTTCCCCGAAGTTGGAGTATGGCTTCCTTAATGGTGGGATTAAGAAAAAACGGTCATGTACACAAAACCGTTTGTTGGGCAGATGGGATTAATCCTTGCCCGTCTATTCAGGGAGTGTCTGCAGGAATATCAGCCTGCGTATGCAGAATAAAAAAAGAAGAAGCTTACACTTTTACGATTCATCCTAAGCATCAGCATCAACACGACTGTCCATGAACACCCTCGGCCTCATGAATTCCCCCCACCAACTGAAGTGTTCAGTGTGTGTGGTTCTGGATACACTTCGTCACCTTTTCCTGCCTTACGCCCTGTGAGGTCTGAGACATAGAATCAAACCACGGCTGCAGACTGCAAGTCCCACAGCAGGGGCCTCATCCAGAATACCTTGCCTGCTCAGCTGATGGGGTTGAAGGTGCCAAGCCTCCATGCCCACAAGCAATGCTATGACCATGGCAGTCCCTGACGTACCCATGCCCATGGAGGACCGACTCGACCGTGTTTCCTCTCTGCACATAGTCACCTCTAGTGATGAGTACTGACAGCTGCAGTACATGGTCTGCGCGTCTAGTGGGGTCTGTGTGCTAGGAAGCAGCTGTTGAGACTGACTGCCTCAATGCTTGAGATTGAGATCCGCTTCGGCTGACTGGGGCTAATACTGACTGCCTCTATGCTTGAGATTGAGATCCGCTTCGGCTTACTGGGGCTGAGTATGACTGCCTCAATGCTTGAGACTGAGATCTGCTGGGACTGACTTGAGCTGAGCCTTACTGCCTCAATGCTTGAGACTGAGACCTGCTTTGGCTTACTGGGGCGGAGCATGACTGCCTCAATGCTTGAGACTGAGATCTGCTTGGACTGACTGGAGCGGAGCATGACTGCCTCAATGCTTGAGATTGAGATCCGCTTGGACTGACTGGGGATGAGCATGACTGCCTCAATGCTGGAGATTGAGATCCGCTTGGGCTGACTGGGGCTGAGCATGACTGCCTCAATGCTGGAGATTGAGATCCGCTTGGGCTGACTGGGGCTGAGCATGACTGCCTCAATGCTGGAGATTGAGATCCGCTTGGGCTGACTGGGGCTGAGCATGACTGCCTCAATGCTGGAGATTGAGATCCGCTTGGGCTGACTGGGGCTGAGCATGACTGCCTCAATGCTGGAGATTGAGATCCGCTTGGACTGACTGGGGCTGAGCATGACTGCCTCAATGCCTGAGATTGAGATCCGCTTGGACTGACTGGGGCTGAGCATGACTGCCTCAATGCCTGAGATTGAGATCCGCTTGGACTGACTGGGGCTGAGCATGACTGCCTCAATGCCTGAGATTGAGATCCGCTTGGACTGACTGGGGCTGAGCATGACTGCCTCAATGCCTGAGATTGAGATCCGCTTGGACTGACTGGGCTGAGCATGACTGCCTCAATGCCTGAGATTGAGATCCGCTTGACTGACTGGGCTGAGCATGACTGCCTCAATGCCTGAGATTGAGATCCGCTTGGACTGACTGGGGCTGAGCATGACTGCCTCAATGCCTGAGATTGAGATCCGCTTGGACTGACTGGGGCTGAGCATGACTGCCTCAATGCTGGAGATTGAGATCCGCTTGGACTGACTGGGGCTGAGACGGTCTGTTGCCACGTCTTCTTCTGCAATGAAAGCTGGCAGTTCATTTGCCTTCAGAATGTATTTGGACACCTGTTGACTGTCCACGCTGTGTTGTGGACATGCACCAATGAATTTCATGTTTGTTGTTGTTTTTTCTTTAACCTCCTCTGCAGCTTTATGTTTAACTTCGTGGTGAATATAGAGAGTATTCAATCATCTGAATTGCTTGGGATGATCAAATCTGAGTTGTTGTTATTGTTGTTGTTGTTCCTGCTGTTGTACATGAGGGTCATACGTATATACCCCTCTATCTGTAGATTGTTCCCTACTGACTCAGCTTGCATTGTACAGGCCGAAGTTCTGTTCATTGTCAGAAAAAAATTCACTGTTACAAAGATGTCTTGCAAACCATCAGAAGTCTTCAGCTATGGGACGTTTGGAAGCGTTAGCGTCGTTTGACGACGAAACTGAATTCCACAGAATTGGCTTTCCCACCTTTGTTAATAAAATCGAGGCCTGCATCTTCTGAAATGTCGATTCCGAATCGTACAGTTTCACAAACCTTGGTGTTCATTATCAGGAAATACAGCACACAATTTCTCTCAGAAGTAAAAGAGGATCGTACCATCTGTTCTGACTGTCCAAATGGCCGCACTTGTCTGATAAAATGGTGATGGGCTCTTTCAACTGGTGTGGTTCCAGCCACAAGGAGTGACAGTGCTTCCCCAACACTGTGTTACAACTGCTGAGTTGAGTTTGCCGATTCTCCACCTTACAATGACGTTGTTTGCTTTGGCTTCCTTGATAATGTCTTTTCCACTGATGGAAAATGCTTTTTTTTCTCTACAGTTTGCTCATGCCAAACACTCTTGGTTTCCATCTTTAAAACTGTGTTCTGCATAGTTTTAAAGACATTTTGGTATACAGTGGACCCAAGGATAGTTCATTTCTGTAGAAGTTACACTAATGTAGAGGTGGCACACTGTTATTGAAGCAGGACTGCGATGCAATTTGCAGTCATAGCCTTCATCTTTAACCGGAATGTCTGAGGCCACAAACAACTCCCGATCGTGCCTCCTTCCCTGTGGAAGGCCTGTATTGGCTCACTATTCCCACTGTATTGGCTCACTATTCCCACTGTATTGGCTCACTATTCCCACTGTATTGGCTCACTGTAGGCCCACTGTAAGCAGGCAGTTTGACAGGAAGACAACAGTCACAAATGTGCCAGTGTCACAGGTAAAAAACAACAACAACAACAGCCAACACTTTGCTACCTGCACTGCTGTCATGATTTGCTCGTTGTTACATACAGGCACTGGACAGCGACAAGAATAAGGACGTCACTGCGGAAAGTCCTGACCGTTCATTGTTCAACCCTCACGCACAACGGACTCTCACAGCTGCAGGTGGGTTGAGATTAACTACATCTGGCATCCGTTCGTCTCGAGAGACAATGGTGTTGCGCCGTAAATCAGTCACTTGAGTTGCAGCGCCTGCTGTGGCTGAAGAGCCCAATCCTCGAGATGCAGACTCTGCTGCAGTTGCTGCAGGTGAAGTCTTGGTCATCAGTGTCTGTGGGTGCCGATGCAATTCTTTGCCCGTCTGCGGCGCCTCTGTTCTTCCCGCTGGGCCCCTCTTCTCTGCTCTGCTTGCTTGATGCCGGCCTTGATGGTGGACCGCCAGCTGACCCGGTCTGAAGCTGTTGTCTCCAGGTCTGCTGGGTCACAGCTGTCTGCCTTCAGGTCGTGCATGCATACATCCTTGTATCGTAGGGCGGGCCGTCCTGTGGGTCTGGAGCCTGTAGTCAGCTCGCCGCACAGCGTGTCCTTTGGATGCGACCGTCATCCATGCGGCTGACGTGGCCAAGCCAGCGCAGGCGTCTCCGAGTCAGCATGGTGAACATGCTAGGCATCTGTGCTAGGGCCAGGACACCAGGAGAACAACACCACAGTGCTGACAGCATGATTTTCAAGCTGATTGTTCTCACTGCACTCACGGGACAACGCCAGTCCATGTTGATTGTTCTCACTGCACTCATGGGGAAACACCAGTCCATGTTGATTGTTCTCACTGCACTCACGGGGCAACACCAGTCCATGTTGATTGTTCTCACTGCACTCACGGGGCAACACCAGTCCATGATGATTGTTCTCACTGCACTCACAGGTCAACGCCAGTCCATGCTGATTGTTCTCACTGCACTCATGGGCCAACACCAGTCCATGTTGATTGTTCCCCACTGCACTCACGGGGCAACACCAGTCCATGTTGATTGTTCTCACTGCACTCATGGGGCAACACCAGTCCATGCTGATTGTTCTCACTGCACTCACGGGCCAACACAAGTCCACTGCTTTGTCCTACTATGGCTCTGCTGAACGTTTCTGCAGACAGTTTTTTCCCCCCAAGTCCAGGAAAAATGGCGACAGGTGGCTTATGCAGACATAGTTTTAGTATCGGTGTGGCGGAAACGAAATGAGAGAATTAACACAAGTTTAGATGAAGAAATGAAAACAAAACCTGTAAAGAAAAGCCTGAATTAGTAGTCTGTGATACACAGGTGTGCCCTGCTATGCGAGTGAGCCCGTGTTCGCCCAGAGAGAGAGAGAGAGAGAGAGACAGAGAGAGAGAGAGAGAGAGAGAGAGAGAGAGAGAGAGAAGAGAGAGAGAGAGAGAGAGAGAGAGAGAGAGACGTGGCAAAGTAAAATAGATCTGAGAAAGATTGGTCGGGTGGGGTTGGGGTAGGATAGGGCGGAGGCAAACAACTCACTGCCACTGATCGTTAAGGCAACAAAACCGTCATTGAGCTCATGTCAGGATTCCGGCCTGTGTCGGAGAGACATCTAACCCGTTAAATGTCACAAAAGGCATGAAAAAAAAAAAAAACAGCTGTGTTTGGGGCACCTGCTCTGTGTAGCACCATGTTTTCTGCAACGCGGACTGACAATGCCTTCACAGAAGGAAACATAGGCATCGGCATCAGATTCAGACCAGATGGAAAGCTGTTTATCCTCACGAGGCTCCAGGCTAGAAAAGAAACACCTCAGGTCATGACAGACACCATCAGTGACTTTCTCTTTTGCAGATGACTGCGCCCTCAATGCTGGCTCAGAAACTGACATGCGTTACAGCATGGGCAGGCAAGTTTTTCCTGACAAGTTAGCCTGCAACAACATCGATCTGACCTTAAATGCAAAGGAGACGGAAGTTCTACATCAACCTGCGTTCAAGCAGACTCTGTCCTGAGCCCAACATCACATTCAATGGTGTGAGGTTCGCTGCAGTGAGTACATTCACCTACCTTGGCAGCACACATCACATTCACTGGTGTGAGTCTTGCTGCAGTGAGTACATTCACCTACCTTGGCAGCACACACAGAAAAGCCAAATCTCTTCATTAAGGCCATTGTCTGAAACTCACTGACACCCGGCA
>CM031625.1:7291349-7293849 GCA_018398815.1 Conus ventricosus | reverse complement strand
TGTAGGACGATATCGCATGGCCTTGGTGAGAGACAAGAGACCAATGGCTGTTGTACAGGGTACCTGCAGACACCGGGACTGGACGGATCCGTCCCGTATGTAGCCGCCCTAGAAAGCTGCATCACCCTCGCCAGACCGCCAGACCACGTCATCTTCCTGAGCACGCTCCTCCAGCAGGGCACATCCGATCTCTTACACTCCTCTATCCTGGGCAGTGTGGATCCGGACAACCTCTCCTGGATCATCCCCAAAGACACGTGTCACCTCTGCTCCTGTTCCCTGACGACTTTGGACACGGCGCGAGCCACGCCCCCGACATGTCCGTGTACTTTTTCACCGGTTTAGAAGGCACACAGTTCAGACTGAGGTTCTCCTTCCACCCGGAGAGCTGCAAACCTCGTCATGTGCCCGGACTGGACGTCTGGAACTGCTCCGTGTCGGTGTGGCCTGACCTGTATGAGCACTTCCCCTGCGATCTGAACTCCCAGTGTGCACAACATGAAGATGAGACCTCGTGCCCCTACACCTCGGAGCGTTGTGGACCAGGAAGGTAAAGTCAGCTGCAACGTGTGTGTGTGTGTGTGTGTGTGTGGGGGGGGGGGGGGGGGGGGGGGAGCAGGGGGCGGAATAGCTCCGTTGGTAGAGCGCCGGACTCGTAATCTTGGTGATCCTGGGCTTGCGGGTTCGAATCTCTCCGGGCCGTTTCGGTACAGGGGGATTTTTTTTCCCTCGGAGTTAACATTGGTTCTGACTCCATTTCCCATACAGTCCTTCGAATGAGACTGTAAACCGAGGTTCCGTGTGTGAACGCACGCATAACATCTTGCACACACGTAAAATCCCATCACCAACTTTCGGAAGAGAAGGCCTGACTGTTTCTTCGTCTTGTGATTCGTTTGTTTACGTTTGGCGAATTCATTACATAAACTATTTTTTTTAAGATTCGGGGAAAGGTTTAAGTGAAAACGGCGACCTGTACTTCGCCGCTTGGTCTTTCGCCGTCAGTACCTCATTCCGCCGACTTTGGCCGCAATTTTTTTAAATACTTTTTTGAATATTCCGATCAGGAATTGTGTAAATACATGCCCGGCAGACTGTTTCTCTGTATCAAAGCATACAGCTTTCCATTTCTTTTTGTCATGCATTCTCCGGCCCACGCTGCACCCTGCAAGCCAACCATCGAAGGGAAATATACCCCGAGTTTTTTGGGGTTTGTTTTGTTTGTCCTCACACCTTTTTTTCACCTTAAAAAGGAATTCTTTTGATATTTTATTCCTTTTCTTTTTTTTTCTTTTTTTTTTTTGGGGGGGGGGGGTTCCTCCATTCTCTTCTTTTTTCCCACTTTTTTTTTTCTCCAATAAGTTACCGCCAGCTCTCGCGCACTCTGCAAGTCTGTTCTGTTATCAATGGACATTCTCTGGTGGCCTTTCAGTGTTGAGGCATTTGATACAAAGCGTTGATTTATGTTCTATTGTTCGGTGTCGTGACACATTCACATTGTGTATGCAAAAAAAAAAAAAAAAAAAAAAAAAAAAAAGCCAAACAACTCTGATCGGAAGGAAGAAGAAAAAGACAGAAAGAAAGACGGCGTGAGAAGGAGAAAGAGAGAATGAAAGAAAGACAGGCAGCAAGAGAGAGAGAGAGAGAGAGAGAGAGAGAGAGAGAGAGAGAGAGAGAGAGAGAGAGAGAGAGAGAGAGAGAGAGGAGAGAGAGAGAGAGAGAGAGACAAGACAAGACAAAATTCTTTATTTACGAGGATAATAGATAAGCACTGATGTGCTTTTTTACATCCAGTCCTCGCCCTGTGTAGGGTCAACAATATAAAATAAAAGGCAACAAAGGAAGCATGCAAAAGTGACTAGAACTACAATACAATAGGGGATTAAAATTTAAAAAGGGGAAGAAGAAGAAGAAAAAAAAAAGAGGAGAGAGAGAGAGTGATAGAGAGAGAGAGAGAGAGAGAGAGAGAGAGAGAGAGAGAGAGAGAGAGAGAGAGAGAGAGAGGACGCAGGAGCGAATGGAGTGCGGGGTAAGCCTGCAGAGAGAGAGAGGGGGGGAGAGAGAGAGAGAGAGAGAGAGAGAGAGAGAGAGAGAGAGAGAGAGAGAGAGAGAGAGAGAGAGAGAGAGAGAGGGAGGGAGAGAGAGAGAGAGAGAGAGAGAGAGAGAGGAGAGAGAGAGAGAGAGAGAGAGAGGGTGGGGGAGAAAGAGGCTAGAGTGGGTGCGATAAGAAAGCATGTTTAGAACAATCTGACAATCAGAAAATTCCAAGAGATACAAAACAATCAATTTTGAAACACCAGGGGAGGGGGAGGGGGGGGGGTAGAAATAAAGCACAAATGGAGGTGGGAAATGCATAATGATAGCCCAGTCGCCACGGGTAGGAAGGGATATCATATGGATAAAAAATCAAGTCATTCCAGCAGAACCGTGAGAGAGAGAGAGAGAGAGAGGAGAGAGAGAGAGAGAGAGAGAGAGAGAGAGAGAGAGAGAAGAGAGAGAG
>CM031625.1:7286349-7288849 GCA_018398815.1 Conus ventricosus | reverse complement strand
ACAAGTGACCACAGAATGCACAGAGGATGTCAGACTGACCCAAGTGACCACAGAATGCACAGAGCATGTCAGACTGACCCGACTGACCACAGAATAAACCTGTGGTTGATTTAGGAAACGATCAAGACCAAATGAAGAACAAAACACAACCAAAACAAGAGGGAGAGGGAGAGAGAAGGGGAAAAATAGGGAGGGGACGGGGAGGGACAGTGGGGGGGGGATATCAAGGGAAGAGAACTATAAAACACGGGGTCAAGCTCACCCGCTCTCAACCGGTCATAACCGGTTTCAAGCGGCCGACCTTGACCCCGTGTTTTATAGTTCTCTGCCAAGTAAGACTTCAATAACCAAAAAATAACGACCCTACAAACATGCATACTGTGTAGGATTATCCGTTTTCAATACTAATTTACTAAAGTTTCAGAGAGTAACGTAGGAGAAAGCAGCAGTGGCTGAACACACCCCATAGAGTAACGTAGGGGAAAAGCAGCAGTCGCTGAACACACCCCATACACAAACGGTGGAGCAGGTATCCGATTACTTACTACGTGTCCAGACATGCCGAGACGTGTCTAGACAACGTCTAGACATGACGATCACGCGATGGGCCGATGTCACAGCCGTCCAATGGGCAGGGGGATTACAATTAAGTGCTGGGCTTACGGCGCTCACATGACCAGGTTCGTTGCTTTAATCTGCACTGCAACCTTCGCGACACCAAACAGTCTTTCCTTAGCGTTGACAGCTCAAAGAATATTTATTTTTAAAGCAAGTTGTGTGACATATTTCTACCCGCGTGACATATTTTTTACCCGCGTGACATTGTTTCTTTTGATTTGACCTGTGACATTGTTTCTAGCGTTGACATATAAAAAGGTATTGACACTGTTTATAGTTTTGTGTTCTTGGAGATATGCAGTTAGTTTAAAAAATGACGGATCAGGCAACAACATCGGGAACGCCAAGAACGTTGAAAGTTTTTTGGCCAGCATTCCATTTAAAAAGAACATTTGGAAGAGCAAATAGCGAAAAGAGAAAAGAGTTGAGAAAAATAAAGAAACGAAGAGTAAAACAAGAAGAAAGAGTAAAAACTAGAAGGACAAAAATTAAAATTATTGATTGATAAAGAAAAAAATGTGAAAGCTGCTCTTGATGAATAAATACTCAATGGGATGTGGCAGAGGATTCACAAGACATTAAGGTAAGTTTATTATTATTTGTAGTTGTTTTTAAATTATAGCATTTTTACTGGTAATAACTATATCATATTCTGAACATCTGTTTCTTATAAATAATCAAAGGTGCGCGCACACACAACACACACAACACCCCACACACACACACACACACACACACACACACACACACACACACACACACACACACACACACACCCACCCCCCGCATGCACACACTCAAGTCACTTCTAAGTTCTTAACTCAAGTCGCCCCAAGTCGCCCCAAGTCCTTAATTAAGTTTTAAAACAAGTTCTTAATTAAGTTTTTAATCAAGTCACCTTTAAGTTCTTTATTAAGTTCCTTTAAGTTTCTACTTAAGTCACATTAAGTTCTTTAATAAGTTCTTGAAACAAGTCGCCTCAAGTTCTTAACTTAAGTTAGCTTAAGTTCATAACTAAGTCATCCTCTAAGTACAACCAAGTTCTTATTCAAGTCAAATTATAATTATTTATTAAGTTCTTAAAGTATTATTGCATCTGAAATGGATCAAAATGATTTTTTGTTTTTGGAGGTTCTAGCGTGCTGTTGTGTTCAGATTCTATATTTAGTGGTTGAGATTGTTCGGACTGCTTTGGTTCTTGTTGTCTTTGTTTATATATTTTGTAACCGTATAACCGCCCCAACAGCAATGCCGCCAAAAATGACAATTGCTTTAAGAAAATATGAAGACTTTGGTGGTGTAGGCAACCCTGGCGTTGCTGTAGGATTAACTTGTTCTAGGTTTTTAAAGCCGGCATTGAAACAACTGGCTGCGCTCTGGCACTTTTCATTCTGTAACTTTAATTTTGTTTGTTTATTCCACTCTGCTAATTTTTTTCTTGCTGCAACACGTCCAGGATGAGGAAGCCTTTTAGAGGGCACTTTCTCCGCCTGATCCAATGTTTCTGATTCTGCTGATTTTCTGGCTCGGTCATTTTGAAGGGAAATAAAATCTATATGATTAAAAGTAATTAATCCCATGATTAGCGGCGATAATAATGTTCCAAATCTGTAATACAGATCACATCCTAGAGACTCTAATGATTTTGTTAAAACTGGATCCTGCGTTAAATCATACATAAAGTCTTGTTCAGAATCAATGGGAGCAAATCTATGACTAGTTTAGTGTACAAACTAGAACCGTTTGTTCTACACTTTTACCATTCTTGACCTAGTGCGCTTCATACTGTTATGAACTTTATAATGTCTTGTGGCGACATCGTTGAATCTGTCTATGTGAATTCATTTCCGGACTGTTTTGTTTTTCCCTCGCTAAATTCACT
>CM031625.1:7264704-7279179 GCA_018398815.1 Conus ventricosus | reverse complement strand
CTTCGCCATGGGCCTCCCTTACCAGAGTTGATTGCTATGGGCTCGTGGAATGGACCACAGTCAATTTTTTCTACTTAAGGATCGTCTTCAAATTTCCCAACCAACAATGCAGGTGCCTGTATCTCTTGGGCCAAGCTGACGCCGGGATATGTTATGAAAGGAAGCGTGGAGTACAGCCCAGCCATGCAGTCTCAGACCGGAATGGAAATCCGTAGCATCATCTTCATCATCCTCATTCTCACTGATCAGCATTAAAAAAAGTCTCAGATTCTGTGGCCCTTCATGCCCTGCTCTTATGGTGACCTCAGTTTCGATGGCCTCTTCATGTCTGCGGTTTTAGTTTGGTTTCGTTGGGGTCACCAGTGTCGGCGAGTCCATGGGGGCTGTCGTTGGACGGACATGATGGTGCCCTCTGAAGGGAGAGCTCACTCACACCGGCTCCACGACCAAGCAATTATTGTCATCAGTAGGGGGCTTAGAAGGTGGTGTCCTGCATATGCTGGATCAGAACAGATACCACTGAACACCACCGAAGTGACTCGGCAGCAGTGCTGTGTCTTCTCCTGTGGGTTGCCTCTTGACGACTTGACATTGACTGCTTCCTGTGGAGTGCCGGTGCTGTGGCGGGACTGACCAGGCTGTGGGTGTGGACGGGTGTCAAAATGAGTGGTGTGGGTGCACTGCCACTGAGGTGGCACAGAAGATGGGACAGCAAACAAACAAAACCCCGTCCATTTTGTGATTCAAAAGGGCTTCCAGGGAACAGGCTGGGGAACTCTCCTCGGATCCGAGGATTTCCGAGATTTTTTAAAATGACTTCCGAGGAAAAAAAAGATCGTCCGAGGAAAAAAAAATCCGCTGAGGAAAAAAAAAAAAAATCGCGAAGGACTTGATCACTCCCGAGTCCAGTACCGTTCCGTATCCAATTTCCAATCCAGGTTTTAGTATAAGCAGTTCCGCCCGCGGTTGTGAGGGTATTTCCGCGAGCTTTAGGAAGCCATTGCCGAGGCGGGCGCATCAGTCTGCGAACGCAATATTCGCAGTCATTTTCTGCATCTTTCACGAGTCAAAATGTCGTGTGTATCACGCATCGTAAATCGTGGCGAGTCGTTTGATGAAGGATCGATTGCCAACAAATGGAGATGGGACTGGACTGAAAAATCAACGAAAGTGGCGGGTTACGATCAGCGAGTTTCAACTTGCATTCGCAAAGTGAACAAGGCTGGAGTTGCTCGCTGCCTACTGTGTGCAAAGGAGTTGAACTATTCCAATCGTGGACTGACAGCGCTCTTTGAACACATGTATGCATTCCAAAAGGCATGTTGAAGCTTCGAAAGGACTTCATTGCAATCAGAGCAGACTGCCTGGTGAGTTGACATGGAATGTGTGTTTCTGTGCAGACAGCCAACTTCGTTTGTGTGTGTGTTTGTGTTTTTTTTTTTTCATTCCATTATTTTTTATTCCATGCTTTTTCACTCTGGGGAAAAAAAGCCAACTTTAAAAGGTTGAAGAAAAAGCCTGCACTAGAGCCAGAGGGTTTCCAGTTTCCTTCTATAAAAAAAAAAATAAAAAATAAATGATTGAATGAATGAATCCACCAAGAAACAATTTTTTTTAAATTAGGCTTTTAAAGTATTATGCATACTGTGTGTGAAGCTTCCACACAACGACAGTTAATACTATCTGTAATATAATATGTAATAATAAAAAATCTCATATAAGTGTACCAGTATGTAAGTATGTCTTGCTTACAATACCTAGTACGTCTATTGTAAAGAATTTTTTTTTATGTGTGCTCAAAACAAAACAGGCTTCAATTGCTAGTTTTTTTAAATAGTGTCCCCTTTTGTCTTATCATGCTGTGTAAAGATATAGTGAGTCACTGAGTGTTAACTATTACTATTACATATATATATTTTTTTTGCATTAAACTATTTCCATTAATTTGACTTTGAAGAAGTTTGACTTTGAGGTTGATGCATCATTAGTACTGAAGAACTACCTGTTTATGGCCTCAGTGTGTGAAGACTGAACAGTTAAAGCAGGCGCTTCATTACACTAAGAAAGTAGAGTGAGTGTTGACTATATACTAGACTGATGTCAGTATTTGACTTTGAATATATCCGTGGGTGATGCTTCATTTAGCAGAGACATACACTGAACATTACTGGGACTCAATTTGTAAAGACTGAACTATTGAACTTATGAAGCAAGGCACTACAGCACATCAACAAAATGAAATAAAAGTAATTTTTTTTTGTTTTTTTTTAATTTCTTTGCATGCATGCTGCATGTAAATATGTTTTAGTTTGGTTTCTTTGCATGCCACAGGGTAATTTGCCTATCACCAGAAGCCACGAAAGGTCTTCAAAAGTGCTCAAAATCAATTTCGGCCGGGGGGCTTTGCCCCCTGGACCCCACCGGGGCCTAGGCAGCCCCTGGACCCCGGCCTATTTTTCAGAGATTTTTTTGATCAGCTGTTCCCCAGCCTGAGGGAATCACAGGAGACCCACAATGGGTAAAGAGACAAAGAAATGGTGCCACCCTCATTCAGCGTAAATCCAAGAGACAGTTGGCGCAGCTGCTGAGAGCCACAAAACTGGTAGTCGGGGAAATGTGGGTGACTCGCCATAAACAGCAGAATACATCTAAGGGAGTCATTCCACAACCGGACCTGAGACTGAGAGACGTTGTGGAGACTGAAATCAGAATGGACTTTGCATCCCAAGGTGTGATAGATGTGCATGGGGTGACAGTTGGGAAGGGAAGAGAAAGAATGCCCACCAACACCTTTCTGACATTTTGCACCCCATCATTGCCACAAGTAATCAGAGCTGGTTATTTGAATGTTCATATTCAATTCTCCATTCCATCTTAACGTGGTGACAGCCCTGATATGGCCCTTTGCGGTCGGCTGGGCTATAAGCAACATTATCTTATCTTATCTCCATTCCATCTCAGATGTGGTGCTTCAAGTGCCAGAAGTTTGGACACGTCAAAGATCGCTGTTCTGGGGAGAAAGCTTGTGATGTTTGCTGCAAGCAAAGCAACCGATGATGGGCTGTTTAAAGATCCAGCCCATTGTGCAAACTGTGACGGTGATCACCCCTCCTCTTCACGCAGCTGCCCAGTTTGGATTCAAGAAGCAGACATCCAAAAAGTAAAAATGGAAAATAAAATTTCATTTTTCTTGACACGCAAGCAGGTCCTTGGCAGTCAGTCTGCTCCAGTTTCTTCATGCGCTTTGGCTGTAAAGAACGTTTTTATGCTTTCTGTTTGCTGTCAAACTGATGTTTCTTTTTTTGAATACATTGCAAGGGAAATTACCTAGCCTTGGTGGAGGCAAATCCACCACCTCCAAATCCAAAGTAGATGTCCTTGGCAGGGGCAATAAATCCATCACTTCTCAGACTGCCCAGCAATCTAATCCCATCTGCTTTCTGGGCAGACTGAAAAAAAGCCAGCTCTCCTGCCTCAAACTTTCGAGAGCAGTTCCCGTGAGGTAAGGGAGTCGAACCAAGTGTGGAGATTAAAACTAATAAAAGGTGACCTCCACCGTCTCCAAAACGTAAACCATCTCCACCTGTGGGCTGCTCTGCCAGCAGGTCTGGAGAATGAAACGAACTGTCCATCTTCAAAACAGATAGGCTGCATTAGACGCAGACAACAACTTGGAAATGAACTGATTTCTCTCCTGTTTGTCCTACGCACCATGGATAGTGAATTCATCCTTGGAATATCTGTGGTTTAAACTCAAACTTTGAGGAGCTGCCGCTTTTGTGTCGTACACTTAGACCTCAGGTAGTAGCTCCTCAGGAATCGAAAATTCAAAGCCAGAAGCCCTTCTCTCTTTGGGGCTTCGGTATTCTTTCCAAACCTGAAACAACCCTTCCCCGGGGGGATTGACCCTTATGGTTTTGTCAGAATCGTCGCGTTTTACATCAGGCTTCATGGTTTTCGCGTCATAAGTCCGTTGTAGAGTGAGCCTTGGGCCTAGTTTCACTACGCTACAGTTCAAAAATAGGCTCTTTTAAACTTTTTTGCATGAAGCTATGCGGCCCGGATCATGGATTCTCGGGTTTTTTGCTTAGTTTATGGTTAGCGCTTGAAAATTGATAGTGCGACCTCAAATGCGGGCAACAACAATAGTGGCACCCAAAAGGAAAGTGATAGATTAGGAATTTGTTTGAAAGTTGGTTTGTAAATTTCTTGGGAAAAAGCTTGAAAAGAAGTTATATACATTGTAAAATGAACGGGGTGGGGGGGTATGTTTTGTTTAGATCATGCACCATGTGACGTGATTTTGAATCAACATGGACAATGACAGGATAGTCCCAAGGGTGGGGGGAATCTCAAGAGCCTTAGCGGGGAAAAAAAAAATTTTTCAGTTTTTCGCTTCCAGTTATCCAAAACCCTTTTAAAAACAAAAATGAGGAAACATGGGGGTCACGACCGACCCTAAAGGGTCGCCCTGACAGGATGATCTAGGGGGGATAAAGGGGTGACTGACCTACACGCCTCGAAAGAAAACCACACAGAAAGTTACGTACAATAAAATTTATTCACACCGCACACACATCCCCCAAAAAAAAGTTTCTAAACAAAACAACACCCAATCACAATTAAGTTTTTTCAACACACACAACATGAAAATTGTCACAAAAAGATTCCAGCAACACAACATGCACAATCATAAAAACATTCCCCCCAACACCAAATCAAAATAATCTTTCCCCAACAGCATTCCTTTTGCTTCAGGGGTTTTCCCCCCCACCCCACCCCCCCACACCACACCCCCCCTGTTCTCCAAGCCCTCGAGACACCGGGCGATTCAGGCACCCCCAAACCCCGGTCTTTTCCTGAATAGAGTTAAAAGGGCGACACCTTGAAACCCCGCCCCCAAAAATTGGCCGGCCGGGTTTAAAACCACCCCGGCACGTGCACTGCGGGTTCCGGGGACGGTGGGAATGGCCCCGTGGGAAGGGGGCGTTTTGCGGAAACCCCGGCAGGGCCGGGACCGCCAGCCAATCCACGTGCTCTAAACCCCAGGCGCCGGCCCCAACGGCAAGATCGGGTGGGGGCCCCCGGGAGGAGAGAAGAAGGGGGGAAATGGAAGGGGGGGAAAAAGGGGTACGGGAAAACCCCGCATATACGGTCGTTTTTGGCTTAATCCTAAAAGCCACTCGATGATGGGGAGGGAGGTGTTTGCGAATAAATTTTTCCCAAATCACTTAACACAGCCCTGAGTTAACAAGTCAAAAAACCAAAAAGAATGTTCGTAAAGGTCTCCTCACACGAAGCAGGTAAGAGATTAATTGACAGGCTAAACAAAAATATCCTCATATCTTCATCCTTCCTTCACTCCGTTTCAACTTTTTCCCCTTTTTGGGAAACTGAACAAATACAGCAACCCGCTGCTCTTAACTGCCCCCACTTTTGAAAATAATAATAACTCAATGGCACAATTTTCCACAATTTTATAAAACCCTTTTAAAAATGACAAAATTCCCCCAACCCGCACCCAAACGACGATATGCTCCACGCTCGCAAAACATAAAACTCTCGTTCCCCTTGCGCACAAACAGCGGGGCCGAAGAATGCGGCCCGGGAATTGTGCGGGGCGGACGAGCGAAACCCCAAGCAAGTAAAACCCCTAAAATCACCAGGTTTTCCCCCCACCACCCCCGACTCCGATACCAATGCATAAAAGGGAAAAAGACTTTTGGATATTTTTTGGCGGGCCAGGTTAAAGATTAAAAATTAACCAAAAAAAGTGGTCCAAACTATTTTTTTTTTTTAATTTTGAAAAAAAAAAAAAAATGTGAAAAAGAGAAAATTTCCCGGCTAACAAAAAAAACAAAAAAAACAACAAAAAACCACAAAAACTGATGCTTACCGCCCCTTGGGGGACCCAAGGGGGGGTAAAGCGACCTCTCCCCCCTCTGCCCATTGAAAACCAGCGCGAGCGGAAAAAAGTACTGTGTGATGCCCCTCCCACGGGCCACTGGGGATGAAGGTCCCCGCCGTCCCTTTCGACGAAGGGGTGTAAAACCAAAAAAAGAGCGGCGCTTCAGAGCGTTCCCCTTTGGTGAAAAAAACCCTGCCTAAACGTGGCAGCCAAATCCCCCCAAATCACTGAGCAACCCAACCCCTAAGGGAATGATGCACGGCACGGTTTTACGACAGGTGGGGCCGAGAGACGCATTTCAACGAAAGGTCCCACCCCACCCTGTCCTGGGGAGAATTGCCGGGCTGGAATAGGGGAAGGGGAAGAGAAAGTAAACCAAACCGAGCGAACGACTTAAGGTGAAACGCATAACCACTTAAGGGACGGTACTACAACGACAACGAAAATAAAAAATAAAAATTTCCACCCCCCCGGGGGGCAATGTCGGGCCTCGTGAAAAAAACTCGTGACAAACCCCCTTAAAAGCATCTGTTTCTCTGAGAACATGCCCCTTTTGGGAAACCTTGACGCATGTGCAAATTCACAAAAAGGGGGACCAAACCCCAAACCCTCTGTGACGACAGAGTACGATAAAACCAAATTCAAACTTTCCCACAATAAAATTTTCAGGGAGCATAATACTACTTTTATAAAACAACTAAGCAAACCCTTTCAGACAATAAAGTAGCAACCCGGGAACGGTGATGATTCCTACCCCCCAATTCACCCCCTGGTACACAGCAAAAAGGGGGCAAAACCTGGGGGGGGAATTGTCCCCCTGATGTTTCCCCCAATGGTGGTGACCGGAGCTCGGGGGAATATCGCAGTTTTGTTAAAACCCTTGAATGGCGAAAAGTGAACGCATGACTCTCGTTCCATCCCCAACCCCATGAGTGAGGGACTGACGGGCCGGCCCGGGGCCGGCATGGAGGGGATTGATCGCTCTCCATCAAACCCCCCGGCCGTACTTTTCGGGGCACGCCAGGGGGTAAAATTTCCCAGGAGCCTCACAACAGTGGGGGCTCATAGCCCTAGGGGGGACACCTCGGTTTTGGGTTCGCGTATCAACCACTCCCAAATTGTACGGGACCGCGATCGGATGGGGAAAGGGGGTCCCACCAGGCGACACCGCCCTTGCGAAGGCTCCCCAACCAGTGGCACTGCCCCTGGGAACCCCTTCAAGGACCTTACGTTGCCCGTTGGCAACATCGAAAACTGCGGCAGTACTGCCAACCGGGAATTTCCCGGGCCAGAAAATCTTGTCTCACCCCTCAGATCCGCTTTGAGCCCTTTGGCCTCCAGGGGTAATCGGGGCCGCCGGGCTTTTTTAAGTTTGGGGAACGTTAGCTGCTTGGCCCCCCTATCTGCCCGAGGAAAACCCAAAAGGGGCCCCCTTGGGAGCTTAAAGCTCCCTGTCCTTGGGTGCGGGTCGACTGAGGGGGACGACCCCCGTTGTCGTGGGTTTGGACACCAATCCCGGGGCCGCAACGGACCTTGGTGGCAGGTCACCCTGCAAAACCTGCGAGATGGGCGAAGAACGGGACGCAATTTCCCCGCTCCGCTTTTTATTTTGGCGGTGGGTTACCCCCCAACACCCCTTTTGGGGCGATCCTAGACCGGACTGACTGGCCCCGCCGAAAAAGGTGAAGTTTTCCCTAGGGAAAGGGAATACATGGCGCTCCCCGCGAGGCCCACATTCCCACAGAAGGGGGTGGAGTGGAATGGTACAGAAGGAGGGGTGGATAAAACCACCTCCAACCCGCACACTCGTACGGGCCCCCGCTGAGCTCGGGGGAAACCCAAATCCTTATAACAAGACTTGATGTCCCGAATCCTGAGGGTGTGCCAAGGAAGAACCAACAAAGAAAAACATGGGACTCCGTACCACCAAAGGGGGATGGAACCCACGTTACCCGCGGCACAGAACGCTGGAAAGGCTACCCCGACTACCGGGGGCTTTGGGCAATTTTTCCTAATGGGGGGGAGACCAAAAAAAACCAGTGGGGGTGGGCCCCCGATAAACTCCTCCCTTGTTCAAACCCGCGGGCATCCCCGGCGCCCTTTGCCCTGGTCCGTAGGGTTTCCCCCCTTCTGGGCTTCCCCAAAAGCTCTAGGGGCTTCAGCAAAACCTCGCGTATGAACGCAGCCGCGAAATCGAGGTGCTGTCCGCCTATACGGTCCTCAACCTGGGGAAGGGTTTGGTAAGCTGTTCGTGAAAATGATCCCCAGTCCACTTAGCCAACTGACGCCTCCCTTTTTGCGCGCCTATTCCAAACTGCCAAGGTCTCGTTTTTTTTTTTTTCAGGCCCTAACCCCCCCCCCTTAGGGTTTTGGGAAAGGTGGAAACGCTTATGCAGACCCAAACTGCATGTCGCAAAAGCCGCCTTCATTTAGGGAACACCCCCCTGCATACCTGATAACCCCGAAAAAAGGGGCTGGGCCTTTTTTCTCGCAAAGGTTTGAAGAGTTCCTTGCAAAATGTTAAAACATATCAATGTCCCCACAGGGCTGAACTCTGGGGTTAATTTTTGGGGGCTAACTCATCACCTCGTTATTTTCCCCCTGACTTACAGATGCGGGGGGCCCGCAAAAAGTTTTTTCCCCTCTTCCCCAGCAGAGTTCCTGTCTGCAGTCTCCTCTCGCGCAGATCTTCTTCTGGGAAATTTCCCCTGCGTGATCTAACTCTTCCCGACGGAGGGGCCCCTTTTGACGCCTCTTCCCAAAGCGAGCCCCTCCCCACGCGAATCTCTGTCTGTCAGTTCCCCCCGGCGAGCCCCCTTTTACTAGCTTTCCCCCCGCAGGGCTTCCGCCTCAGCCTTTCCTTAGAAACTTCCTTTGGCAGCCCCTTCCGAAGGGAGTTTCCCCCTTTTAACTCTTCCCCCGGAGGGCTTCCTCCTGGCAGCTCCCCTGTCGCTGTCGCCCATAAACATCAGGACGGAGGTGATGTCCCGGGGGGTTTTTACCCCTCCACAGGGAGGTGACCCCTTTGGCCCGTCCCTTGGGGCTCGACTTTCCCCTGAGAAAGTTCCCGGGGCAACTCCTTACGGGGGGGGCTGGAGAAAGAGGGCTTTGTTTCTGCGACTAACAGAAACCCACTTTTTCTTCGCTATCTCTGACGCTTCCGAGCGGAAATGCCATCGGGGTTAAAGGGAAACCCCCAGCGAAGAAGTTGTGAAAGTACTCGTGGGCTATCGGGTACAGCACGGGGATAAGTGGAAGTACTGTAGTCGAATACGGCTAATAGTAGGGACAATTTGAAAACCCTTTTCTTCGCGCTCGAGTCGCCTTTTTCCCCCCCGGACGTTGCCAGACAATATTTTCCCCGGTTCTCAAAAAACAGGGGGAAAACAATTCACTGGAAAAACAGATACCGAAAGGATATGTTACGTCTCTTGGTGCTGATGGAAACAGCTAAAAAAAAAACGTCAACGTCAATGTTCGGCTGCTCCCACTCTGGAACACCCCGGGCCTACAACACGAGCAACTTTCGGGGGGGCTCACGAAAAAAAAAAAAAAAAAATGTCCGGTGCCCCATCTGGCAACACCCCGCCCCACACCGAGCACAGTGCGGTGGGGGTCACCCACAAAAAAAAAAAATACAGAAAGGAAACCGGGAAAAAAAAAAAAAAAAATGGCACAACTTATACCCTACCTGAATTATAACCGGTAGAGAAAAGGTTTTAAAAACAAAACAGGGGCGGCAGATGAGTGGGACCAGAAAAAAAAGTTTACGGCCGTATCGCGTAGGCACCCGGGGGAAAGAGGTTGGGGCGGCGACCCCTCCGTCTCGAGCGCTCCCGTCCACCGGGTGTTCCTTAGGCCCCAGAAGATCCCTACAACTGAGTACCCACCCCCAAACCCCCAAAACGCAAAAAAAACTAAAAGTTACAAAAAGACAGAAAATGGACAGGTACCCGCGAAAAGAAAAAGACAGTCAAGCCCCTTTACATCCCGGGCCCCCCCAAAAGCACGACCGACCCCCGAAGGGCTGCCCTGCAAAACGTCTTTGGGAGTGAAAATGCTGACCTCACACGCCTCGCAAAAGCCACCAAAAAAAAGATTACGATACAAACACCCTTTATTCACCCGCCACACATGTCCCCAAAAAAGCTTCAACAACACAACACGACAATCCAATTAAGCATTTCAACACACAAACATGCCATAGTCACAAAAAAGCATTCCAGCAACACAACAGCACCAAAAAACTTTCCCCCCACACACCTAACATAAATAATCATTTCCCAAAAGCATCCTTTCCCAAGTTGCTCGCTATTCTCGACCCCTTCCCGGGGGAAGTGCCTCGGGGTTTAAAAGGAAGACCCCTAGCGAAGAAGATGAAAAATACCACTGGAATCGGGTACAGCGGGGGTAATGGAAGTACGGAGCGAAGTCGGTATAAGAGGGATACATTTTTAAGACCCTTCTTTTTCGCCCGAGTCCCCTACCCCCAGCACCGGACGTTGCCTGACAAATATACCCACGGTTCCAAAAACAGGGGAAAAAATTCCACTTGAAAAACAGATACCGAACGGAATGTTTCGCTTGGGGACTGACTGGAAACATAATAAAAAAACGTCAAGTACAAAGTTCGGCGCTCCCACTCTGGCAACACCGCGCTCTACAACACGAGCACAGTGCGGTGGGGGCCCCGAAAAAAAAAAAAAACAAAAGTCCAGGTGCCCCACTCGGCAACACCCCCCAACCGACACCATGCGGGGGGGCCACGACAAAAAAAAAAAAAAACAGAAGAATCCGGGAAAAAGGAAAAAAAAAAAAATGTGACCTAACTTGTAACTACTGTACTTCATAACCCGGGAAAAAACTGTTAAAGCAAAACAGACGGCAAGAGTGGCCCAGAAAGGAAAAATCTTACGGCCGATCGCGTGAGGCCCGGCGGAAAAAGGGGTTTGGCCGGGTCGATTCCCCCCGCTCGGTCGACTCCCCCGTCCACGGGTTCCTTCAGGCCACCCGAAGATCCCTACACACTAGAGTCACCCACCAACCACCCCCAAAAAAACGAAAAATAACTAAAGTATACAAAAAAACAGAACTGGACAGGGCTCCGGAAAAACGAGAGGACATCAGAGCCCTTTAACCCGGGGAAACCCCCCCAAATTTACGACCGACCCCCAAGGCTGCCCGGGCAGGTCGATTTGTGGGAAATGAAGGGGTGACGATCACACCCTCGCAAAAAGACCACACAAAAAAGATTTTCGATCAAAACACCATTTATTCACACCAACACACTTGCCAAAAAACTTTTTAAAACAACAACAGCACAATCACAATTAACATTTAACACACACAACATACTAGTCACAAACAAACTTCCAGCACACACAACATCAAATCATAAATAATCATTTCCCCCCCCCACCCATAAACATAAAAATCATTTCCCAAAAGTCATTTTCCCTTTTCCTTTCTTATGTGGTTCCCCCCCCCCCCCCCCCCCCCCCCCCCCCCCCCCCCCCCCCCCCCCCCCCCCCAAAACCCTGTCCCCAAGTCCCCCGGGCACCGGGGCGATTCAGGCACCACCAAACCGGGGTTTTTCCTGAATGAGTTTTAACCGAACCCCGAAAACGCCCCCCCCAAAAGGACGGACAAGTTACCCACCCGGGCACGGCAGAGGGTTCCCCGGGGCGGGGGAGAATGGCTTCCCCGGGGGCGGGCTTGCGGGAAAACCCGGGCAGGGGCCCGGACCCTCCCCCAAGTCCACGTCCTAAAACCCGGGGGCCCCAACAGCGCAAGATCGGGTGGACCCCCGGGGGGGAGGAAGAAGGAAAGGAAATGGAAGGGAAGGAGAAAGAAAAGGGACAGCTCCCTGGGGGACCCCAAAATGCCGGGTCAAAGGGCTCTCTCTGCCCTCTGTCCCAGTTGGGGACGCAGCGCAGATGCAAAAAAGATGAGTGATGTGATGCCCCCCCCCTACGGGCCCCTGAGGGAGAAGGTACCGACCCTACCCTTGACAAATGGGGGGTAAACCAAAAACAACAGGGGCTTCAGAGCTCTTCGTTGGTGAAGAGAAAACCTGCCTAAACGATGGGAGCCAACATGCCCCGTACGTCACAGTGAGCATCCTCAACCAAGAGGTGTGCATGCGACGGTTCAAGACAGGGTGGAGGGCCCTTTGAGCAGCCCGTTCAAACGAAAAGGGACCCTGACCCCCCTGATCCCGCGAGAATTTCCCGGGCATGGGAAATTTGGGGGGGAGGAGAGAAAGTAAACCTAACCCGAGTGAACGACTTTGGTGAAACGCCTAAAACCAATTAAGGGGCGGTAAGACAAGACACAACAATAAATTTAAAAGAAAATTCCCCCACCCTAGATGGTCAATCGTCATAGGCCCCGGACAAATCGTGAAAGTGGGCTAACATTACATTTTTTGATAGTGACCTTTTTTTGGGTGTGTATTTTTTGCACGTGTTTCAAAGTGAAAACGAACTTACCCTATTATTCTTACTGGATTACCTGCCGGGAAAACGGGTTTTTCCCCATGTTCTTTTAAAAAGGCTGTAACTTTTTTGGGTATGTGGAAATCCCTGACTGGTTTTTTGAAAAAACTCTTGGAATGTGCCACCCGTTTTCACCTGTTTTTTTCACATTCTAGAGTTAAATACCCAATCAAAGTTCAAACATCAGAAAAACACAGTTCGTTTTTTTTTTTTCAGTTACTAACAATTTTATTTGCATGTATGTTTAAATACTAACATTAAAAAATTTTTGCTATTTTCAAAATGAAGTATTTTTTTCAAACTTTCCTTCTGTTAATTCAAAAGTTTACTTAAAAAGTATTTTAAATTTTTTCTTTTAATAACAGTTTAAAGGGTTAAAGGGCATTCCCTTTTCCACGCCCCTTTCCCTTTACCCTGTTGCTTTATACCCCTCTTCAGGCAGTTGTGAGTCACTCTCCATAAAGCATTTCATTTGCTTTTATCTACCACCTTGTGTCATGGTTTGCCGTCAGGACCTTTGTCAGTGTGATTGAAGAACTTCTAGCCTTTGTTTGCTGTTAGGTGATTCTAATGGCAATAATCCCCTTTGGGGTAGTGTGAATTCTTCATCCAGAGGTCTGCGTCTTGAAGATGGGTTATTTTTGTTTTTCAGATTTGCACTTTTGTTGTCTGAATGATGGGTCTCCAACTACCTCCATTCTTACACAGATACACTTTCAGGTTTAGATTTGTCAGCATGTGACCCCTCGCTGGTCCTGGACTATGAGTGGTCTTTCCAAGACGATCTGCATGGAAGTGACCATTTTCCCATTCTGTTAAAGTCCATAACGACTGACAACGCCTCTGTTGCACACCTTAGTTATAAGAAGGCTAATTGGAATCTTTTTGCTGCAAATATTTGAAAGGAGCACCAGGAAACAAATGTCATTCAAAGTCAAGACCCAGCGGAATCTCTAACTAATACTTTGATTAACCCTCTTGCATTCGTTTCGCCCGTATCCGGCCGCTGTGTTTGTCTCCCCTGCTGTTCGTACCGGCCGTACGTGCCGCGTTACTTTCCCTCACACACTGCGACCTTGTTTTAAGTCAGGGCTGGCCAAAAATAAACGTGCATCCCTGAGAGGGTCCAATGAATCTTAGCAGTAGTATGGGGTGTGGGAAACAATTCAGTCACAAAGACTAGGGTCGTGAACTGACCGCATTCCACTGCTGCAGACGGCATCGCCTTGTTTCTGAAAATGGTGTCTGCTAGCGCTTCTACTGACGGCGATTTTTTGGATTATACGAAAGAGGAGTTGGATGATATATTACAAAAGTAGAAAGATATTAAAAGAGAGGAGTAAATGAAAGTGATGCGGATGTTTGAGAGGAAGAAGAGGGCTGTTCAGAGCGAGATCTTTAGTTTTCAGCAAAGCAAGGGAGCTAACACCTCTCCCACTGCTGCACAGGCCAAGGTCAGGGAAGGCAGTATTAACTGCAGGCCGCTCCCTACCCGCTAGCTAACTGCGCTGTACACAGCGCTGCCTGTCAGCCGTGCACACAACAAGTCCAGCAGCCATGTTTTCGGCATTGCTGCGCGGACGTTAAAAAAGGGGTTGTCAGTTTGACAATTCGTTGTTGTCGTGAAGAATATAATACTTATACGCTCCTGAGACGACTGTATTGGCGAATTGCAGACAATTCTTTTAATACCAAACTCGACTAGGTTTATTTTCCTGCAGAGAACGAAGAAACAGCATGATATTGTGTACGCAAGTGTTAGGCAACATTACAACAATGACAATACACACAAAATCGATCAAAACTAACTCACATCAGCGTTTAATGGCAGGATTATTTTCCCACATTGATTAGTTTACAAGTTTGATACATGCCTCTGCTCGACTACAACAGCAAAAAAAGTCAGATTACTTAACGTTTAAAGCTTGTTTGATCCAAAATGCGCAATGTAACTGACAATGGCAGTTTCATGCAGCTGAACTTTGGCAGCCACACGCACATGACATGACCAAAGTCTCAAGCTTTGCATCAAACTAGTAAGTGATTTTTTTCCCCGAACAATTCTAACCC
>CM031625.1:7252204-7259704 GCA_018398815.1 Conus ventricosus | reverse complement strand
CTCCAGCCCATCAAAAACTCTTGTGTCAAAACCAGACACACTTTTAAAATCAGTAAATGTCAGTCTTGGAGAAACTTCTGCTCGAGGCTGACATAAAAAACACCCACGAAAAAAGTCATGAACATCATCAAGATAATCAAAGGGAAGAACACCAACCCATCAATAACTGACAGAAAAGATTTTGCCAATCTGCTGAATTCTACCATTCAACAGAACTCATCATCCTCAAGTAAATCTGCAGCCTTTTTAAAAAACAAACAAGTCAGAGAAAAATGTTCATGCAGTTTCTCTTCAGACTACTCTGAAGTGTACAATCTACCTTTTTCAATTGATGAACTGAAATCAGCTCTGCAAACCTGCAACGATTCTGCTTCTGGCATGGATGATATTCATTATCAGCTTTTAAAACATCTCCCAGAGAGCTGTCTCCAGACCCTTCTGAAAGTCTACAACCATATCTGGATCACAGGGTGCTTTCCGCCCACCGGGCGAAAAGCCCTGATCATTCCCATTCTTAAGCCTGGAAAAGACCTTACCAACCCTTCAAACTATCGTCCAATAGCTCTGACAGCTGCCTCAGGAAGCTAATGGAAAAGATGGTCAACTCCCGTCTGATGTGGAATCTGGAAACCGATGGCCTTTTGGCCAGTGGACAGTGTCGGTTCCTGAAGTACCACTCGACCGTCGACCATCTAGTCTTGTCTGGAAACCACCATCCGCAACGCCTTCATTAATAAAGTAAAACAACATGTGGTTGCTATCTTTTTTGATCTGGAAAAAGTGTACGATACCACTTGCAACCTGGAATTTTATATTGTTTGAATAATGTTTCTAGTTTTTCAGCAACTTTTTTCATCTCCACACTTTTGTTTGTTCCATTTACTACCCTTCGCTGGCTGCTTTGAGGTGCTGTTGGATTCTTTTTTTGAACCCTTGGTGGTGAGAACACCACAGAATTATGGACTGTGGTGTGTCTCTATTTGACACCAAGAGCACTGACACAATCAGCCGTGTCTCCCTGATGAGTCCGATCCAGCGGACGAAAGGCCTAGGAGCAGGCAATACAAATAAATGTGCTTTCGAGAGGGATTGCGATGATTCCCTCAGGCAGCTAGCGAAGGGCTTCTCATATTTATAAAATATTCCCCCCATTATCTTCATCTTCATTTAAAATTTTTTTTTTAAAAGTTCAAATCTTTGGCAAGTCATTACTATAACGACTGAAGAATTGTTAACCTGCACTTGTTTTCCCCCCACTACTTAATTGTTCAGCAAACCTGGAATTCTTGTCGGTCATTCTTTACTAGAGGTCACAAGAATGAGGAATAGAACAGAAAACTTGAAACACTTCCAAAAGGAGCTATAGCTTGGTGGTGTAATACTTTCATGGTTAATGTTTATAAATTTGCTGAAAAAGGAAACAGTTGCCAACAATGTTTGAATGCAGCGGGATGATAAACATTTTCCCTCACTGAAGGTAACACACTTTACACTGGGACACATACTTGACTAAAACTAAAGAAATTCTTTAACCCTCTTGCATTTGCATTTTTCAGCCCAAAACTGCTCATAGTATTCATATTTTTTTTGAGAAATCAATGGAATACGGTCAGTTCACGACCATAGTCTTTGTGAATGAATTGTTTCTCTCACCCCATACTGCTGCTAAGATTTCATTGGACACATCTCAAGGATGCCCATATATATATTTTGGCCAGCCATGACTTTAAACAAGGTAACAGTGTGAGGGAAAGTAACACAGCACGTGCGGCCAGTCGTGGCCGTAACGAACACCAGGGGGGGGGGGGGGGGGGGGGGGGGGGGGGGGGGGGGGGGGGGGGGGGGGGGGGGAGACAGAGCAGTTGGATACGAGGGAAACAAATGCAAGAGGGTTGCATTGTCTTAATCTGAATGTGTAGAGAGTGCTGTATGAGTGGTATGAAACTTAATTAGTAGATTTAAGTTTAGGTCACCTGATACTTTGAACTGGGCAACACCTGAGACACTGTAATGCAAGTGACCTACACATCCATATTTTTCATTAAACATACAAGAAGAAATAGTATCGCAGCCATCTTTCTCACACATGTACAATATGAGGACAGCATCATTTCACAATATATTCATAATAAAATAAAGAGGACTTATGGAAATGTTGTATGTAAAGATAGCTGTGTTACGCATAACACAAACACCCAACAGGTACTCAAAAAGGAAAGAAATGTCTGTTCCTATGAGTTTCAGTTGACGGTGAAAGCCAGGTGTCTTCCAGGCACAAGAGATAGTGGTGGCACAACATTTTTTTATCTGGGATGTGCGATGCCAAGCCTTGTCCATCCAGATGAAGACACCGTCCTTCTCCACCAAGTAGTGCAGCAAGCAATCAGAACCCTCCTCTGTCTCAGCAACCTCCAGAACCTGACATTAAGACATTAAAAAAGCAGAAATGAAATACTGTTCCTTTTTGCTAATGTAACTTGTACATTGAAAAAAAAGAAGATAAATTAAGGTTTAAGTCTTCCCCCTTCCCCATGTGGATGTTAATGAGTTATCAGCTTCTAAAAGTTCTATGCTAACACCTCTTGCTTTGGATATCATTGTGTATCTTTATGCCTTGTGGGTCTTCTCTGTTTTCTGAGAAACTCTTTAACCCATGTTCCATTCAAAATATTTTGAGCCTCTTCAAAATCATAACATGTTTGCTGACAACAGTGATAAACCCTGGCAATTGAAAATCAAAAATGTATATTATTTTGCTGTGCTTTTGAAAAAAGAGTATGATGCCGTTTTCAAAATGCTGTTGTGAAAAAGCAAAATGTGCAGTTTGTTGTTGCTAAGTGTGTTTAAAGAACATACAACAAAACGGGTAACACACATTACAGGGACACATTTAGCTAACCAGTTTCTGGTTTGTAACAGTGTCCTTTGAAACGAAGTTACCAGTGACCTATTTGTGCTCATTTATATCAAGTAGATTATCCAAAATACCAGACAATGTAATTCTTAAAGTTCAAACTCAGTTAAAACAACAAAAGGTATCCATTCCCATTCACTTCTCAGATCGTTAGAAGTCAAGTTCTTTTCAAAGTCACTTGCAGTACATGGGACAGCAGACGACAATTGAAGCGTGTGTCATAGCCATTCAAACTATCAGTTGTATTGAACATTCATACATAGATCTGTGAAGACATTTAGAAAGTAATAAAGCAAAAACATTTCTTCTTACCTCCAAACGACGATGATCCAGAAAAGAGGCAGTATTGTGGAAAGAAGCCTGTCGACGATGGCTGTGGTAACAGTGTTTCCGGTACCACAAATATGGGACAAATCGCTGTTTTTGTGCTTGTTTGGCTCCCAAATTTGGTCATTTGTGTGGGAAAGGTCATTAATCAGTGTGCAGAAGCAAGGGTCAACGACGCATTCAGTGTTTCGAATCAAACTTCATTTGTGCAGGTGATGAACGATCTTTAAAGTTTGGAAGTAATTGCCGTTTCATTTGGGACACGACAAAGAATATTGGACTTCATTACACTTGGATTAAAATATGCTTGCAAATAGGTAACAGAAATGAACACTGTGGTGCAAACTTTCTGGCTGTCTGGCTTGGGGCTCCCAAAATAGTATTCAGTAGGTCAGCAGCAGTACACAAAGTTGCCCTCAACTGGAAAAACGTCCAGTAATGCTGTAACCGTAAATTGCATTCTCTGAATTCACTAGTTAGAATGAAAATTTGTAAATTTAGCCATCCAAATTACTGATTTAGTGAATTTGTTTTATATAGATGTGTTAATGTAGTTATTATTCATCTCTAGCCGTTGTTTTACACCTTTGAAAAATTTGGGTGACCAGTGTCATAAAACTGGATGCCTTTTTTGACCACTTTTTTGGCATTTGTTTTGCAATTTCCCTTTTTCCGCACACACTTCAACAAAGTCTTGCTCATGCAGGTACGAAGTACATATTCATTTCACAGACATTTGAGCTAAACATCAACAGTAAAGTCTTTCTTGTGTTGTGACCCTAACTTGTGACCGCTAGCAAAGAATGACTGATCTAGATAAATTAAATAATTTGTGTACCAACTACATAGATGTGTAGATCACATATCATATCTACATGAAGTTTTCTGGACCTATACCTGACTTTTTTTATCAGAAGTTTTCTGGACCTATACCTGACTTTGTTCATCTGAAGTTCTCTGGACCTATACCTGACTTTGTTTATCTTGTGTCACAGAAAAAGGTTCTTGCCAGGGCTCACAGCAGTCCGGCAACGACTGCCAAGCGTGCGTGTGTGGGCTGCAGGACTATGGAGATTGGACTCCCACGCCACGCCTCCCGCACCATCCTGGCTGGAGATAGCGACATTGACTGAACCTCTTAGGAGTCCACCTGCCGTCACCAGGACAGGTGGAAAGAACATCTCTCATAGATGACCGCGTCATTCCCTTGTATAGTGCCCCGGCATTGCCTCCCCCCACAGAGGGACCACCAGTCCGCTCACTGGGGCACCGAGGTCAAGCAGGTCACTCTGGGGGGTATCCCTGGATGTGTGCCGTGTGTGCCGACACCATTGGTCACCTCATGACGCATGAACTGCGTGTGGGTCAGCCAGGTAGGAGCTTTTGTCTGATCATCATCTTCATCTTATTACACATCATCAGCTTATTACCACCATCATCATCATCACTGACCTGGGATAGCTCAGTTGGCAAAGCGCTGGATTTGTGATTGTGGGATGGGGGGGGGGTTTGAATCTCTGCCAGGCTGTTTCCGTACAGGGGGGATTTTTCCTCAGAATCAACATTGGTTCAAACTGCAGTTCCCAAATAGTACTCGGAATAAGACTGTAAACTGAAGCTCCATGTGTGAGCTCACTTATCAGGGCTACCATTTGTACTGACAGACAGGGGGTCCCAGGGGCTCCTTCACTGATGCTATAGAGGGTCCCAGAGGGGGTATAGAGAGTCCCATGAACAAAATTAACCAATGCATGGCTGCCTACCATCCCGGAGTATCCGTATTTGTCCCCCGAAATAAATGAAATCATGCAGCCTGTCCCTGGAATCCACTTTTTTATTCTATGTCCCGCGAAAAAAAAATTCGGGAGAAAAAAACAACAACAAAAAACAAAAACGAAGTTTGAGTTCGTCAGCTGATCACCGACTGACCGACTTCGGTCGTGGCCATCCTGACCAAATCCGTCGGAAAGACCCGAACATTGCCGAACTGACCAGTGCGCATCGCATACACCGTCTTCCCGAGTTTTGAAAGAGAGAAAAAATGGACGCGAAACACGGAAAGCGTAAAAATGGGCCCACGGCGATCTCGACTATGGGGCTTCTCTCGAGAAGAAGAAACGTCGGCAGACTTTCCTGTCAAAATATACGTAAACTGGCCATTCATCAAGCGTGGCAAGATCGAGACTTACGCGTCTTGTGAAATTTGTGCGTGTGAGTTCACCATCGGATCTGGAGGTAGGGATGAAATAACCGTCATGTCGCCACTGAAAAGCACAAGAAGAACACAAAAATCCGTGAGAGCGAGAAATCTTGTAACTTTAGCGGATTCTTTCAACGCGCTCAGACGTCAACCAGTCAGGAAACTTTTGACGTCAAAGAGCTGAAACGATGATGGTTGACCTTGCAGCTGAACTGAATTTGCGATGGCTGTGCTTGACAAGCTAAACAGATGCGTTGAATTGATGTTTCCTGACTCGGACATCGCAAAGAGGTTTCAGTGCGCTAGAAGCAAAGTAGCATTGTAGAAGTTGTACATAGTGTAAATAAAGGTAAGCTTTCCACTTTAATGTTGATGTGGTTGTGATATGTGCTACCGCTGCATGTGTCCCTGGAAATCAGTCAGTGTCCCTGGTTTTGAAAAAGTATGTCCCTGAAAGAGGCGGAAGGGGGAGGCAGCCTGCCAATATAGAAAATGTAGTATTTCTTGCTTTTTTAATTATCGGCTTGATAATCTGAACATTTCAGAGTAAATGAATCTCTCTCTCTCTCTCTCTCTCTCTCTCTCTCTCTCTCTCTCCTCTCCTCTCTCTCTCTCCCTCTGAAAACATTCTTTAAAAAAACTTTCTGGTTAGGTGGTGTTGCTGTAGATATTTCTTTAGGAATCGACGATTCACTGTCTGTAGAAATCTTCATCAGATGTTTCTTTGCGTTTTTTAGGAGCGCCCAACCACTAAGCAATGACATATTTGCAAGATGCGATAGCCGTGAACTTCCTTTCTGCTTCATTCGCCTAGGCTTGTGCACGCGAATATTACAACTTGTGAGTCATCGAATTGGTTAATTAGTGGCGGCGGGCGCCACAGTCTGAATAAGTCAGCCGGTCGACTGAGTAACCGTTCAGTGACGTGGGCCACAAGGCGAGCCTATCAGTGTTTACGCAGCTTCTCGGCTTACTGTACTTTCGCGGGCACACGCTGTCCTGAATTTGACGGCAGGCAATCGCGCGCGAAGCTTGTGGTGTGGTCAGCTTGATCACTGACCGCGGCACGTTTTGGGGTTTGCCTGATTTTGTAGTGCATCCCGCAGGACTCGCTACACGTTTTGTTAGTGCGTCCTTTTCGCTCATAGTGCGTCATGGACGCACATATGTGCGTCATTGGGAGCCCTGCTTATAACATCTTGTGCACACATAGCCATCAGAAGGAAATGCCAGTTTGATTAGATTGTTTTTACTATAGTCTGTTTTCTAATCTGTGTTCAGCCTTACTTCTCCCCTCTGCAACCTTCCCCTTCCGTAGCAGTCCTCCTTATTGTGACTAAAAGTGTGGACTGGAGGTTTTAAGGAAAATGGAACTGAAAACCCTGTAAGGATATTTAGGAATTGTAGTAGAAGTAGCAGTAGAAATAATGATAACAACAATAATGATAAAGACTGTGATAAAGATCTCACTGTCTTCACAGTAATGTCACTTAAAGAGGTATGGGAAAGTTGTAAACATTTAATCAGAGAAGTGTTGAAATTTTGTGAAACAGAAGTTTATGTCCCACCCATCTCCATCTCCCTTTCTCTCCCACTTATCCCTCTCATACACGCACGTGCATGCACACACACACACACACACACGCACGCACGCACGCGGAGAGAATAGGCTAATTTTCACCACAAAAACGGCTGTGCAAATGAGAACAACTGAAAAGTGGTAGGTTTACTCAATTACTGAGAGTAACATCTGATTCCTCAGGGAGGGATGACATTGGAGAAACAGGTCTGACTATGACACTGAAGCAACGGTTTTTATCCTTATGAAGTGGAGATTTTTGATACACATGAGGTATGTTTGCTCATTATCATGATCAGTATAGTTCAAAGGTGCAAACTGTTTGCAAGACAAGAATGATTATTAGTATTTAAATACATGCTTATATCCTATTATGATCAGCATAGTACAGAGGTGCAAACTGTTTGCAGGACAAGAATGATCATTAGTATTTATATCATCTTAGTCCTATCTGATCAAGTTTTAAAAGGGCAAAATGTT
>CM031625.1:7235673-7251204 GCA_018398815.1 Conus ventricosus | reverse complement strand
CATCGTGAACTCAGGGGGTGCAATGTGTTGAATAATGGACCATGTGGCATAGCGTGTTTGAATGTGTGATTCAGATAATAATGTACATGGAATGTAAGTAGGATTACATCCGTGTCTGTGATCTGTTATCAGAAGAGATAGGTGTTGTTTTCAGGTGCCCTCAGTACAGGGACACGTGGATTCTCTGTCATTACCTTCCTGATGCAAGGTCTGCTGATGTCCTTTTGCGTGGGCTGACGGGACATGGTGTACCGGTCAGGGCGGTGTCAAGCCTCCAAGTGCTGCAGATGCAGAAGACCTGGCCCTGGCCCTCACTGATCAAGTCATTGTGACAGACTCCAGTAATGTACAAGGAATGGAAAGGACAGTGGTCATAGTGCTAGGAAGAGATCTTCTTGGTCTTCATGACTACAACTCACTGTCCAGGAGTGCCAGTTTTCTGTGTATCATCGAGTGAAGCCAAACCACAGACAGTCTGTCAGCACAGCACACCACTACCTGGACCTCATCCACAGCTTTTTTCTTTCAGTCTCTCCCTACCCTTGCCTCCTCCCCTCCTTGTCTTCTTACCGCTCTCTGTCCTCCTGTTCTCCTGTGTTTCCTTTGGATTTCTTTCCTCCTTTCTTAGTTTTTGCCAATCTCATTCCTGTTCTCATTTCTGTCTTCATGTTTTTCCTGCCTTTCATCTGTCATGGTGAACATGTTAAAACGGTCATGCCGCTGAACACAGGAAGATGACATGACAAACGCATTATTCCTTCTTTGTTTTATGTCCGCTGAAAGATGTCACTCAGGTGAATAGAAAAGTTGTTCTCCAAGATGACACTGCTCATATAATTTTCTGTTTGATTTAGTATCCAGTTTTGTCATTAAAAACATGTTCAATAGCTGCCATGTTGTATTGGTTAAACTTAAAAGTTGCTGGGAGGTTCTGGTTCTATTCCTGTTAGATCCATTTATGACTGAATTTTTTTTTCTCCAGGTGGGTGGCTCCTACCCAGAGTTGAGTTTTGCTAAGCGCTCATCTAGGAAGACTGTGACCGTACACTCGAGTATGCATTTTGAGAGAGTTGATCACATTTCCTGACCCACACTGCAGATGTCTGTATGTATCGTCAACTTCTTAGAAGCGTTCTGAGAGAGTTGCTCAAATTTCCTGTCAAACACTGCAGATGTCTGTATGTCTTGGGCCCTGGTTGACAGCAGGATATATCATGAAACTAAGCGTACAGTTTTGTCCTCCTAATCCTCATCGATTAGCATACATGAAAAAGTCTGTATAAAAAGATCTCAGTTTCTGTAGCCATTCATGTCCTAATGTCATGGTGACCTCAGTTTTAATTTCATTTTCAAATGCATGCCCTTGGTGGGTTCATGTCAGGGTGGCTGGTATCGGCAAGTTTTGGGGGACTCCTGCTAGACAGACATGGTGACCCCCCCTGAGGGGGATGCTTCCTCACCTGGCCCCAGGACTAAGCAGTTACTGTCTAGACAGTCATGGTGACGCCCCCCCCCTTCCCGCACTGGCCCAGGACTAAGCAGTTACTGTTGTCAGTACAGGGCAGGGCTTTGTCAGTGGTTTCCTTCAAATGTTGACTCAGAAAAGTCGCCATTGAACACCAGCCAAGTGTCTCGGTGGTAGCACAGTGTGTCCTTTGGTGGGTTGCCCCATGACCACTTGACATTAAGAAAAACTGCTCCCTGTGGATTCCCAGGCATGTGCTAGGGCTTTGGGCCACAAGATAAAAACTGCTTCCTGTGGAATCCCAGAGCTAGGGCTGTGGGCCACAAGATAAAAACTGCTCCCTGTGGATTCCCAGTGCTAGGGCTGTGGGCCACAAGATAAAAACTGCTCCCTGTGGATTCCCAGGCAGAACTAGGGCTGTGGGGCCACAAGGTGGGGTGTGGCTGAGGAATGAATGGCGTGGGTGTAAGTGTAATGCCCTGAATGGAACAGATGATGAGGTAAGGGGCGTGGGTGTAAGTGTAATGCCCTGAATGGAACAGATAATGAGGTAAGGGGCGTGGGTGTAAGTGTAATGCCCTGAATGGAAACAGATGATGAGGTAAGGGGCATGGGTGTAAGTGTAATGCCCTGAATGGAACAGATGATGAGGTAAGGGGCGTGGGTGTAACTGTAATGCCCTGAATGGAACAGATGAGGTAAGGGGTGTGGGTTGTAACTGTAATGCCCTGAATGGAACAGATGATGAGGTAAGGGGCGTGGGTGTAACTGTAATGCCCTGAATGGAAAAGATGATGAGGGAGAAAAAAAAAGCAGAATTGTAAACCCTTAAACACGTCAGTTCAGTGTAGATACAGTATGTAACTTTAAACCACTCGTCATCAAATATCAAAAGGCTGTTGTTATTTTAATTTATGTCCGGATATGTATACAGATGTGTGTTGTTGAAAAGATTGTAGACCTATTATTTTGTATCGTTGCAGCAATTTGTAAACTGCTTACTGTTGTGCTGGTGGTTGTGTGTGATGTGTTACACTTGCACACAGGTGGGAAAAGTGAGAGGAAGTGTTGCGATGCCCACTACCCAGTCCTGCTTTGTAACTGTCATCACCCCTCTCACCCCTTCTGCTCCGACCACTCTTAGATCATTTTGTAAAATGATAAGTATCCACTGGACACACACATGTGAATCATACTGTCCAGAGACATGGCAACAAGGGTGTGCTTTTGTGACAATATGCTGAATATGACATCAGTCCATTGGACACAAACCATGTGAATATTGGTGTCCAGAGACATAGCATAGTGACATCAGTCCCTTGGACACAAACCATGTGAATATTGGTGTCCAGAGACATAGCATAGTGACATCAGTCCATTGGACACAAACCATGTGAATATTGGTTTCCAGAGACATAGCATAGTGACATCAGTCCATTGGACACAAACCATGTGAATATTGTGTCCAGAGACATAGCATAGTGACATCAGTCCATTAGCATGTGCTTAAACTTTGTTTTGTATATTTTCTGCGTTTTGTTGAAGAACATATTTTAAGACAGAAGATGGGCATTGGGATAAGAATAAAAGTTGCATGATTTCTGCCAGGAAGAACGATAAGTTGCGCAAGTCCTGGTGGTTTGAATGCATGTCTGAGTGCACAGTCGGCCAACTGATGGTTGGAATGCATGTCTGAGTGCACAGTTGACCAACTGATGGTTGGAATGCATGTCTGGATGAACAGTTGGCCAACTGATGGTTGGAATGCATGTCTGGATGAACAGTTGGCCAACTGATGGTTGGAATGCATGTGTGGGTGCACAGTTGGCCAAAGCATTCAGAAATGGTGAACACCAGGTCATGACGGATACTGAGAGCTCTTTCAGACAGGAGGTACAGATATGGTGGACAATTCACCCAAGTGTTTTAAAACCACCTGCACAAACTTCATGGAGACCTTAGCCTGGAATATCTGAAACCTGACTTTTGTTTTGTCACATTGGAACTTTGACTGCATTCCTCTAGACATGGCCAGCCTGTGGGACTGTTTCTGTGATTAAGACAATTCAGAAATACAGAAAGCTCTCTGCCTGTCATTAAATGCAAATTGTTATTAGCTATATACAATATTTTTTTCAAGTTTCATAAGAGATGTGATGTGGTTTATGTATGAGGTTGATTTTGATGAGCCACCCAAATGCGCTGTTTTATTGAAGTAATAGACTTTGTTGCTGGCAGAAATTTGACATCGTTATGTTCGATTGTCTTTATAGTCAGGGACAGTGTCTTTATAGTCAGGAACAGTGTCTTTATAGTCAGGGACAGTGTCTTGACAGTCACGGGACTGGTGGAGTTGGACAGCAGGCCGATCATTTTGGTGATGCGCGGAGACGTGGCGTCGGTGCTTTCCATTCTGTGGCTGACAATCCCAAGGGACATGGGTCAGCTGAGGACAGCTGCTGTCCTGGGTTCACTGATGTGGATCAGTCTGACAGCCAGGGACAGGAACTCTGTGTGTGACCAGCAAGGAATAGGAACTGTGTGTGAACATTCAGGGTCAGGAACTCTTGTGTGTGACCAGCAAGAAATAGGAAACTGTGTGTGAACATTCAGGGTCAGGAACTGTGTGGTGACCAGCAAGAAATAGGAACTGTGTGTGAACAATTCAGAGACAGGAACTCTGTGTGTGACCAGCAAGAAATAGGAACTGTGTGTGAACATTCAGGGTCAGGAACTGTGTGTGTGACCAGCAAGAAAAAGGAACTGTGTGTGAACATTCAGAGACAGGAACTCTGTGTGTGACCAGCAAGAAAAAGGAACTGTGTGTGAACATTCAGGGTCAGGAACTGTGTGTGTGACCAGCAAGAAATAGGAACTGTTGAGGGACAGGAACTCGCTGTGTGACCAGCAAGAGATAGGAACTGTGTGAACATTCAGAGACAGGAACTGTGTGTGAACATTCAGAGACAGGAACTCTCTGTGTGACCAGCAAGAAATAGGAACTGTGTGTGAACATTCAGGGACAGGAACTGTGTGTGTAACCAGCAAGAAATAGGAACTGTGTGTGAACATTCAGAGACAGGAACTCTCTGTGTGACCAGCAAGAAATAGGAACTGTGTGTTAACATTCAGAGACAGGAACTCTCTGTGTGACCAGCAAGAAATAGGAACTGTGTGTGAACATTCAGGGACAGGAACTGTGTGTGTAACCAGCAAGGAAATAGGAACTGTGTGTTAACATTCAGGGACAGGAACTGTGTGTAACCAGCAAGAAATAGGAACTGTGTGTGAACATTCAGGGACAGGAGCTCTCTGTGTGACCACAAAAAATAGGAACTGTGTGTGAACATTCAGAGACAGGAACTTTGTGTGAACATTCAGGGTCAGGAACTCTCTGTGTGACCAGCAAGAAATGGGAACTGTGTGTGAACATTCAGAGACAGGAACTGTGTGTGAACATTCAGGGTCAGGAACTCTCTGTGTGACCAGCAAGAAATAGGAACTGTGTGTGAACATTCAGGTCAGGAACTCTCTGTGTGACCAGCAAGAAATAGGAACTGTGTGTGAACATTCAGAGGCAGGAACTCTGTAACCAGCAAGAGATGGGAACTGTGTGTGAACATTCAGAGACAGGAACTCTGTGTGTGACCAGCAAGAATAGGGAAAGAGACATGAACTCTGTGTAACCAGTCAAGAGACATGAAATCTGTGCAGCCATTAACACTATCCCTGCGTGTGCGTGCAGCGCGAGTTTTCCTCCCCCCTCCCGTACACAGCCACTCACGCTAAAACCCCCGCCTATGTAGCGATTTGGCATTTTTGGAATTTATTTTACATGTTATGTTTGGGCCGTGTTGGCATCATGTTTGGTATACATGTCTGAAAAGAATAAATCAAGGACTTTTAGATAAATGTACTTTCAAAACTCTAAGAGATCCTGCGTTGAGACAATGCATGGATAAATGAAGTAACCAAACACACAGAAATAAAAACAAGTGCAGAGTTTGACGATCAATGTTTAGTGATGGCATGCAGACAAATTGATACAAAAAGCACTCACCTGATACAGTTACGGTTATGATACTTTTCGCTATCAGTTGTTATCCATTTTTAAACAATTTCACAGAATCTGGGATAGAGAGGTTTTGCGAGTCAAGTGCCTGTGTGTGTTACTGAATCAGTCGAATCAGTTTATTTTGTCATTGTAATCATGAACATCTTCAAATAGCCATCCCTCATCTTCCCTACATCTCCACTGTCGATCGACTCTCCTTCGTTATCGGAATCACCTTGAATACATTGAAACAGTAATGGTGCTGAGCTGGCATTTTTACTAGACTCTAGCAGACGAAAGGCCGGTGCCAGAAATGCGGTCAGTCCAAGTCGGAAAAACCCAGCAACGGGTAGCGAAGGTGAACTCTGCTTGAACTTAAGAACTAGGGCATGTCAGGCTACCAGAACCCTCTACTAACTTTTGGCGGGAGTTACTTCTCTTAGAGTTAGACTGTTACAGTTTGAATAGTAGAATTTTTCGAAATAAGAACACACGCACCGGTGCGTTCCGTAGGCAAACATAGCTTTCAGTCAGCGCACAGCACCGTGCGTTCCGTAGGCAACAGAGCTTTCAGTCAGCGCACAGCACCGTGCGTTCCGTAGGCAACAGAGCTTTCAGTCAGCGCACAGCACCATGCGTTCCGTAGGCAACAGAGCTTTCAGTCAGCGCACAGCACCGTGCGTTCCGTAGGCAACAGAGCTTTCAGTCAGCGCACAGCACCGTGCGTTCCGTAGGCAACAGAGCTTTCAGTCAGCGCACAGCACCGTGCGTTCCGTAGGCAACAGAGCTTTCAGTCAGCGCACAGCACCGTGCGTTCCGTAGGCAACAGAGCTTTCAGTCAGCGCACAGCACCGTGCGTTTCCGTAGGCAACAGAGCTTTCAGTCCGCGCACAGCACCGTGCGTTCCGTAGGCAACAGAGCTTTCAGTCAGCGCACAGCACCGTGCGTTCCGTAGGCAACGGTGCTTTGAGCAGCGCACGGAGGCGTGCGTTCCGTAGGCAAAACGTTAAGAAACATGAACTCTGTGTAACCATTAAGAAACATGAACTCTGTGTAACGTTAAGACACACGAACTCTGTGTAACCATTAAGGGACATGTTATGAACTCTGTGTAAGACACAGTCAGAGATATGAACTCTGTAATGATCTAGGCATGTGATCCTGGACTGTGTGTAAGACACAGTCAGAGATATGAACTCTGTAATGATCTAGGCATGTGATCCTGGACTGTGTGTAAGACACAGTCAGAGATATGAACTCTGTAATCATCTCGGCATGTGATCCTGTGTGTAGAAACGGTTTGGTTGTAGAAACATAAAGTCTGTCTATCCAGAGACATGAGCTCTGTGTAACTTACCAGGTATGTGTTTGTAGAAACAGTGACATAGTCTGTGTAACCAGCCAGGTATGTGTGTATAGAAACAGGGGCATAGTCTGTGTAACTTACCAGGTGTGTGTTTGTGGAAACAGGGACATAGTCTGTGTAACTTGCCAGGTATGTGTTTGTGGAAACAGGGACATGTCTGTAAACCAGCCAGGTGTGTGTGTGTAGAAACAGGGGCATAGTCTAGATCTGTGTAACAGTCAGGATGTGAACTCTGTAACCAGCCAGGGATGTGAACTCTGCCTAGAAACAGGGACCTGCACTCTGTATAAACAGCAGGGAGAAAAAAAATCTTTAAAAAAAGGGAGAAGAAGTCGTGTCAGCCGGGAGAAGAAATCCCAAAAAAGGCCCCCTTTAGTTCGGGGGGTTCCCACCGCCACACCCAAAGGCCGTGGAAAAATTTCCGGAGGGGCCCAAAAAAGCCCCCCCCTTTAAAAAATTTCACCCCACAGCACCGTGCCCGTTTTTTCCCCCGGGGTTTTTACAACAAGTTTTCCCCCAAATTTTTTTTTTTTTTTTTTTTTTTTTTTTTTTTTTTTTTTTTTTTTTTTTTTTTTTTTTTTTTTTTTTTTTTTTTTTTTTTTTTTTTTTTTTTTTTTTTTTTTTTTTTTTTTTTTTTTTTTTTTTTTTTTTTTTTTTTTCCCCCCCCCCCCCCCCCCCCCCCCCCCCCCCCCCCCCCCCCCCCCCCCCCCCCCCCCCCCCCCCCCCCCCCCCCCCCCCCCCCCCCCCCCCCCCCCGGGGAAAGAAGTCGTGTAACACCCAGGGAAGAAACCTTTAAACCTTTTTGACGATTTTTCATTCAGGGAAGAACGTGCCCCCCTAGAAAATCTTTCAGTGGAAACAGCCGGGGGACAAAACTCTTTTGAAACAGGAAATGCGCTGTGAAAACGGGGCGACCGGGCACAGCGTTTTAAAGAAAACTTTTAAAGATCCACCGGGACATAAACTGTTGGAAAAAGCTTAAACCCCCACTTTAACCATTAGGACATGAAACGTGTGACACAGCAATTAAAAATGTAACACCCTTTTCCAGGGAAGAAACTGGTGGACCAGAAAATTAAACCAATGTGTAAGCCCATCCAGGAATAAACCCTGTAACACGCATTAAAACACTTTTTGTAACATCCATCCAGGGACAAAACCTGTAAAAACCCCAATGAAAAAAACTGAAAAACAGGGATTAATCTGGTAATGCCGGGGGAAATTTTATAACAGGCTGTTAAATTTGCCAGGTTGTTTTTTTTAAAAGGGGCCAAGGGTGAACTTAGTTTGTTTTAAATAAAATCTGAAACCCCTTGCAGAGGGAGGAAACGGGACAACATACAGCAGGTTAAAGGGAAAAAAAGGTGAAATTTTAAATTTTACTTGAGCATGGGAAAACCAGAAGTTTTTGTTGTTTGGGGGTTTGTTCCATATTCCTTGTAAACATTTGTTTTTTTTTGGACAGCGCATCGTGCCGGGCTTTTGGGATTGTTGTCCCCAGAAAAAACTTTTAAAAAAAACACCGCTGAATTTAAACAAACAAAAATTTTGGTAAATCCGGGAAAATTTGTTAAAAACGGGATGAAAAAAGGGGGAACAGTGAAAGAAATAATTTTTTTAAACAACATAAAGATGTGAAATTTCATGAAGAAGTTAAAACCAAAAAAAACATTGAGCATCAGAAAAATGTTGGCAAAATTAAAAAGATCCATGGAATGATTGTTCACTAAGGGACCCCTGGAAAAACAAGAGGTTAAACCCCCAGAAAGACCCAGGGTTAAAATTTTCGCCTTTAAAGACTGCAGGGGTTTTAAAGAATTTTTGTTATTTAAAAAGGGAAAAACTGGGGGTTTATAAAGGACTTTGCCCTTTGAAAGCTTTTAAAAAGAAGTTCTTGACCTGAAAGACTCCATTTAAATAAAAATGCCCCGGGGAAAGACTCCATGTTAAAAAGGGATTTGGGGACCGAAAAAACCCACGTTTAAGTCTCACCTGAAGTTCCAGGTAAAACACATTGTCACCTAAAGACTGTTGGTAAATAAAATTTGTCATTTGGGAAAGATTCCAGGAAAAAAAAGGTGTTCCCAAAAAGATCCTGGAAAAAAGGGGGAAACGTTCACCTGAAAGTTCCAGGAAAAAAAAGGGGGCACTTAAAACCATGAAAAAAGACTGTGTTCACAAAAAACCCTTGGTAATAAAGAAAAGGTGTTACCGAAAATTCCATGGAAAATAAAGACATGACCTTGAAAGACCCAGGTAAATAAAAAATGTCCCCTTGAAAGATTCCAGTAATAAAAAGGTTTTAAAATGAAAATCCAGGAAAAAAAGAGAGATTACCTGAAAGATTCCAGGGAAAAAGACGGGGCACTAAAGATTAGGAAAAAAATTTGGGGTTTGAAATTATGGAATAAAACTGTTCCCGAAAGTTCCCTGGTTGGGGTGTTCACCTGAAATTGGGTTTGTAAAGAGAAGGTTTTTCAAATGACGTCCAAGTAAAAACACCTGAGATTCCAAAAAAAGGTGTTCCCCTGAAAATTAGGTAAAAAAAGGGTTTCCCCGAAAGACCCCATGGTTTAAAATTTTCCCCTGAAAGATTCCATGGAAAAAAAAGGAGGTTTACCTAAAAGCCATGGTAATAAAAAGGAGGTGATAAAAGACTCCATGGAATAAAAAATTGTTCACCTAAAAAGCCCCAAGGTAAAAAAGATGTTCACCGAAGATTTCCATGGTAAAAAAGGTTGTTCCCGAAAGACTCCCAGGTTTAAAAGATGTTCATTTAAAAACCGAAAAGACTCAGGGGTTATAAAAAAGGGGTTTTTACCAAAAAGATTCCCATGTTTTAAGAGAGTTTACCTGAAAGCCCATGGTTAAAAGAGGTGTTTCCCCTGAAAGATCCATTTAATAAAGAGATGTTCACCAAAAGACTCCGTATAAAGGGGTGTCCCCTGAAAGATTCCCAGGGTAATAAGGAGGGTTCCCCGAAAGTTTAGGGGAATAAAAAAGGGGTTTTTTCCCTGAAAGATCCAGGTAAAAAAAAGGGTTTCCCGAAAATTCCCATGGAAATAAAGAAAGGGTTTTCCCCCTGAAAATTCCATGGTAATAAAGACGGTGTTCCCCTAAATCCTGGTAAAAAAAAAGGTTTTCACCTGAAAGATTCCAGGGAAAAAAAGAGGTGTTCACCTAAAGATTCAGGGAAAAAAGGGAGTGTACCGAATTTTCCGGGTAATAAAGAAGGTGTTCCCTAAAGTTTCCAGTAAAAAAGGGGTGTTCCCCCGAAAGTTTTAATGGTAATAAAGACAGGTGTTCACCTAAAAGATCATGGAATAAGAAGGTGGCACCTGAAAATTCCAGGGAAATTAAAGAAGGTGTTCACCTGAAAAATTCCAGGTAATAAAAAAGGGGTTTTCACCAGAAAGATTCAGGGTAAAAAAGGGTTCCCCGAAGATTCCGGAAATAAAAAAGGGGTTTCACCCTGAAAAATCCATGGTAAAAAAGAAGGTTTTCACCGAAAGATTCCAGGTATAAAGGAGGTTTTCACCAGAAAGATTCCTGGTAAAAAAAGAAGGTTTTTTCACCAAAGATCCGGGTAATTAAGAGGGGGTTTTTCCCCTGAAAAGTTTCCATGGAAATAAAGACAGGTGTTCACGAAAGTTCCGGGTAAAAAGAAGGGTTTCAAAAGATTCCATGGAATAAAGAAGGGTTCACCAAAGATTCCCATGGATTTTTACCTAAAATTCCCCATTAAAATTTCTTCCCCACGCCTGTCACCACCCCCCCCTTTTTCCCCCCATCCATTTTTGGGCCCACATTATTCCTCATCCACCCTTCCCTCACCCTTTTCCTCCCTTTGTGGGCCCCCCATCTCTCTCCTTAATTTCCCCCCCCAGCCACCACTCCAGCCTCCCCCACCCCCTTTTTTTTTCACAATGGGGGGGGGGGAGACAGTGTCTATACAGACCCCCAGTCTGAACGCATTTGTTTACGACTTACAAGGCATCAGGCTCACATGCCAAATCATGAGAAAGAAAAGGGCCGGGTTCCCCCAAACGGGTCTTTTCCAATCTTGTATGCAAATTTGGGGAAACGGCGTTTTAAATTTCCTGGTTTTTTTCATTGGGTAGGGGGGGGGGGGGGGGTGGGGGGTGTATAAATATTTGTGTTGCCATTCCTGTTGATAATTAGTCTGGAAAGTATGTGTAAGGGATGTGTTTTTCAATACATGATGAAAATTAGTCCGGAATAAAAGTATTGAATGGAGTTTGACAATCATGGGAGTTGGATTGGAAAGATTGGGATTGAAAATGGCCCCGTTTAAAAAACGGGGTGTATATGGAATGAAATTGTTTTGTGAAAGGGATGTGTTGGAAATAAAGGGAGTGTGGAACAGAGTTAGTTGCCAAAATTTTTTTTAAGAATGGGAGTTGAAAAGGATTTTAAGTCCCAAGATTTTGGGGTTTTTTTGGGTAAACCCAGTTTTGAGTTTCCAGTGTTGGGAGTAAAAGGAGTGTTAAATGAATTAAAAGTATGTTGGTGTGTTGTGATATTGGGTGTGAAAAAGTAAATGAGGGAAAATTGTTGTGGTGAAGAGTGTTATGGGCCAGTTTTTGACAGTGTATGGAATGTGGGAAAAAATTGATGGGAAATTTTTTTTTTGTCCCAATAAATGGGGGTGTGAATAAAGGGGTTTGTTTTTTTGGCCATGCCTTGAAGTTTATGGGGTTGGGGTGTGGATGGGTTTAATTTGGGGGGGGAATAACAGGTTTTTTGTTTTTTAAAGTGGGCCCGCATTTCAATCATGGGAATGAAATAACGGGGTTTTTTGGGTTTTTTTATTGGCCTCATTTTTAATCATGGGGTGATAAAAAACAGGTTTTTTGTTGTTTTATGTGGCCACTTTCAATCATGGGGGAAGAAATAACGAGGGGTTTTTGTTGTTTTTGTGGGCCCTGCATTTCAATCAGGGAATGATGAATAATGGGTTTTTTTTTTCTTTGGCCTGCTTTTAAAAAGGAAGAGAATAATGAGGGGTTTTTTTTGTTTTATGGGCCCCTCATTTTAAACTGGAAAGATGAATAACGAGGGGGTTTTTGTTGTTTTTGTGGCCATGCTTTCAATCAGGGGAAAGATAATCCATTTTTGTTGTGGCCTGCTTTTCAATAAAAAATTGTGAAATACAAGGGTTTTGCTGTTTTATTGGCCCCGCTTTTAATAACAGGGGTGTAAGAGATGTGTATGACGTTTTTTCAAGAAACAAACGTGGGGTAGCGTATTGCTAAGTTTTTCATAAAAAAGGATGTCGTGATACAAAGGGTCTTTCTCCATGGAATCAAGTCAGAAGAGGAGGAGCAGAATTTTGTGAGAAAACCCATCAACCTACGTAACATCTACAGGCAGGGTGTTTTCAGTGGGTTCCCCAGCAAATTGGTGAAAACCTACCACCATACAAATTCTCAGGGAGGCGTTTCATGGGTTTTACAGCGATGTGTGTGAGAAAAACTACCAAACCCTCATACATAATCAGGCAACGTTTTAGTGGTTTTTCCCCAGCAGATGTGTTGAGAAACCACCAACCTACATACATACATACAGGCAAGCTGTTTCAGGGGTTCCCAGACCAGCAAAACCCACGGGGACCTTCCAGGGAAGTTTGGCATGCACACTTTGGGTTTGAGAGTGAGTGAAAACTTTTTTGGGGGGTGTTGTGGGGTGTGTATGTTGGTGTGAGGGTTTTAGATGAGTAAGACCTGTGGTGTGGTGTGTTGTGTGTGTGTGTGTGTCACTGGTTGAGAGTGAAGACCTCTGGGGTGTGTTGTGTGTGTGTGTGTGTGTGCACTGGGTTTGAGAGTGAAGACTGGGGTGTTGTTGTGTGTGGCCCTGGGGCCGCGCGGCGTGTTGGGGTTTTTTGGGGCACTTGGGCAGAGATGAATGTGTTAGTGTGTGTTTCTTGGTTTAAACCCCAATTTCATATCTCTTCTCCTTTCTCTATAGATGCCTTTCGTCTCTCTGACTCCGCAATCTTATTCATTCTGGCTGTTTCTCTCACTCTCATACGTACATGCATGCACACATTCTCGCGCACGCTTGCTCACACACACACACACACACACATTCGTGCTCACACTCCCAGGACTCCTTAACATCATAGGACTTAAACACTCAACACCATGGGACTTGAACATTAAACACCGCATTTGTAGTTCGCTGTTTCCCATCCATCTCTCTCTCACTCTCTCTCTCTCTCTCTCTCTCTCTCTCTCTCTCTCTCTCTCTCCCTCTCTCTCTCTGTGTCTGTCTCTCTCTTTTCTGACACACACACACTCAGAGACTAAAGTGAAACTAAACGCGGTAAAATTTATTTTAGCTGTAGTTAAAAACACCAACACCACAAATTCACTGCAAACAACTAAACCTTTGATTGGGAATAAATATTACATCATGGAATGCCAGTTGTAAACATCTTAACGACTCATAAGATTTCAAATTCATTAAAAAGTAAACATCCTACAGTGCTTGAAAATGACACTGTCTCCTATTCCCCACCTGATCATAACTTGTAAACATCCTACAGTGCTGTCTCCTATTCCCCAACCTGATCATAACTTGTAAACATCCTACAGTGCTGTTCCATTCCCCAACCTGATCATAACTTGTAAACATCCTACAGTGCTGTCTCCTATTGCCCAACCTGATCATAACTTGTAAACATCCCACAGTGCTGGGCTCCCATTCCCAACCTGATCATAACTTGTAAACATCCTACAGTGCTGTCTCCTATTGGCCAACCTGATCATAACTTGTAAACATCCTACAGTGCTGTCTCCTATTGCCCAACCTGATCATAACTTGCAAACATGTTACAAAAATGTGGTTCAGAAATGACCAACATGAGCTGTGAGGATCTAGAATTGCAGACAACAATGTGGAACACGGAGGAAAAGGAGACGCATTCTGCAGATGGAAGACAAGCAGGTCAGCATGATTTTATAACGGTTACAAAACTGCAAGTTGTGCCATAAAAAACAACAAAAAAAAAAAACACACACACTTACTCATCCAAACACACACACACACTTGCACACAAAGTTACAGATTTTTCAACATTATGCTGTAAAACCACACACACACAAACACATACACACGTTCAGCTTGATTATGCAGATAAGAATCGACTACTCCCGTGGACAATTCGTTATTTGTCACAGCGATCACAGATGCACATTCAGTCAATGTCACCTATTGGCCTTACTCCAATACTTCACTGGGTGTGACAGAGAAAGTGCGGAGCGGTGAAGGAGAAAACAGAGCATTAGGGTGTGTAGGAGTACATGAAGTGAGTACAATAAGTAGTTTCCATTACAAATCACACATCCGCTTCCTTGCTCAAATCATAGGTGGGGAGAGGGAAGGGTTGGAGGGGGCAAGGTGGTGCGTGTGAGCATGAAGTAAGTGTAGATATACATTCAGTGAGAATCTATCGGATTTCATACTCCTATAAGAGTGTGGAAAGAAAAGTGTGGAAAAGGTAAGAACAAGAAAGACGACGGGGGGGGGGGGGGGTGGGGGGGGGGGGGGGGGGGGGGGGGGGGGGGGGGGGTACAAGTGTGAAGTGTATGTGTGTGCATTCAACCAAAATCACATTAAATCGCTTTCTTACTCCAAATAAATCGTGGGAGAAGGGAAAGGGCAGATGGGGTAAGGAGGGAGAAAACAAGGAACGGGGTATGTGTGCATATGAAGTCAGTGTACGTGTGTACATTGATTTAATCATTACATATCGGCTTCTTTTTTATATTCAATTCTTGGATAGGAAAAGGGCGGAAGGGTAAAGGGTGGACAAACAAGGTACGGGGTATTTATGCATATGAAGTAAGTATGTGTGTACAGTCAATTGATCGGTACATACTGGCTTTTTTACTCAAATAAATCTTGGATAGGAAAAGGTGGAAGGGGTAAAGGGTGGAGAAATAAGGGAAACAAGGTACGAAGGGGGGGGGGGGGGGGGGGAATGCATAAGAAGTAAGTGTATATGTGAACAATCAATTAATGTCTCAAATCAGCTGTTTGAATCATGGGAGGGGAAAGGGACGGAGCTGGAGGAGGGGTGGGGATGGGGGGAAGGGACAGAATATAAGAAATTATTGGGGAATGTGATTGTAACCCTACCTTAACCCTTTCAGGGCTGACACAGTGACTGACTATGTCACCTTCCACAGCAAGCATGTGTGGGCCGCTCAGTTGACTATGTCACCTTCCACAGCATGTGTGGGCCGCTCAGTTGACTATGTCACCTTCCACAGCAACCATGTGTGGGTCGCTCAGTTGACTATGTCACCTTCCACAGCATGTGTGGGCCGCTCAGTTGACTATGTCACCTTCCACAGCAACCATGTGTGGGTCGCTCAGTTGACTATGTCACCTTCCACAGCATGTGTGGGCCGCTCAGTTGACTATGTCACCTTCCACAGCATGTGTGGGCCGCTCAGTTGACTTGTCACCTTCCACAGCATGTGTGGGCCGCTCAGTTGACTTGTCACCTTCCACAGCATGTGTGGGCCGCTCAGTTGACTGTCACCTTCCACAGCAAGCATGTGTGGGCCGCTCAGTTGGAAGATCTGTTCTTCTCTACTGACACATATAGTTCACTGC
>CM031625.1:7213173-7233173 GCA_018398815.1 Conus ventricosus | reverse complement strand
GATATTTCGAAACCTGGTTGTTTCTCTCAGTGACCGCGGAAAGTGGTAATTTGACTCCTCTGCCTTTTCAGTTTTAAGAAGAATGCAATCCAGAAAAGGCTGGTGTGCAATACCGTGGTATGTTTGTTGAGTTTTCAAAAAAACAACCAAAGGTGCCACCTAAGAAGCAAAAGAAAATCTGAAAGAGCAAAACAAGCTACATTTTCTTGTGAAAAGTAGAAAATATAAAAGATATCCTCTTAAGACACAAATGCTGAGGGCCAGTTCTTGGAATGAATCCGCAAGGGACTAAAATACAACAAACTAATAAATTCCAAGGATAAGTACCGAGCACCGTCCCCTTTCACTTGATGGTCGCTACCATTCGTTTGTGAGAAGGTTGGAGTGGTGACAAGATGACAGAACAGGACAGCGAGTTTTAATTGTCTGTTAATTCTGATGCTGTCTAAGATGACAGGAAAGGACAGCGAGTTTTAATTGTCTGTTAATTCTGATCCTGTCTAAGATGACAGGAAAGGACAGCGAGTTTTAATTGTCTGTTAATTCTGATCCTACGATGACAGGAAAGGACAAAGTGTTTAATTGTCTGTTAATTCTGATCCTGTCTAAGATGACAGGAAAGGACAACGTGTTTAATTGTCTGTTAATTTGATCTGTCTAAGATGACAGGAAAGGACAGAGAGTTTAATTTTCTGTTAATTCTGATCTGTCTAAGATGACAGGAAAGGACAGCGAGTTTAATTTTCTGTTAATTCTGATTTCCCGTCTAACATGAAGGAAAGGACAGCGTGTTTAATTGTCTGTTAATTCTGATCCTAAAATGACAGGAAAGGACAGCGTGTTTTAATTTTCTGTTAATTCTGATCCTAAGATGACAGGAAAGGACAGGTGTTTAAATTTTTTGTTAATTTTTGATCCTGTCCAAGATGACAGGAAAGGGCATCGTGTTTAATTGTCTGTTAATTCTGATCCTAAGATGACAGGACAGGACATCGTGTTTAATTGTCTGTTAATTCTGATCCTGTCTAAGAAGACAGAACAGGACAGCGTGTTTAATTTTCTGTTAATTCTGATCCTGTCTAAGATGACAGGAAAGGACAGCGAGTTTAATTTTCTGTTAATTCTGATCCTGTCTACGACGACAGGAAAGGACAGCGTGTTTAATTTTCTGTTAATTCTGATCCTGTCTAAGATGACAGTAAAGGACATCGTGTTTAATTTTCTGTTAATTCTGATCCTGTCTAAGATGACAGGAAAGGACATCGTGTTTTAATTGTTAATTGTGATCCTATCTCATTTTTCTTTTTCGAAGTGACGTGATTGCAGGCAGAAACTGGAACAACATTTTAAAATAATGGTTTGTGAGTCGGCTAATCAACAGTGACAAATAAGTGTTTTGTCTTGGAATTTGTTTGTCTCTGTTGTTTAGCAGATCGCTAATAATTCTGTATGAAATGTTTGTGTTTGTTTACTTCTTCCAGTCAGTTTCAAACACGCACGCACGCACACACACACACACACGCACACACGCACGCACGCACACGCACGCACGCACACACACACACACACACACACACACACACACACACACACACACACACACGCGCGCGCGCGCGCGCGCGCGCGCGCACACACACATGTATGCTCGTGCACACACACACACACACACACACACACTCTCTCTCTCTCTCTCTCTCTCTCTCACACACACAACACACACACACACACACACACACACACACACACACACACACACACACACACACACACACGCACGCACGCACGCACGCATGCATGCACACATCTGAAACAATCAAACAAAATATTTATATGCAATTACATAAACAGACATACCTACATATATGTACATACGTTGATTTAATGTCTATTTATCAGCTGGCGCGAAAATGCACTACGTTTAGGAATGTGCATTTATAAATATAAAAAGAAAATGCTGACAACAAAATCAAGTCAATTGGTCTGTCAGTTTTAACATTTTGAACTTCATCATAAAGAATGAATTCCTGTTCTTGTGCAACATTTTCACAAATCATCTTTTGTTCAGAACACATTGAAAGACCACTCTTAAAATCCATCGATCAAAGAAGTAATGGCAAAAACAATAAGAAATAGTTTCTACTACGACACATTTGTTAATAGTTTGGGCATCTTAGACGCAATTTAGAGGTCAAGGTTTTCTTAATGTAAGTTTTTTTTCCCCCGTGGGTTATTTGCAGTGATGTCAATATATCTGTTGCTTAGACACGGAAGCCAGAAATTGTATCTTAATCACTCACTGACAAGGAAACGACATATTAGGCTGGCACATCAATCTGACGCTCTTGTCGTATAACGGTGTCATTCCCATCTCGTTCACTACACCGACAGTGCCCAGGGCAACCCTCATCCCAAACCCCACCCCATCCCCACCCCCACTCCTATGCCACCCAGCCTATCACACCCATTATACAAAACGATTATTACAGCGTAACAGTAGTAGCGCTGTAGCGTATATGGACTAGTCCGCACACAGTGACGCCTCCTTCACGAATCTGAAATTGAAACTGAATGGACAGACCTGTACTAGAACGTGAAACCCATGTTGCTCTCTCCGCTGGCGGCTGACCAGAAAGCATGGGCCTCTGGACCGGCAAGGCAGGACGCTGGGATAATCCTGCAGGGCAGGGCATGGCAGCGGTTCCAGCTGGATTAACCCGATTAACTCAGTTCCAGAGTCTCCTGCTGGCACCATGCACCCCGGAAGGTCTTTGGTGTGAAACAGGGGGCGTGGTTACAGGCTGGAATCGTGTTGTGGTGGATTATGTGGTATTGCATTATGTTGTTGTATATTACGTTGTGTTTGAAAAATTATCTACAAGGCTCCGCCGAAAATTGTAGACAAACGAATCACAAGACAAAAGACGGCGGAGGCTTATAAATAATTTTCTAAAATTGTTCAGATTTCCGCCTGCAGTCGCCTCACACTGGAACTAGATCTTATGTTGTGTTGTGTTGTGGTCGTTACGTTGTTGTCCTAGATTAGCATGTATTGCGTTACATTATTTTGGTGTGTTTTGCCGTTCTGAATTTTGGTCTATTGCATTATGTTGTATTATGTTATGTTGTGTTGTTGTGGTGGTGTGTTTTGTTGTTGTCCTGGGTTACAATGCACATCATTACACTCTTTTGGTGTGTTTTGTTGTTGTCCTGGGTTACAATGCACATCATTACACTCTTTTGGTGTGTTTTGTTGTTGTCCTGGGTTACAATGCACATCATTACACTCTTTTGGTGTGTTTTGTTGTTGTCCTGGGTTACAATGCACATCATTACACTTTTTTGGTGTGTTTTGTTGTTGTCCTGGGTTACAATGCACATCATTACACTCTTTTGGTGTGTTCTGTAGTGGTGTTCTGAATCATTGTGCATTGCATGATATTCTGGCGTGCGTTGTTTTATTGCGGCAGGTCATTTTGTATTTCAGTCTCCTATCTTGGATTTTTATTACGGTTCGTTTTTGTACTCCTAGTTTTAAAAGAACAGGGAGAATACTTTACAATGGGAACGAAGAAATGCTCTCTGATTCTGTCTGTCTGTCTGTCAGTCCGTCTTTCTGTCTGTCTGTCTGTCTTTGTGACCGCCTGGGGTCAAAATGTGTTCCACTCGCTCCAGACAAAACTTCTGGGCCGATCTTTCTGAAGATTTCTAGGTATGTTCAATATGAGTCACGGATGATGCCCGATGTTTTATTTTACCAGAATAGCCGTTACTAACGGCTATAAATGATAATTAATAAATGTCAAGTCTGGTAAGGGAAATAACCACCGCACTATCGAGTTTTTTCCCCCTTCCACTAACAGGAAATTGTTTCCCTCTTGGCACTGTGCTGGTAGTACGTTTGTATGCTTTGCATCTTGTGTTGTATTGCGTCAGATTGTATAGTTTTGCATAGCGCTGCATAGGATCGTGTTGTTGTGCAGTTTGTTGTGTTGCACTTGATTGATCTGTATTACATTGTCTCATATTCCAATGTGTTTTGTTGTGTTGCCCTTGGTCAGCCTGAATTACATTCTATCACGCGCAGTGTGTTTTACAGCTTTGTTGTGGACTGTATCGCATTGCACTGCATTGTGGGTATTGTTATGGTGTATTAGAGCACATTGAATTATATCGTATTACAGTATGTTCTGCTGTTTTATAGTGGATTATATTACATTATATCGTATTACAGTGTGTTCTGCTGTTTTGTAGTGGATTATATTACATTATATCGTATTACAGTGTGTAGTGCTATTTGTTTTGGTGGATTGTATTGTATTTCATGACCTGTTGTCTTATTGCACAGTACCTGTAGTAGGTTTTCTTGGTTTGATGTGGATTTATTGCATTGCCTAATGTTGCCTTGTTACTTTATTGCACATTTACCTGTAGTGGGTTTTCTTGTTTTGATATGCATTATGTTCTATATCATGTCCTGTCACTTTATTTCACAGTACCTGTAGTGGGTTTTCCTGTTTTGATGTTGATGTATTGTATTGCCAAATGTTGCCCTGTTACTTTATTGCACAGTACCTGTAGTGGGCTTTGTTGTTTTGATGTGGATGTATTGTATTGCCTAATGTTGCCTTGCATTGTATTGTCGTTTGTTTTGCTGGGCGGCAGTGGACAAGATTGTGATGCACTGTACTGCGTTCTGTTCTGTTGTGTCAGATTAGGTCGTATTGCACTGAATTCAACTGCATTCTATTTTCAGTGTGTTCCATCCGTTTGTTCTGAATTGTAGCGCAATGCATTATTTTGCGTTGCATTATATTGTGTCGTAGTATGTTGTGGAGACTGAACTGTAAACCCCCTATTGGTGGTGTGTTGGTGGTGTGGTGGGGTGTGTGTGGTGTGTGGGGTGTGTGTGTGTTGAGGTGTGTGGGGTTTTGTGTGGTGTGTGTGTGTGTGTGTGTGTGGTGTGTTTTGTGTGGTGTGTGGTGTGTGTGTGTGTGTGTGTGTCGTGAGTGCGTGCGTGCGCGTGCAGGGCGTGGTTTTGCGTGGTGTGTGTGTGGTGTGTGTGTGTGTGTGTGTGTGTGGTGCGGTGTGTGACGCTTTTAATTGTGTTTTTCAGTGTGGGGTTTGTGTTTTTTTCTGTCGCATTGCTTTGAGTGTGATACAGTGCGGATCGATGGCTGTATCCATGTGCTGTGATACGATGTGCTGTGATACGTGTGCTGTGATACCATGAGCTTGATACGTTTGCGTGATCGATGTGCGTGTACGAGGGGCTGTTACGAGTGCTTGATCCCGAGCTGTGTACATGTGCGTGTTACGAGAGCTGTAAAAACGAGTGCTGTGATACGATGTGCGTATACGAGTCTGTGAAACGATGTGCTTGTACGAGTCTTGATCGAGGCTGTGATACATGGCTTTGATACGATGGCGGATCATGTGCGGGGAAGTTGTGCTGTGTAGATTGCTGTGATACGATGTCTGTGATACGATGTGCTGTGTCGAGTGCTGTATACAAAGTGCTTGTACGATGGGGTGGGGTACGTGGCTGTGGTATCTTCTGTGCGGGGTTTGTGGTATACGTTCTATCTCTTTTGGGGTATAAAAATTCTGTCCCGTTTTTTGGAATACGTTCTTGCTGTGTGGGGTATACATTCTGTGCTGTGTGTGGTATACAGTTCGTGCGTGTTGTGGTTCAGTTCTGGCTGTTTTTGTGGTATACTTTTTGTGCTTTTTAGGGTTTAAAAGTTCTGTGCTGTGTTGTGGTTACATTTCTGTGCTGTTTGTGGTTCATTCTGGCTGGTTGGGGTATACTTTCTGTGCTGTTTTGTGGAAACATTTCTGTGCGTATTGTGGTATACATTTCTGTGCGTGTTTTGGAATACAGTTCTGGCTGGTTGTGGTTTTACGTTCTGTGCGTATTGGGGTATAAGTTCGTCTGTGTTGTGGAACATTTCTGTGCGGTTGTGGTTACAGTTCTCTGCTGTCTGTGGTTCATTCTGTGTGAGTTGTGGTTAAGTTCTGGGGTTGTTGTGGTATCATTTCTCTCTGTGCTGGGGGTATCAGTTCTGTGCTGAGTTTGGGCAAACAGTTCTGTGCTGTTTTGGGGCATACAGTTTCTGCTGGCGTGGTATACAGTTCGTGCTGTGTTGTGGTATGCAGTTTGTGGTTGTTTGGTATCATTTCGTGCTGAGTTGGGGTATACAGTTCTGTCGGGTTTGTGGATACGTTTGTGCGTTTGTGGTATACGTTTCTGCTGGCGTTTTATTACAGCTCTGTGCTGTGTTGGGGTATACGCTCTGTCTGTGAACGAGGCCGTGTTGCGTTTTTCTGTGCTGTGTTTGGCTACAGTTGTGCTTGTTTGTGGCATACAGCTCTGGTGTTTTGTAGTATCCTCTTTGCTGTGATATGATGTCCCGTTGGTTGTTCGTGCTGTGTTGTGGCAACAGCTCTGTGCTGTGTTGTGGTATACGCTCGTGCTGTGATCGGTGGCCGGTGCGTTGTTTGTGCTGGTTGGCTGGGGGAACAGCTCTGTGCTGTTTGTGGTATACAGATCTTCTGGCTGTGATGACTCTGTCGATCTGTATACTCTTTTTTTTTTGCATTGGGTCGGCCGTGGGTCTATGCTACGCTATTTTACTTTTGCTTATTTTATGGGGTGCTGTGCTTGCTATGCTGTGTTTTTTGTATTTCATCGTGTCGTAATTTGGGTGGGCTATTTATTTTGTGTTGTGTTGTATGGTGGGTGTTATTTTAGGTTTTCCATTATTTTTTATTTTTTGTGTTTACACGCGTTGTGTGTGTTTTGTCTGTGTTTGTTCTATTTTTTTAAATGCTTTTACTTTTGTTAATTGTGTTGTGGTTTGTTGTATGTTTAGTAGATTCATGTATTGATGGATTGTCGCATTGCCCTCGTACCTGAACTCCGAGAACCCCGAAAGTCAAAAATACAGTCAATACGAAAACATTGAAAAAAAGTTCTTTAATCTGTCGGTTTTTGAGAAGTAAGGTAATCCCCCCCCCCCCCCCCCCCCCCCCCCCCCCCCCCCCCCCCCCCCCTCGAATCTTAAACATATTGTTTAAATTTGACAGACAACATTAAAACAGCGAATCTCTGCCGCCCCCCGTTTTAGCACGTGCCACCATTCACAAAGTTGAGACATCCGACTTTCATTTTTAAAATGGTTGTGGCCGCGTTGTTTGTTGTGTATGCAATCGCGAATAAAGTGAAGTTTCTTACCAACAAAATGTGACTTCAAGCCCCCCTCATACCACCTTCTGGAAACAAACACGAAAAAAATAAAAAAAATAACAAAGCTGTTGGGGGTGGGGAGAAATGGTGGACAAAAAGATTGGGCTGTTCATGGGTCTGGGTTGGGCCATAGGGACAAATTTACCAGCAGGAAGTTGATTTCTTTTCTGTGCTAAATTTTCTTCCAAAGGGGGGAAAAATGTAATAATTATTGAAAATACGGAAACAGAAAAAAAAAAAGAGAAGAAAAAAATGCAAACAAACAAACGAACGCAAAAAACAAAAAAAAAAAACAAAAAAACAAACAAACAAAAACAAACAAACAAAAAAACCCAAAAAAACAAAAAAAATAAGTAAGCAAACAAACCAACAACAAGTAATTCAAAATACAAAAACCCATGTAAGAATTTTTACTACTACCGAGCTCAGGCGTCGAAGTCAACCCACCAAATCAAACTTGTTACTTGTGAACATCCTGATATACACGGCATTTCAAATACACAGAGTTCGTGTTACTGTCGTAACTGGCACATTTCATTCTTTATCTCAGCTGTTTTAGGAATGTTGTCAATGATGAAAAGAAAATCTTGAAGTATCCAGACTGCTTCTGACAGACACCTCGGCCCTCTTTAAAGAGGAAAACACCATAGTCACATCAATTTGCACAAAGATGACACCCTAAACACGTTGCTGACCCAATTTTGACTTCAAACACATCGATGATTGCACGTTCAATAGACGATGAATGAACGTAGATGGATGACCGCAGTCACACTGTAATTACATTGAACTGAAACAATATACAATGTCAGCTCCCTGGTGATCGATTGAGGGGCAACGAGTCAGCACTTGACCACCGAGTCTTGCAGGAATCTGCCGCCGAGAGCGCCCATCAGTCACGCTCGCTCTGCATGTAGTGGACTGGACCCAGCCAAGACGAGTCGCCCAAACCCTGAAGCCTAAAATAGTAGTATGAGGTACTCTAAATCGATTTTATGTATAACCCACATTATTACACACTCACAACAAGGACTACACTACACATTGACTAGTAAAATATGAACATTTATTCTTTAAATGAGAAAGCAGACTTCAAAACGCCTTTCAAGGCCCAGTCCAGTATTTGGAGGACGAAGAATTTCCGAAATAGGTTTCCATGCAAAAAGCATCCCAATCTGGGTCTGAGCTGTTGCACACAAACAACAAGCCCTTATCCCAATCATCGTCACTCACTTTAAGCAAAATTCAACAATATCCTCTCTATGCAATATAAGCTGCTCCTTTTGTATGTGAACTCCAAGGGAAAAATTATCAACGAATGAAATAGTCAATCCGATACCATCATAGAATACGGTCGGCGTGAACTCAAACATGCTAAACCATTATTAGCACCATGGTTATCTAAACATTAAGTCACTATACCGCCCAAATATTGATATCAATAGCCAATCAACACATTCAGTACAAACCATCCATACTCTGACTTCAGTGGGCACACACTCTGCTTCATTAAACCCATGAGCATGATGCAGCATATGCCATGCCAAGGATTTCACATCCCAGCACAAGTATGCTTACAGTATATAAACCAATAAGACTTGCTTTATATCTACTGATACAACTTCCTAAAAAACAACAACCACACACACACACACACACACAACAACTCACACACACAAAACACACACACACACACACACACACACACACACCACACATGTAAGTCACTTGCTCTTTACACCATGACATGGAAAGATTTCCTTTTGCCCCCATGACATGGAAAGATTTCCTTTTTTAAATCCCCCCTTCTCCCCATTTATGTTATGATTCGAAACGATTTCATTTTGTCCCCCCTCCCCTTCCCAATACAATATTAACGCGAAAAGACAAATTTCCTTCTGACCATCACGCTTCGTTTTATCTGAAAGAATACCTTTTGTTCCCCCCTCCCCAACCTTCAGAACACCCAATTTTGCTACCCACAATATCCATGCCTTACAGTTATTTCCAAAGTATTACAATCAACCTGACCGGGCTGGTCAACAATAGGTGTACATACTTGAGCCAAACAAGGACACTTAGGACACCTGTGCAGGACACTGATGACTGGAAGCACCACCAGATGAACAGAGAGGCAACCTACCCCTACCGACTGAGAGGTATAGAAGGTTGCAACCTAACAGAGACCCACAGAAACTATTTCACTCTAGCACACAAAGCCCAACTGCAGGTAAACACTACAAACCAGAGACTGCTTCAACCACCCTAACTGCAGACCGACTGTAGCGAGAGGGGGACTAAACACCAGCTGACTCCAGAGAATGTAAATATGCGGGTTTAAGCTCACCCATCTTATTTTGCACGAAAACCCCCCTTTTCACATACAAATCACGTCCTTCTCATGTCAGTTTTTACCAAAATCACACCTGTTTTCTAAAAAATTAACACGCAAAACTGCCAATATTGACGTAATCAGTACATTAAAATGGGGCTTACGTGCAAGATAAGATCGGGTGATCGTGAACAAAGATATTACATTCTCTCCAAGAGTATAAAAATTAAGGGTTTACAGTACGCTCTCTACTTCCACACTATTAATAAATTAGAACATACAACTGGCTTTTCATCTTGATTAGTTATTTTTACATCTAATGAATTTATATAGGTCCTCAATTAATTCTTTAAATTGACTGCCTCCGCGAAACCTATATAACTGATAATCGAAAAACCCTGCCTTAATTGACGGCAGTGCTCGTAGAAACAGTAGATGGATAGCCATTAAACAAATTAGTATCTGTTTTTAACTGTTGTAAATGGACATACAACATTGGTTTACGAGAAAATCAGAAGGTCTACTGCCTACATACTCATAAAGACTGCTTTTTAAGTGCAAATGCGTTTTAATATGATATGTTTCACCACTATCATAAAGCCTAAAATTCGATGCAAGGCTTCTAGGAAAAACGTACTCCCTTTTTTCTTGAAGTTCTGGAAAATTCATAGCAAATTATAAGATTTGCCTCATTAATTTTTAACTTAATGCCAAAATTGCTAAATTACTTCTCTTAAAGAACAAAAGCTGTAGTAGCCATCGGGTATTTTAAATGTTTTATAGATCGCCTTGTTCATTCTTAACATCCACCCAGTTATTCTTAGCTCTTTCAGATTATGTTAATCCATTTTACTTTAAAGCCAATTTCTTTATAGGGCAATCCTACAACTCCCGCGCCTATTGTCAATTGGATACGTCAAGAACACACGTTTGTTTTGTTGGGTTATATGGATGTACATCTTTTTTATAACTATTTTAAAAAACTATTTTAAAAATGGAACCTTTAAAATATAACGAAAGTGCCGCTTACAATGTAGGAGCGTTTTATAACCCCAAATCTTTGGACTTCAGCAATTTAACCATTGCAGTAGATGAATCATATGGCTTCCAAGTCAGACTTGTAAACCACTAACTAAATATTTAAATCCGCCAATAAAGAGTGACAGAGTGCCATCAGCATGGTCATCCTGCCTATGGCGTTTCACCAGAATCAGTTTAAATTTTGCCATTTACTGCGCAACTACTGGCTGCGTGTTTCATATGCAAACCATTTAAACCACCCCAATACCGGATCGGCGGGGCCCGGTTACCAACGACCGCGCTTCCCACTGACAAGCACCAGGGTGGAAGTGAAAAGTCAGCTACTGGGGCAAAGACATCATACAAGCTGCCAACTGAGAAAATTACCATTGGAACCTGGAATGTTCGTACACTCCATCAGTGCGGCAAAGTAAAAGAACTAGAGCACGAGCTGAGACGTTACCAATGGGACATGTGGGTATGTCGGAAGTAGATGGACAGGCTTTGGAGAAGCAATCACAGAGGAAGGACACAAGATGTGGTACAGTGGCGAAGAGTCACTACATGAAAAGGCGTAGCTTTCATCGTACGCAAAGAAATCACTGGATGCATCTTGAGCTGCACACCTGTTTAACAGCAGAATCATCAGCATTCGTGTGTCAGCCAAACCAAAGAACATCAACATCATACAGGTGTATGCTCCAACTACCAGCCACGAAGATCAGGCGGTGGAAGAATTCTATGAGAAAGTAGAAGACACCATCAGAAAAGCCCCCAAGAAAGACATCATCATAGTTCAGGGGACTTCAACGCCAAAGTCAGCCCAGATGCCTACAAAAGACTGGGCTGGAACAGTGGGTCAATACGGCACAGGGGAAACTAACGACAGGGGACTTCGCCTTCTGGAGTTTGCCTGCACCCAACGGCTCACCATTGCCAACACCCTTTACCCCCACAAACTGTCAAGAAGAACAACCTGGCATGCGCCGAACGGAATGACTCATAACCAGATCGACTTTGTCCTCACTCCGCGGCGCTTCAAATCAAGCATCAATAAAGCAAAGACGGACATACCCCGGAGCTGATATAGCAGCGACCACGATCTCGTGTGCTCACAATGAAGATCAAATTGAAGAAAAAGTACCAAGCTGCGCAGCCACGCATCAAGTTTGACCTGGAGAAGCTAAAAGACCCAGAGATAGAAGAGCATTCCAGGCACAGCTCGGGGGGCGGTTCGCAGCACTCAACCTCCTGGACAATGACATCAACGACCTCACAAACAGCTTCAATGAGGCAGTCTGCGAAACAGCAGAGGAGGTACTTGGGCGACAGAGGAAGAAAACCAAGCATGGATCTCAAACGACATCCTTGACCTCTGCGACAAAGAAGACACTGAAGAATACGAAAAATTCCAGCCCTGAACAAGCTGCACAGTATCGAAAAACCAACAACCTTGAAAGAAGGAATGATTGAGCCAAAGAACAATGGATCAATAATCAGTGCGAGAACATCGAGAAAGGTATGGAAAAGGGAAACAGCAACATGCCTTCACCACACTGAAAAACCTCACCAAGACGCAGCAAAACAGATCGTCAGTCATCGAGGATACCTCAGGCGAGCTGCTGACAGAAAGCTCCGCTGTTTTGAACAGATGGACACAGTACTGCCAAGAACTTTACAACTACCCTATACAGCCAGACGACAGTCTGTTTGAGGGGGACTCAACACCATCAAGGGAATCCTCACCACTACCAGTGATGAGAGAAGAAGTGGAAGAAGCCATCAGCAGCCTTCCGGCAGGGAAATCACCTGGAGCAGACAATATTCCAGCAGAGCTGCTCAAACATGGAGGGAAGGAATTGGTCACTCTAGTAACATCGATTTGTCAGAAGATCTGGGAGACAAAACAGTGGCCCACAGAATGGACTCAATCACTCATCATCCCCCTGCCAAAAGGGAAATCTACGCCAATGCCAGAACTACAGAACAATAAGTCTCATTAGCCACACCAGCAAAATCATGCTCAGAGTCATCTTGAATCGACTGAAGAAAGAGGCGGAAGAACACCTGGCGGAAGAACAAGCTGGATTCAGGGCAGCAGAAGCACAGTAGAACAGATCTTCTCCTGCCGGATACTGATGGAGAAACATCTACAACATCAGAGAGACCTGTTCCACAACTCATTGACTTTAGGAAAGCGTTTTGACAGGGTGTGGCACAAGGGTCTGTGGCAGGTGCTCAGAAAGTTTGGCATAGAGGAGGGTCTCGTCCAAACCATCCAGGCGCTGTATAACACCGCCAGCCGCGCAGTCCTCCTCAACAACCAGATAGGGGACTACTTCAAGACCACAGATGGAGTCCGTCAAGGCTGCCTGCTATCTCCCGTACTGTCAATCTTTTCCTGGAAAACATCATGCGTGAAACCCTCCATGACTTCCACTCCACTGTCTCCATCGGAGAAGAACCATCATAATCTGAGGTTCGCAGATGACATCGACCTGATGGGAGGCAGCAACGAGAACTACAAGACCTGACAAAGAGACTGGAAGAAAGGCAGGTGCATATGGAATGGAAGTGAGCACAGAAAAAAGCAAAGTCCTGGTCAACAGCACAACCAACACCATGCTGAAATCTACATGAACGGACAACAGCTTGAAGAAGTGGGCGCTTTCAATACCTTGGCGCCACTCTCACCAAAGACGGTCGCTCTACAACAGAAATCAAGACCAGACTAGCGATCGCAACAGCAGCAATGGCAAAGCTAAACAAGATCTGGAAGAGCAGGGAGATCAGCTTTCCTACAAAGATCAAGCTGTACAAGTCCCTGGTGCTGTCCATCTGCTGTATGGCTGCGAAAGCTGGACCATGACGCAGAGACCACCAAGAGATCCAGACGTTTGAAACTAATGCTTCAGGCGCTTGCTTGGGATCTCTTGGCAAGACCGGAAGACAAACGACCTTGTAAGGAGCCAATAACATCACTTGCAGGCCCCCAAGAACCCCTCTTGCAACAGTCAAGAAGAGGAAGCTGTGGTTCGGGCATGTCATACGCCACAATTCACTGCCCAAAACAGTCTCCAGGGCACGCTGGAAGGCGGCAGACGAAGGGGACGACAAGCCAAATGCTGGATGGACAACATCAAAGAATGGACCAGGATGGATGGCCCTACGCTGATGCGACAGGCAGAGGACAGGGCCGGATGGCGGTTGCCTGGCTTCGAGAGTGTCTCTCATCTCTCCTCTACGCCCATCATGGGCAAGAGAATGATGATGATGATGAATCTTTTAGTAAGTTCAGTATATAACTTTCATGTTTATTACCAGTACAGACGAATACTAACTGAACTACAAGTGCCCCTTCCAAGCGACAACTCGTTTAATCCATTTAAAAGCCCAATGGACAATAATGCATATGAAAGAATCTGCAACGAATTTAACATTAATCCTTCAACTGACTTTAGACAAAAGTTAGACCGCAATCATGGGTTAGGCACATTGTATTTGTGGGGTGTAAAAAGAGAATATAATTATGACTACTGGCCTGGCCACACCTATTTCAAACCAGACAAACAAGTTCGATTGGGATCCATAGAACAAAAACATCTAATGCTTGGGCAATTTATCTTAGATGAAAGTGAAGGCCTAACAATGCCAGGCGTGCAAAGACTCAATGACTCCATACGGACATACGTTTGGTGTCTATTTGGAGCATAAGCACAGACCAAGTCTAGCATAGTTGATCAATCTACAGGCTTTGATGCCAGAAAACAATTTCTAGCCAATCTAGAAGATGCTATTAACTCTGCTGTTGATTTGCCTGCCAGCATACAAAGGTATCAAGATGTTCTTGCACATGCTAGGTCAAAGGTTGACTTTGTTGTAGGTCATGGATTATACATGCTACCCTCCGACCTTAGACTACAGATTGGCATGGTACAGAATTATAACAATGAAATCCTCATAGCTGGAGACGAACCAAAACTTAGGACACAATCAAGGCTTAAACACAAGGCCTGCTCCATCCATTTTAAAAAAAGTACCTAGCCCTGAAGAAAGCGATCCAGTTATAAGCGTCCCACAGCCAAAAGCAGCCCAGAAGCACTCCACCTGTTGATCTGCCTCGAACTGACAGCCACACTAGCTAAAAGACAGCCCTCGTTGTGTTTTTAACTTTTACTGGATTAGCCATACTTTATTTCTCTAAAAATTAATCCAGCAGCTAGCACTCCTAACGTCCAAAGATGGTCAGCCATATAACCAGCAACTTTGCCTATAGTAGACAAAACCCAACTAACAACACTGCCTATTATGCCAGGCCGAGCATCAAGTGCTTTGGCAGCTAACTTCTTTAATAGGGTTTTCTAGATGATGCAATTGTTTTCTAATCCAACTTTTACCAGGCTGACTCGTTGGAGGAGCTACTAGCCCTGCAGGTGCACCACCTGTTAAAGCATAAACGAGTGTAGAGATAGCAAACCCAACAGCTGTTAATATACTAACTATTGTAATCCCCTGTTCTCTGAACAGAGTCCTTATTCTTTCTGCTAGCGTAGTGTTTTCATAAAGTATTTTGTTTATAGTTTCTCTAATTCTGCTTGTTTGTGATGCTAGCTGCGCCCTGTTAGTAGACAGCACTTCTAACCTGGCCGCCCTTTGTAGCCTTAAATCTTGTATTTTCTGCTGTATTTTAGCCTTTTCTTCTCGCTCTAAATTGTTATCGTCTGCATCAGCCAGTTTATTTTTTTCTTCTTCTATCTCCTATCTAGCTCGCCAAGTTTTGCTAAATTGTTTGTTAGTTCACCCCTTATTGTCCGTTAGAGCAGCATTAAGCCCCAGGATTTCATGCATAGGCAATGGAGAATCTTCAATTGTTTTTAAATGTGTCTCCTATTAAAACTCGTTTCAATTTCTGCTATTAGTTCTTCTGCTCTTCTAAATGATTCATCTGTTTTTTTAATTGCATCATCTGCTTCTTGAGTTAAATCTTGAAGAGGTATGTTTTGTATTTCAGATTGTGTTGGCAGCTCCCGCTCCAAGTTCTGTAAACGACTAACGGCTTCGGCTCTAAGCTCTAAAAGGTTTAATTGTTCTGCCTTAGCAATAGGGAGTTTTTGCCTTATTGTGCTTAGTTTTAAAAACTTGTTTGGGTTTTGCGTTGAAGTAGCTTTTACACGGCCTCCTGCACCAGTTTTTATATACAAATGCCCACCATCTTCCTCAAAATCGTTAGGATCAAGCACGCCTGGTAGCTCTCGTCCTATGCTTCTATAGAATGATTGAATTCTTTCTCGCAATAGTTCTTGACGTTGGCTAGGTAGTAAAGAACCTGCTCCTTCAATTTCTTCTTGCAATGAAGGTCCCAGTTCTGTTTCATCTTCTTCTCCACCAACAGGATTAATCGCGTCAAAATCTTCATCCATATTTTTTATTTATATTCTTTTTTGTTTTATAAAAAATGAACTCATACGGTTGTGACCTCGATCCATACAGAAAAGAGAAGGAACCCCATGGCGTAAAAGGTATAAGGCAGACTGTAATTAGTGTAAATACTCCATCAACAGTTGAGCCTGGACAAACTTTAATAGTCATGTTCCCTGATCTTGGCGCTGGCGATGTTATAATGCCAGGAATGCTAAACTATCATTCAAAATAGATATTAAATCGACAGATCCTAATGCTACTGTTTTTGCTAATTTGGGCAGGGCAATCGTTAAACATATAGCAATCAAACTGGAGGGCAGAGAAGAAGGTGGCAGAGTGGTTAAGACGTTCGCCTGCCAATCCAACGCGTGAGAAGTGCATGGGTTCGAGCCCTGCCTTTCTCGCCCTTTCTTTCCAGTTTGAATGACAAATCGAACTGAATGTCAAGTCCTTCGGATGGGGACTATAAGCGAGTCGGACCCGTGTGCCTTCCTGGCCCCTGCACACGTTAAAGAACCCACGGCAGTCGAAATCGAAAAGAGTAGGGGGGTTCCCCGCTGCCCTGGCAAAATTGATGTAAATTGAAGATAGCCGCCTGGTATTTCTTACCAAGCCACAAAAATCGTCACTTACTGTTGTCGTGTGCCATCGTGTACCGGTGGAAGTGGAGGACACGTATAAACATCGCATGCATCCTATGTGAGAAACTGGAGGAATAAATGAGATAAATGAAAATGAGTGACTGAGAAACTGGAGGAATAAATGAGATAAATGAAAATGAGTGACTGATATTTGAATGGTACGGGAAACGACTGAATGAGCGCCAGTAGGCTGCTCTTCGGGCCGGCTCTACCTGGGTAGGCAGCCCGTTGAGTGAGTGAGGTAGTGTGTTATTGTAAAGCGCTTAGAGCTTGGTCTGTGACCGAGGATAGGCGCTATATAAATACCCAATATAATAATAATATAATAATAAGTCTTTGTACTAAGCGAGGCAGAAATTTTTACACCTCTATTCTGACCTATGGCTACCTAGAAAAGAAAGAAAAGAGAACGTTTATCAGGGAATACAAAGCCCAAACGGTCTCAAGCACAGGCTTAAAGCGGAGGATGCAAAGAATGATGTTAAAGATGAGGCAGTAGCAGAAGCATTTGCAACAGATTCTGCATCCCTCTAGATTTTGAGCTGTTAAAGACGCATATGCCATATTACCAAGGCGCACTAAAAGAAAAACTTACTTATAAACTGACATTTAATTATAGAAATTCTGTTGTTCTGTCTGAAGCCCTTTTAGCTAAATACACAGCCCGCGACATCTCTCTTGAGTTTGATGTTTTTACTAACCCTGAACTGGCCAAAACAATCTTAACCCAGTATAAAAATAAAACAGTTATTTATTATGAAATGGTTATACACTCCATTAAGAAAATAGAAAAAACAAGACACCTTTGGAACATACATCTAAACCCGTCTCTGAAGTCTTTAAAATGAATTTTGTTCTTGTTTACCTGAAGGAACAACTCCTTTTCAGAGAGAATCAGAACGTTTTATAACCCAAAAAATTGAGAAGGTTGACTGTGCAATAAATGGCAATCTGATCATTGTATTCGGGGCGCGGACTTTTACCCCCACCAACATTTTGATGAAATAAGAAAGTTGTTCGCGGGAGTAGGCAAAGGGTTTCCTGTAGTTGATCGTGTATGTAAAAAACTTTCGCCTTTAGATGTAAGACTCGAAGACTACTTAATAAACCAAATATGGGCTGTGGTTAGATTTTAGATCCACATTGACAACAGATTGTTGGAAGTGGAGAAAGGGTAGGGCAAGATGGAATAAAAATAAATATTCACAAGAAAGCAGACGGAAACGCCCCAATAAAAATGCATGTTTTTATGTTTGTGATGCCAGTTAAAAAATTGAAAAAAAACAGCTAAAAGACGTGGCTTATTAAAATGCAGAAGAAATATTCTAATAAAAACAGATGGAAGTTTGAAGTTTCTTCCTAAATACCGCCTGTTTCCCCTTATCTGCGGGGTTACTGGGGGTGGGAAAACTGTCTTCGTACTTGATTTGTTACAAACAATATACAGGTTTCATTACGAGCACATTGTTATATTCTGCACAACCATTAATACAACAAGTCTTACAAAGAAAGGAAGTTTATTTGGGAAACCAGACGATAATATATTTCTAGTTGATCCTAGCGACAAAATGACGACTTTTTTGAACATTACTATAGATTATTTGAGGGAACTGAAACCCTTTTTAAATTATTGATGACTGTTCAGCTGAACGAGATATTGTTAAAAAAAGAAAAGCTCTGCCCAAAGCTGGCCTTTAGTGGTCGCCACCCTTAGTTTCTGTGTGGCTCTTAACTCAAAATCCCAATGCTTCTTAAAAGACTTTAGATCACAGTTAAAAATCGGTTGTATTATTTTACACTAAGGACAAAGATAGTTTTGAAGAAGTTTAAGTAAAAATTATATAATAAGGGACAAAGAGAGCTAAAAAAAAATAAAGGAGCAGTTAGAAAAAATCTAACACGCTAAGCTATGCTTACGTACTGACCCCCATTCAATACGTTTGTTTATTTTTAGATTTTTTTTATTATTTACGGGCTTATAACAATTTGTTTATTTTAATTTTAATTTTAATATTAAAAAGAATGTCTCGGGGCCAGAATCAAAAGTGCAGCTAGCTCCTAAATGCACTGCAGTAGAGCTAAAAGACCTACAGACCACAACTGAGTTTGATCTAATAGGAGTGCCAGGAAATGTTTATGGATTTAGTACACGATGATGGGGTTAAACAAACGAACAGAAATTGAAGAACAAAAAAACGACAGCAATATCCTACCCTAGAAGAGATAAAAAATTTAAGGGCAAACGATTTTGGCAAACATGAATACAAACTTCTAAAAGAGAGGGCGTTGCTTCCTGAAATTGCTTGGAATCTAAAGTTTGAACTACGAAGTCCCAATGTTTTACTTTGATAAAGGGAAAACAATGTTGGAAAAACTTTAAATGAAGGGCCCATTCTTGTTTTCCTAGTTCCAGGAACACAACAGAAAAAACAGATTAAATAACTAGGCAGGGTTCTGAATATATGCTACAGAGAAAGAAGTCCTTAGCTGAAGTGGGGGATGACAAACCCTCGGCTTAGAATTTAATCCCAAAGCTACTGCCACTACCTTGGCAAATGACGATGATTTTTCGCTTATTTATTTCTCCGAGGGAGGACGATCCTAGTTTGCCAGAACATACGTTTAAAACAGAGGTGTACAAATAAAGGCTGAAAACTTAGATGCCCCTCTTAAGCTCGTTATTTTCAATTACTAAAAACGGGGGTAAAATAAACACTTTCTCATCACTGACAAGGTTACTGTGAATGTTGACAAAGACAAACTAAAAAAGTACTCGACTTTATTTTCATTAAATATGTTGATTTTATTGCGTTTTACTCTTTGATGAAGTGCTGCCAGAAGATTAATAAGAAAATATGTATAAGATTAATTTACAAAATTAATCTTATAAAAAATGGGGGGTTCAACAGTTTAGATTAAAGCAAATAACTGAACTTCAAAAGGAAATAGAAAGCGACTTAGATAAGTAAGAGTTACTAGAAAGAAATGCAAAAACTTTAAATACTCTTTCTTATGAAATTAAATGGCTCATCAGCTGTAGCTAGCGTAAGTGCTAGGTCTAGTGTTGCTGGGTTTTAGCCACTGGTTGGAGCGCCCGCCTCTTTAGCATTAGGGGCCTTGGGTTAGGTTTAGGCGCCAGTCTAGATTGTAAGTGCTGTTTAAAAAAAAAAATAACTCCTAAATTACAAAAGCACACTGCCATTGTAGCCCTAGCATCAGCAAAACTTTGTTCATTAGATTAAGAATAAGCAAAATCATTACAGGGTGAAAACCATTAAGGAGGAAAAGAATTCTTCAAGGAAGCTTAAAATGGGGCTTGATGAAGTATTAAAAGACTGAA
>CM031625.1:7190630-7213073 GCA_018398815.1 Conus ventricosus | reverse complement strand
CGTGTGTGACGCACGCATAACATCTTGCCACACACGTAAAATCCCAAATCAACAACCTTCGGAAGAGATGGTGACTTGTTAAACATAGCATGCACCCTTCCCCCGAAGTTGGAGTATAGCTCCCTTAATGGCGGGATAAAAAAAAAGAACGATCATACACACAAAACTCCCCCTCCTCTGTTGGGTAGATAGGATTAATCCTTGCCCGTCTATACAGGGGGTGTCCGCAGGAGTAAGCCTGCGTAAAACGGGAAAAAAAATTACAGGTGGCTGCTCATAAGTGAAGTGTAAATCGTTTAACTTTTTCGCCAGTGAGGACATGAACTGTTTGAAGTCGCTGCGAGAGCAACTACGGACAGTTTAATATTACATTAAGGGGTGAATGAACAGTATCCAAGTGACTGATTATTAAACTGCTCGATGACTGACTGATCAATAGATTTTCTTTTACTTCTCTATTTGTTTATCTATAAATCTTTATTTCTTTAATTTGATTAATGAATAGTGTTTCAGTAATCACCAACGACAGAATCAACTGCTAATCTTGTGCTGGAATCGGCAAAGTAATCCCGGAATCACTGTCCACAAGCACGTGCGCATGGGGGGGGGGGGTTGAGAGTGCAAGGGGGGGGGGGGGGGGTTGAGAGCGCAAGGGGGGCGGGGCTATCTTTCGATTGAACACCATCCATTTGGTTTTTGAACTGGTTCATTTCTCTCTTTGAACACTCCCCACAGACAAAAATTAACTGTTTTGAACAGAAACCAAGGGGCAGTGGTGCTCGATCAATACATAGCAACCCTCCCACCCTTGTGTGTATGTGTGTGAGTGAGTGTGTGTGGTGTGTGTGTGGTGTGTGTGTGTGTGTGCGCGTGCGCGCGCGCGTGTGTGCATTTGGTTGTGTGTGTGTGTGTGTGTTGTGGGGTGTGTGTGTGTGGTTTTGTGTGTGTGTTGTGTTTTTGTTGTGTGTAATGGTGTGGTGTGTGTGTGTGTGGCGGTGTGTTTTTGTTGTGTGTATGTATGTTGTGTGTTTGTGTGCGTGTGTTTGTTGTGTGTATGTATTGTGTGTGTGGTGCGTGGTGTGTGTGTGGGGTGTTTTTGGTTTTTGTGGTGTGTATCTGGTTGTGTGTGTGTGTGTGTGTTTTGTGTGTGTGTGTGTGTGTGTTGAGTGCGTTTCTTGATGACTTTCTGATAACTTTGTGAAAATTCTCTCAATTAGTCTCTACAATTTATATCTGACAGGACATTAAAAAAGAAATCTACAACACGCACGCACGCACGCACACACACACACACCCACACACAAAACACACACGAATGTTTTAAATTTCCTACCCCCCTTGTCAATCACAGTCAACACCGGCGTGAGCGCAACCAAACGATATTCACAATGGCCCTAGTGTTATTATAAGGCTGACACCAAATGAAAATTCACAAAGGCCCTAGTGTTATTATTAGCTGACACCAAGTGATATTCACAATGGCGCAAATGTTATTATAAGCTGACACCAATCGATATTCACAATGGCCCTAGTGTTATTATAAGCTTGCCCTTCTGGTTGGAAGTACAGAACAGCCATTTTCTCCCGTGAGTAGAATGGACTTCTCCGAACTTACAGCAGAAAAGCCACACGGTGGGTGAACACAGACAACGCCTAACATCAATGTCGCCACAAAACGAAACTTCTGCGAAGACCACTGACGATAAACTGATTCGTATTTGGTGTCGAAGTGGTGGTGGCGGTTTTCCATGTTGTACTGACGCCTACACATGTGTGCAGCCTGGTTGCTCATACCGCAGGCCACACGCCACCATTAGGATTTTGCAGTGAAACACGATATCATCCATGTCAGCGTTTTGAGGCCTGTCATGAATTTGAGCCAGCTTGTAACGTTAAACTGATGATTATTGATCAAAAGAACAACTCCCCAACCAATTATTTCCCTGTTGTTGTTGTTGTTGTTTTTTTTTTGTTTTTTTTGGGGGGGGTTGTTTTTTGGTGTGTGTTTTTTTTGTTTGTTTGGGGTTTTTTGTTTTTTGTTTGTTTTTGTTTTTTTTTTTTGGGGGGGGGGGATTTTCACCTATGAAATGACAAACAATCTTAAAATACATGACCTTGACCTTAGTTGACGTCACATTTCAGGCCTCTGCACTCACTCACCCGTCACCCTATCTTTGCGCCAGCTCAAAGCCCCCCAAATAGTCCCATTCCGTTGATTTTAATCTGTCTGCATGGAACCACATGGCTTGTACCTTGATGGCCATTCGAAAGAAATTGAGGAGAATCAACTTTCAGACACAATATAAAAAGAAGAATTCCCAAACAAATTTAAAATTGTGCCAGTTTTTAAATACTCGACCCCTTAAGCAACGCCTCAGCGCTTTAAATTTTTTGGTTTTGCTGAAAAGCGGGCAGGACGATTGACACAATTTGACGCACGGAAAAAAACACCGTGATTTTGCCGAAAAAATCTAAAAACATCCCCCTCAAAAGGGGTGGTTAACCCTTTGACTTCCCCTGAAATCTGACATCGCTAAAAGGTGGTTAACAAAGCCCTTTTTAAAATGTACTCCCCCTTTTTCCGTGGGTGTGCGTGTGGGGTGTGTGTGTGTGGTGTGTGGGGTTTTTGAGCACAAAAAAAATAAAAAGATTGGAGATCAGTGAATCAAAGATAGTACCCCCTCCCAGCTCTCTCTCTCTCCCCTCTCTCTCTCTCTCCCCTATGTCCCCCCACACACAGTTTCTATGAATGTGTGTGTTGTGTGTGTGTGTAAAAGGAGAGGCAGGCTCATACCTGGGTATGGGGCGGGGGGAAAGGAGAGAGGTTTGTGTGTGTGTGTGTATGTGAGAGACAGCCCGACAGAGAGGGTGTGTGTTATGTGACTGAGCACACGAAAAAAAAAGGGGTTTCCCCGTTTTTCTCTCTCTTCTCTTCTCTCTCTCTCTCTCTCTCTCTTTTCTTCTTTGATTGCAGTTTTTTGCTATGCTGAATTGTCAGTATGAACGATTGGTTGAAATAATGTATGCACGTTAAGGACGGGTTGTGGGGGGACAGGTTTTTAGCCAAAAAATCTTCTTTCAGGGGTGTTTAAAGATCAGCTTTTTTAATGCCCTTTCTCTCTCTCTCTCTCTCTCTCCCCCTCTCTCTCTCTCTCTCTCTCTCTCCCCCACAACACACACACACCCCACAATGCCCCCAAACCACCTCCACCCCCCAGTTTGTGTTTTGCAGCCCAGTTTCTCTCTTTCTTTTCCTCTCTCTCTCTCTCCTCTCCTCCCCTCGTCTCTCTCTCTTCACTCACCCCAACACACACCCCAACACACAAAACCTTTTGCTTCACCTGTCCCTTTTTGTTTCCTGTTTTTTCCTGGGGTTTTTGGTTCTTTGAGGGTGTTTGCGGTTTTTTGAGGGGGTGTGGCCCATGTTTGCTTTTTGGGTTTTGGTTTTTGGGGGGATTTTTTGTTTGTTTGTTATATGTTGTTGTTGCTTGTTTTTGTGTGTTGGGGTTTTTTTTTTGGGGGTTTTGTCTTTTTTTGTTTGTGGTGGGGGGAAAAAAAAAGAGGGGATTTGCCCTTAATAATAAAAATAATAATAATAATAAAATTTAATTTTTTTTTAGGCCTATTCCCCTTAGTTTGGGGCCCTCAAAGCGCTTTTACATATAAAAAATACTTGTTTACACAACGGGCGCCCTCCCTGGGAAAGGTCCCGGGACTGAGAGCTGCCTCCCGGGGCGCATCTTTCAGGGTTTTCCCCGGTTTCTCCAGTCAATACGTGCACTCAATTTCCTTATTCCCTTATTTTTTCCAAATTTCTCCGCGGGGTTTTGGGAATGCATGTGTAACGTGTCACCCATACCAACACCCAAAAAATGGCCTTTCTTTAAAAGTTGGTAAAGGGATTTTAGTGTTTTGAAAAAGATGTTTTGCGTTTTTTCCCACAACGGAAACCCTCGGTTTTAGTCCCCTTGGGAAAGGACTGTAGGGGAAAAAATGGGTCAAAACCCAATGTTAACCCCGGAGGAAAAATACCCTGTAGGAAATTCAAAAACCCGAAAACCCCAGGATCAGGAGTCCGGCGCTTTTACCAACTGAGCTATTCCTTTTCCCAGATGGGGATTTTTAAACCGGGCCCCGGCCCACGGGTCTTCCGTAGACTATTTGGCACACAGGTTGCAGGCATTGTGTATTTTGTGAAAGCCGGAACTCACCCGTCTTAGGAATGAGCACCCGGGATCTTTAGAGCCCGTGTATGATCTTAGTGATGTGACACAGACTAGACCTCGGTTTATAGCCCCATCCGAAGGGACTATAGGGGGAAAATGGAAGTCAAAACCCAATTTTAAAACCCCGGGGGAAAAAACCCCCCTAAAACCGAAATTTCAAAACCCCGCAACCCCAGGTCACGAGTCCGGCGCTCTACCAACTGAGCAAATTCCCGGGCCCCCATCCCCCGGCCCCCCCCCCCTTTTTTCCCTTTGGGGTCTAAACGGGGTGCTTAAAAATGGAAGAGGGGGGAAAAACGAGGGCGGTGGGTGTGATGCTGGTGATGTTTGATGTGATGGTGATCTTTTTTTCCAAGGGGAAAACCAATAAGCAAACAATACTTTTTTTTTCACCCGGTTTTGCCCCCCTAAGGAACAAACCCAAGCATGACTAGCGACAAAATTTTTCCCAAATTTTTTAAACAAACACACAAATCTTCAAAAAAAAAACATTAAAAATTTTGTGAGTTGTTCCCCCATTAACATTGAGGCGTAGCTTTAAAAAAAAAAAAACGTTTTAAAAACAAAAAAACAAGAATAAAAAAAATTGATTGGGAAAAAAGGGACCAAAAAAAATCAGCACACAGGGGACAGAAAAAAAGCAAATCATTTTTCTTTTTATGGACAGAGAGAGAGGGGAGAGAAAAAGGGGGAGAGGAGGAAAAGAGGAGAGAGAAGAGAAAAGAGAGAGAGGGGTTTATGTAAACTCCCTTTTGTTAGGCCCCCCCCCCCCCCCCACCCCCCCCCCCCCCCCCCCCCTTTTTTTCCCAAAAAATTTTCCTTAAAGTCGGGGATGGGCTTTAAACTAGGTACTCCCCCCTCTGCAAAAGGACCTTTTTGCCTGATTTCTGGGAGGGGGCTTTTGGGCAGCTAATTGAAGAAAAAAAAACCCATTGTTTTTCAAAAAAAATTTTTAAAACTCTTTCTCTCCACACCCACACACCCCCAACACCACACACACTCCTATCCCCGCTCCCCTTTTCTCTTCTCTCCCTCTCTCTCTCTTTTCTCTCTCTTTTCTCTCTCTCCCCTCTCTCTCTCGCTCGCTCTCTCCTCTCTCTCTTTTCTCTCTCTCTCTCTTCACAAACCAAAACCACCCCACCCCCCAACACACACACACACACCACAAAAACCCCAACAACAATACTTTTTACGCTTTCCCCCCCAAAAACATTAAAATTATCTCCTTTGAACGCGGTTCGTTCGAAACGACTGTTCTTGTTGGGTTTGTTCTTGTGGTTTTTAAATTGTTCTTTCCTTTTGCGTTTTTTTGTTTGGGGTTTGTTTGGCTGTTTTTTTTGTTTGTTGATGCATGGTTTTTTTGTTTGGTGTTGTCTGTATGTTTTTTTACTATTGCTCCCTTGTTGTTGTTTCCCTTTGGGTTTTTTGGGTTTTTACTGGGGTGTGTGTGTTGTTTTGTGTGTTTTGGGGTTGTGTGTGTGGTTGTGTGTGTGTGTGAGGTTTGCGTGCGTGGGGTGCGTGCGGGGTGCGTGCGTGCGTGGGGTGCGTGCGTGGTGCGGGTGCGGGGCGTGCGTGCGTGCGCGAGCGCGCACGCCTTTGTCCATCCTTTTTTTTCTCGGCCCCTTTCCCCTGTAGCAAAAAGTATTTTTCCCGGGCCCCCGTGGGTTATTTAGACTACTTTGGTTTCCCCCTTCATGCGCGCTTTCCCAGTGGGAAAATCGCAAACTTCCCTTCCCGACACTTTGAGGGAAACATTGCCTGCTTATCTTTCCAACCCCACTTTACTTATCAACCTCTCGCACTCTCCGCTCTAGCAGTGAAAAATTTCGGGGAACCCGGAAAAAACACCGATTCTAGTCACCCTAGCCCTCCCCTGGTTGGGGGGTAGGGGCCCCTCCCCCCCCCCCCCCCCCGGTTTTTTCCCTTTCTTGACAAGTAAGACTTAAAAAAACCAAAAAAAAAAAACGATTATCTAAAAAACAAACATACTGTGTAGGTTTTCCCGTTTTTAATACTTAATTTACTCCCTTTTCAGATTTTAATTTTTGTTTAACCCTATTTTTTTTCCTGTCTTTTCAATAATATCATTTTTCGCGAAAAACCATTCATAAAATGGTCTCTGTCTTTCAGTAAAATTGAATTTAAGTTTTTTAACTTTTCTCTAAAGTCTTTTAAAACCGAGTTTTTATTTTTGACATAAAATCCACCACTTACCCCGAAAGTTTTCCCACTGAAACCCCATTTTTGACAAAGGTTTTCTCTTTTTAACTATGTCTCTTTTTTGCCGAACAGTCATTTTAATAAATAGTGTCTGCGTTCCTTAAAAGTTTATAAAACTGTTCTAAACACTCACTAAGTTTTTTGGTTTGGTAAAATTTAAATTTATTTCATCACTTTTCCCTTAAACCTTCTTTAGGGATATGCTTTGTTCCATTTAATTTTTGGGACAAAAAAATAAAAATTATGTTTAAAAATTATAACGATAAATTGTTTGTAACAGGTTGAGGTTAAATATTTTTTTTTCCAAAACCCAGTTTGTCCCCAAATTAAGAAAAATGGGGGGTTTTTTTGTCATAAATTTTAAAACTGCCCCTTGTTTTTAAACAGAATTTAATCTAATCCATTTATTATTTTTATCATACTCCCGTAAAAAACTTGTTCAGTAAATAAAACCCCTTGAGGCCAAAATTTTGAAAGTTTAAAACCCAAATTCAGTTCGTAAAAATTGTTTTTTTTTAAAGTAAAACCATTGTTTTTGTTGCTTGTTGTTATGATCTTAATATTCCTCACATTGGAAGAACGCCCATGGTAACTTTAAGGCTTTTTTTTAACTTTTAAAAGGGTTTTGCCAGTTTAATTTTAAATTTCCCCTTTTATAAGGAGTCACAAAACGCCCCAAACCCACCCCTTTCCCCAAAATTTTAAAGACAGAAATTTCAATATCTTTGGTAAAAGTGTCCCCAAATTTTTGTTTGGAAAAAAATGTAATTTTGTAGAAGCTTTCTTTAAAAAAAAAAAAAAACCGGGGTTTTTTTTTCTGTGGAGGGTGTACTGTTTTTTCCCTTTTCGGCGTTATTTCAATTTCCCTTTTGGGGTATTGGGCGTCTGGCCCTAAAGGGGTTACATGTAAAAGGGCCCCCCGAGTTGAATGCTTTTTTGAAAAATTTTTTGACGGCTAAAAAAATGTAAAAAGGGCTTATGAATTCCCAAAATTTTTTCCCATTCAAATATGGGCTAAGTGCCATTTTGAGGTCAGGTTTTGAATATTTTAATTTTTATATGGCCCGCATTAAATTTTTTTCTACATTTCGTAGTTGTTCTAGTTTAGGAAATTTTTGTTTTTCGCTAAAATCTTTGGTTTTTAAAGCCATCTTTAGTGTACTCAAAACCCTACCCCAAAACGCCTATCTCACCGTTCTGTTTAAAGTCCCCAACGTCTGCAAGGGCTTTTAATTTTTAAAGGGTTTTCCCCCTTACAGGGCTAATGTAACTCCCCGGGTTTTTTGGTCCTTTGACTTATTTTTAGTTAAAATTATTATTTTATTTTCCCAAAAAAATGTGAGGTTTCACATTTAAGACTTTCCCTGTTTTTTCTGCAATTTTTAAATTAAATGATCCGACCCTTCCACAAATAAAATTTTTTTTAAAATGTAAATTAAAGGGGAAATTTTTAAATTTTATTAAACGCCAAAAATGCAGCTTTTCCCCGATGGAAGAAACTCTTTTAAAAAGTTGAAGGCCCTTTCCCTTATATAAGGGTTTTTATCATTGCTTTGCTCATCCAAATGACATAGGGTAATGAATGAATGCAAGATCGGGGGGGATTTTCCCCCCTCAAAGTGTTTTGCTTGGAGAAATCTAAATCAAAGTTGTTTGCTGAAGCCCAACATTTTAGTAGCCCTTTTTAAAATAGTAAAACCCCCTTTTTTCTTCAGGGTTGAAAGTTAACAAATTTTTTTCAGTTTGCATTTTTTAAGTTTGAGAGTAAAAGTCAAAGTTTTCATTGGGTTTTTTTTTTTTAGCCCCCAAAACCCCTTTAAAAAACCATCAGGTATTGTTAATGGCTAATTTGGCCCCTGTTTTGTAACTTTTAAAAACCCTTTTTATTCTCCCTGGAAATTAAATTATATTAAAACCCTTTCGACTTTGTAAAAAAATTTTATGGAGGGGGCGACCGTTCTGGGTTTCCCCATTTGTTATTAATAGCCTGTTCTAAAAAAAGAAGGACGGTTTGAGTTTTTATTGTTACAAACATTTTTAAACGAAATAAAAAAAAAGAGTGCATTTTAAAAAATATGATGAAAATATTTGTGGGCCCCACTACAATTTTTAAAAAAAATTTAAAAACTGATACTCTTTCATTTCTGTGGGCTCAGTTGGGGCCTTTCAAATAAAAGGGGAGTACTCCATTAAAACAGAAATCTTAACCCCCATATTAAAAAAAAATACATCGCCCAAAGTGTGGTTCGTTTACCCGATGCAGTTTTTTTCAGAACCAAATTAAACTTTGCTGTGTTTTGTGCTCAATGGGGTGGAGTGTCGTATGCTGATCACTTAAATCATCCTTTAAACCTTTTTTGAGGGCAGGGACAGATTTCATTTTTATTACACCCTTTAGGGCGTATTTTGCTGAACTGCAAGCGCCCTTGCCCAAAAAACAAAACCCTTTAATCCCTTCAGCAAAAAGATAGAATTTAAGGCTTTTTTAAAGGGGTTTGTAACGAATTCAATATTAAAAGGGTAAAACAGACTTTGACAAAAGTCGGATCTTAATCATGGTTTAGGCCCCCTTATTTTTTTGGGGGTGCACAGAAAGTATAAAAAATTTTTTGGAATCCCCCTTACACATCTTTTCTTCCGGCAAGCTGTCACCCCGGGGCCATAGAGCAAGAGCATAAAAAGCAGGGACGACATTTTTTCTTAGAACTTTTTAAGGGGCCCAACAAAGCAGGAAAAGAAAAGAAAATAAACGACTTGTTCGTTTTTACGTTTTGGGGTTTGCTAGGCTCGCAAGCACAAACGAGGTCGAGATAACAGATCCTTTATGGTTTTGTGCACCAAAAAACAGTACAAACAAATTTTTGAGGGGCGCCATTTAATTTTTTACAGTTGATTTACCTTCAAGTATAAAAAGGTACCAAAAAAGTTTTAAAACGCAAGATTCCCAAAATAGAATTTGTGTTGGCACTGGTTTTTTACATGCTGCCTTTGACCTCAGGCTCCAGAAAAGGCACAAAAATAAACCCAATATCGAAAACCTTTTGGCAGGCAAATCGGGAAAGGGCGGGGAAAAAAAAGAAATAAATTTTTGAGCCGGGAATATTGCAAACCCGGGAAAAAAAACCCGATGACCCCCAAAAAAATTTAAATTTTTTTTTTTTTTAATTTTTTTTCCAAAAAAACCCTTTGGGCCCCAAAAAAACCCAAAAGGGGTGTTGAAGAACACGAAGTCCCCGAAGTCAAAAATAATGACCCCCAATATGAAAAGCCGCACTTGTTCTTTGGTTAACTGGGCCCAGGATTACTTGGTTTTTTATCTTACTAAAAAGTAACCCAATATTAAGAAAACTAATGCCCTAAAATGCTCGGGGCCCTTAAAGGGCCCAAATACTTTGGGCCCGGGAGTAGACAAAAACAGCTAACAACACCTCCTAATATACCGGGGAAAAAAAGGGCTTAGCTTTAGGCTAATTTTTTTAATAAAATCGCAAGAAAGATCAAACGTTTCTTTACCCCTGATTTATTTAGGTTTGGGGATGGTGGGGATGGTGGCGGAGGCACTGGGCTTTTACCACGCCGCCCCGTAATAGCCCTCAACCCGTGATTATTTCCAAAAACCCAAGGCCCCTTTTAACGCTTGGGTAATTTTGGGCTCCCTTTCCCCCTCTAAACAGTGTTGTATTCTTCTGCTAGCGTTTTTGTTTGTTAAAAAAATTCTTTGGGGTAGTTTCTCTTATTTTTGCCCCACTTGAGTTCGTAATTGTTCTCGGTTGAAGACAACACTTCTGTCTTGTGATCTCTCTTGTTCAAGATTTTTAGTCTTTTTGGGTTTTTTTTCTTTAATATCGGGCCCCAAGTTGGCGTCATCAGCCTCAAGAGTTTTTTTTTTTTCTTTTTTATTGCCCCCATCTTTTCACCCCGTTTTTTTCTAAATTGTTTGGTTTAATTCGCCCCTGATGCTTCTCAAAGCCTGATCAAGGGCTGCTATTTCTGCATGGGTAGGGGGAGTCGTGTTAGTCTTTTAAAGCTGTTTCTTTTTAAAAAAAAGGTTTCTGTTTTATTGCATTTATTAATTTGTCTGCCCATTGATTTAATTCTTTAAGTTCCATGTTTTGCATTGGTTATCTTTTCGGGAGTTCCTGCAGTGTGTTTTGAAGTTTAGGAAACAGCCTCCCCCTTTTAATTTTGGTTTTTGTTTTTAAAAGCCCAAGGGGCGATTTTGTTTTTGCTTACACCGAAAACCCTTTTTTTTAATTGTACTCTTTTTTAAAAACTTTTTATGAGTTGGTTTTTGTTGTTTTAAACGGGAAAAAGTTTTCCTTGGTTTGCTCCTCACAAACAAAGGGGGATCTTTTTACTTCAAAAACTTAGGGGCCCCCATAAAATTGGGGGGGGGGTTTCTTGGCCTACACTTTTTTGGGAAAATGATTGACCTTTTCTTTCTGTTAATTTACGCCCCAATGAGGGGGGCCCCCGGGGGGGGATGTTTAATTTAAAAGGGGTCATTTTTACTCATGTCGTTCCAGGGGTCAGGAACTTTTTAACTTCATTTTTCTGCCTTTCCCGTTTCTTTAAAAAATTAACTTTTTTTTTGTTTTATAAAAAAAAGTTCCCCAAAACCTATGGGTTTAATTCTTGACCCGCTAGAAGACTGGAAAAAGCCTTTGGCGTTTTAAGGGAAATAAGCGGAATTTACTGTTCCAAATTTAAACCAAATTTCTATTTATGCGGTATCAAAATTTTACTGTTTAAATTTCCAGACCCAGGAGAGGGTTTAAGTGATTGTGCCAGGCTCTTTCGGGGTCTTCCCTTTTAAAATAGGGGCTCGCTTCAACAAAAAGACACCCAAAAGGGACAGTTGTACAGAAAACTGGGGGGGCCCCCCCTCCCTTTGAAAATTTTAAAAAAAATTTGGGGGGAAAAAATAATTTTTTTTTACACAATGCAGACATTTTTTAACCTATTTTGATCTTGGCTAACCCAGAATGAAAAGGGGTGATCTTGCGTTTCAAGGGATCGAAAAGAAGAAGCACTAAAAACACGAATAGGGGCCGCAAAATCTAAAGAGGCAAAAAAGGTTTTGGGAGCCGTAAATTATGCGTATGGAAATCCTTTTTCAACCCCCCATTTTGGGGTTGTTAAAAGCGCATGCTCCCTTCTTTTTAGGGGGGCATTAAACCCCCAGATTGTCATTGAATAAAATTTTAAAGACTAAAATTTGTTATTATATCTGCAGGGCACCGAAAACAAAAATACAGCATTTCTGACATCTCGTTAGGTTTTTATTTTGTTAGCAACCCTAAATTTTGCAAAAGGGTTTTTTGAGCAACCCTTTCAGTTTAAAAATTTGAAAAATTATCCCCAAAGGGGTGATTTTCAATTTTTAAATATCCCAAAAGAGGGGACACTATATGGAATTTTAGTTTTTTGGCCCCAGCAAGATCGCTTTTTTGGTTTTTTTATTGCTGTGTGGGGGATGAAAAAACCATTCAAAAAAAACAACCCCAAAATTTTTTTTAATCCCAAAATAACGGGAAAATCAATGTCAAATTTAGGGGTTTGGGCCTAAAACCCAAAACTACGCTAGCGGGCCCTTAAACCCTTTTCAGCATTTTGATGAAAAAAGAAAATGTTTAAAAAGGGGGGGGAGGTTTTAAAAAATCCGAAGATGACCCTTTTGTCTAAAAAATTACTTTTTCCAGTGGGTTTGCTTGATATTAAATTTTAAAAACGAAAAACGGTTTATGGGTTGAATAAAATCGAAGAGGATTAATTCCCGTTACATGGGGAAACGGGGAAACTGGTTTGAACATAAAAAACATTCAAATTGTAAAGAAAAAAAAGGCCGTTAAAACCCCTTAATGTATATTTTTTTTTATATTGGGGCCCCCAGTAAAAATTTTTAAGGTAAAAGGGTTAGAAATATACAATACTAAATTATTTTTTTTAAAAAAAAGCATGGTTTTTAGGGGTTTTTCCCCCTGTGCCCTACAGGGGCCGCCAAAAGAAGAGATAAATAGAAAAACCCCAGCAAAAAACCTTTTGATTTAAACCCAAAAAAAACACAAAAGCCAAAAAAAACTTTGAGCAGGGGCCTTTCAAAAAAACAGCAAAACCCAAAGAAGGGGATTCTGGTGTTTTTCAATGTGTTACATATGTTAATACTGGAACACAACTATTAAAGGGTCTATCGGCGGGACAAGTGTAGGTCTCTTAGCAAAAAGGTGTTGGTGCACCCGCCCGCTTTTCCTTAGGAGGTTTGTCTTTTGCTCTTGGCCCGTGTTCATTAGCTGTAAGTGCTGCTAGCAAAAAATTAAAAACTAAACTCCAAAAGCACACAGCTATGGTTCAACTAATAACAGCTAAACTTAGCTCGTTCAAACTGACAATAAATAAAGCGCTAGTTGACTCAAACATCACGGATGAAGAATTTAATCGTTTACAGGCCGATTTTGATGACTATAAAAGACAAAAGTTTGATCTTCAAAGAAAGGCGAGGACAAGTTTTTCTCAACAGCCAGACGCCGAGCAGATAAAAAAGGAATGCTTAAAAAAAGTAAACGAAACATTAAACTCTGTTCTAAACAGCTTGCAATAACAACGCCAAAGGGTGTTTATACTTTAGTTTATGAGTCCAAGCACAAAAAGACCGTTGATATTGATTCTGATTAATTATTTTTTTTTTTATTTAAATAAATATTTTGAGTTAGAAAAGAAACTCAACATGGTTTAAGATATATGAAGGCCCAGACAAATTGTTTGAAGGAATGCTCGAGGGAGAGCGTTTGTCAAGAGCACTGAATGATATTGATCTAGAAGTCATTGATCCAACAAACGTACAGGCAGCGTTGTTCATGCAAATTTCTCAAGTTCCAGGTAAACTAACAATAACCCGCCCAGTTAAAGTAATGTTAGCTGTTTTAATCGACTATATAACAATAAATGAAGAAAATCTAGAAGTCTGGGTCTCGACTAAACAACAGGTTATTTCTTTCTCGTAAGACTTAAAAACCCGGTTGGGCAGACGAGCTGCTTACACAGTTTGATGTGGCCGCTAAAGAACCCAAAAATGAGAGGCTCTGGTTGGTCAGAGGGCGAAGTCTTAGAGATCAGATTAAAACAGTCTAAGTATGCACCGATTGTAGGCAGGTCTTACATTCCGCTGCCTCGAGAGTTGGTAGCGAAAAGAGAAATTTTTAAAACATAAAAAATACAGACGACAAATGTTTTATGTGGTGTGTTCTCGCAAGGCTGCATTATATCCGCAAAAACGCAGAGAGAGTGTCTAATATTGGGATTACATCAATGATCTTAACTTTAGTGGAATATCCTTTCCTGTTAGCGTGGATTCCATTGATGGGTTTTTGAAGAACAAAACAAACCAATAACTGTCAATGTCTACACATGGGAGAGGAAACAAATTAACACCCGATTAAAGTGTCCAAAAACAGTCCAACGATTGGCGAGCCAGACAAAAATCATGTTGACTTACTACTAATGTTTTCACCAGCGGGGCTACCGCATTAACATTGATACGCACAATGAGTAGATTATTGGCCCATACTTAAAAAATTGGGCAAAAACAGAATTCTGTAAAAAATGTTTAACAAGAATGCCATCCGTTCCAGCCGCGCTTGAACATAAGAAACATTGTATCGGCCCAGTTGACTGTAATACAGAACTAATTACGCCCCCAGAAGGCAGTAAAGTTAGTTTTAAGAACTGGAAACGGATGCAACATTCTCCACGTAGTTTACGCAGACTTCGAGTCGCTTATTGTTCCTTATGAAGGGCCAATCCCACAGAAACTTCCGAAAACAGTCTTAATGAGTAATCATCAGATCTGTTCATTTGCATTATTATTGTCAGGTCGGATGGCGCTCATTCAGCACCAGAATTGTATAGAGGACCAGATGCGGCTAAAAGGGTTTTTTAAACAGCGCATGCAGCAAGTGCGTAATGACGTTCTAATAATCTGAATTTATTAAAATTTCATAATGACTCCTGAAGCCCAAACCCAACCAGTATGCCTCAGCCACTCACTGTTGGATTTGCGGTTTTAGAACTCAGTGAGGAAGCCAATCCAAAAGTGAGAGACCATGATCACATTAGCGGAAAGTTTAGAGGAGCGGCGCATAACAAATGCAATCTTCAACTAAAGTTTTTGATCCTAAGACATGGAAGCTGCCTGTATTTTTTCAAAATCTTGCGAGGTTACGACTCTCATCTTATAATGAAAGCAGTGGGCGACGCCTTTAAGGTGTCATGCATTGACAGTCATCAGAAAAGAAACATGTGTTTCACTTTAAATAACATGTCTTTTTATGACTCTATGCAGCACATGATGGGTTCATTAGAGTCGCTGGCTATGTCCTTAAAGTCCTGCCCAATAAGGGAAAAGAATATTTTGACCCAACACTTGCAGAAAGGGCTTTACCCCCTTATGAGTACATGAACAGTTGGGAAAGGTTTGATGAAGATACACTTCCGCCTAAAGGCGCTTCTTTCTAGTCTTAGAGGAAAGGACATCAGTGAACTCCGATTACCGGCATGCTCAAGATGCGTGGCAGAAGTAGATTGTAAAACGATGGGAGACTATCATGACTCCTACTTGATGGCTGATACATGTTTGTTGGCGGATATTTTTGAAAATTAAGAAAGACCTGCATGAAACATTATAGCCTGGATCCCGCGCATTACATTTCTGCGCCCGGGATGAGTTGGGATGCTGCTTTCTTAAAATTTACTGGAGTAAAGATTGATTTATGTCTGACCTACCAATAATTCAGATGATTGAAAACGGATTGCGTGGGGGAATTAGTATGGCGTCGCATCATTACTGTAAAGCAAACAACAATACTTGGAAGACTATGATCCAAGTAAAAGATCTAACTATCTCATGTATTTAGATGCAAACAATCTGTATGGATGGGCAATGGCGCAATCACTTCCATTAGTAACTTTAAAATGTACAAAAGCGGTGGTACAAATAATATTCAAAAGGCATTAATGGGTTGAGCAGTTTGACGTGGGATCACGGCGGGGATACATTCAGAATTTGACTTAGAATATCCTCAGGAACTCCATGACCTGCATAATGCTACCCTTTTAGCAGCAGAAAGTCTAAAGATGGCGAAAACAGAGCCGCCTAAACTTGTCCCCAATCTTCGAGGAAAAAAAAATTAGGGTCTGTCATTACAGATTCTACAATTTTATTTAAGACAGGGTTTTTAAAGTTGGCAGCTTTTTCATCGTATAATTGCTTTTGATCAAGAACAGTTCATGAAACCATAATCATGAAGAACACTGATCTTAAACTAAATTACAGATGCTTCGGAAAAAGACTTTTTCAAGTTGATGAACAACAGCTGTTTTGGAAAGACTATGGAGAATCCGCACAAGCCAAAGATGTCAGATTAGTCACCAAAGAGAACGAAGCAATTAAGCTGACTTCAAAACCAAATTATCAGGACTTCAGAAGATTTCATGATCAGCTTTTTGGCATAATGATGAAAAAAAAGAAAGTAAAATTTGGACAAGCCGTATTTATTGGGTTTACCGTTTTAGAATTATCAAAGCTTTTAATGTTAGAGTTTCTTTATGCTACTTAAACCCTTGTATCCAGAGTCCAGAGTACTTTACACAGATACAGATAGTTTTGTTATAGATATCCCAACTGAAGACATCTATAAAGACATGGAAATGGAAGTAGCTAAAGGCATGCGGGATGGTACGCCACATCTGATTACCCTAAAGATTCGCCTTTGCATTCAATTACTAATAAGAAGGTTTTGGGAAAGATAAAAAGATGAATTATCCGGAGGGGTGATTAAGGAGTTTTTTTGGGTTTAAGGTCGAAAATGTACAGTATTTCGAGCCAGGAGAAAATCATTAAGAAAGCAAAGGGAATAATCTCGCAGTGTTGTGCAGTCAAACATATCACATGAAAACTACAAAGAGCATTGTTTGACAATAAGACTTTTAAACCATGACAACGTAAAACTACGATCTAATCTGCATGAGATCAACACAACTGTTGTAACAAAAAAGTCGTTAGATAGAACAAACACAAACGCGTGTTTGTTAATCCGGAGTTTTCATATGCAATCGGGCATTGGAGGACCGCATAAAACAGGGGGGTTTATATTTTTCATCAAACTTTTATTATAGATCAACCCATAGCTTCATCCAATTCATTTAATCTTTTCTCATGTTTGCTTGATGCGTTCGAATTTTTTTTATTATTTCAAGATATTCTTTTTCCCAATTTGGGGGTTTGAGTTGTAGGTGATTCTGGATGATTTAGCATGCATTGATTAATCCCCGAAAATGTTTTTTTAATAGCATTACACGCATGAAATGATTCCCGTATCATTTTCAAGGTCTCTTCCTTTACCATTCTTGTTTCGTTCTGCACTTCCTTCTGACTTCCATTTAAACTCAAATATATTTACGTAAATTAATTAAAGCGGAACTGTGTCTGGGGGGATTATCTGCAGTTCTTCTTTCACAAAAGATCTTTGAGGATGGTTTTTTTTGTTGGTCAGTTTCTCGTAAATAATACACGGGGGATTATTTTTAAAATTCTTTTTTTTTTCATATGGATCAACACTCCAAACTGGATCTGTTGCCCTGTGCGAGTGTCCCCTTCTGCTTCCCCGGTAAATAAAGGTACCTTACTTTTAAACCCAAAACGTAATAGTTTGCCGGATGAAGACTCTCCTTCAACAACATTTATTGTTTTTCTTTTGATTGCTTGTACGGGGTTTAGTCCTTTAAATTCTTCATTATCATTGCGCGCAAAACTGAGGCAGTCTTCTAACCCATTCTGTGTTGCGAGAATTGTCAATCAGCTCTCTGTGATACTGGAAAGGAAAAAAGTCTTTCAGCTAACTGTTTGTTAAAGTTTTTCAACTAAAGCCTGTGATCTGTGAACTCCCGAATGCCTCTTTTAATGGTACCTCTATGTTTTAAACAATAATTGATTCACTTGGGCCCCTTTAAATTCTTTTCCATCATCGACTTGAATCATGCGAGGAAAGTTAGCGGGCCTCGTTGGTATATCAGTGTATGGCAACAGCAACAGCAGAAGCACTCTTTTGTGTTAATGGTTCCGCATTTTTATATCTTGAAGCTATGTCAATGACTGTGAGCGCGTACTTAAACCTTTTTCGTCTAATCGTATCGGAGGGTAAATATAGAAGGTCCATTTGATGGGTGTCGTTCGGTATTGTGTTCACAAAGTGTGGTCCTGTATTCTTTTTAGGCGCAGGTAAATAAATTTGCCAAATCGCTTGTTTAGATAACCATTCTTTTGCTGTTTGTTCACTAACCCCCGCTGCTTGGATTAGCTTTTTAATTGCCGTGATTCCCTTCCAATATCCTTTGGGCGAATAATAGATTTTGTTCATTTTTTATTCAGCCAATTTTGCGCAACAAAATACACAAATCATACCAACGACAATAAACCCGATTTCTTGCATCTTTTGTTTTCTGATGGCTGATAAAGTCACTGATTTTGGTGGGGCAATGGGCTCGATTGGTTTGCCTGTTACAAGAAAATTCTTTTTTTGCCTGGTCAACATTTTTAAATGTGTAAGCTGCATGTCCCTGTTTTTTCAGTTTGTCGTTAATAAAATCTAACTGCTCGATTCTCTGCTTTTCATAGCGATCTTGTGCTGCAGCTAGTTGCTCCACAGCTTTGTTATGTCTTTTTCTCTCACCGTCATCCCGCAGTTTACTAAATGCGTAATTACTTCCGCTAAAAGCAAGCGCATTAACCACAGCGCCGCCCCATCATCATTAAGTGAAGCCATTTTTTATAAATGTTTTTTTTTTTACATATTTATATTCTCCCGGAATTATCCTTGCTTGACTAGAAAATCTTTCGTAGCAAATGAAGCTGCAATAATAGCAATTAGCTTTGCCGAATCCTCAAAGTCAGTTTGCCAAGATCTGCCCTTTAATTTTTAACAAACTTTTACCAAGCATCGTGTATCCCATACTTGGCCTCCAATAACAGCAGAATGGTATACAAGGTTGGCGACAGTTTTTTCGGTGCTCATTTTAAAAAATAAAATAATTATAATTAATAAAAAAAATGAAAAAGCGATGATCTACTACAGCTACAGGGCGCCTAAAACCTTTCCTGAACTTATGAATGACCAAGTTGATGACCAGCTATTATGCCCAAAAAGGAGAGGCTGTATTCTTTGCAGCATGGGGGAAAACAAAACAGTTCCTCGGAACTGAATTCACATAGAACAGATTCAACAGATGTCGCCACAAGACATTATAAAGTATCATAACAGGTATGAAGCGCAGCTGGGGTCTAGAATGGTGAAAAGTTGTGGGGCAAACGTTCTTTTGTTTGTACATAAACTAGTCATAGATTTGCTCCCCTTGATTCTGAACAAGATCTACGTATGATTTAACGCAAGATCCAGTTTTAACAAAGTCATTAGAGTCTCTAGGATGTGATCTATACTACAGATTTGGAACATTGTTATCGCCATTAATCATGGGATTAATAACTTTTAATCATATAGATTTTATTTCCCTTCAAATGACCGAGCCAGAAAAAACAGCAGAATCAGGTGGGGAAAGTAACAAGCCAGAAAAAACAGCAGAATCAGAAAACACTGAATCAGGTGGAGACCCGTGAAAAGCAACCCCATCCTGGGCGTGTTAAAGCAGGAAAAAAATTAGCAGAGTGGAACAGACAAAAAAAATTAATGTTACAGAATATAACTCATCATGAAAACATAACGCCGCCAACGCCAGAACAAGTTGATTCATGCCAGCTATAAAAACTCCATGTGATTCAAGGCCTACAGCACCAAAGTCTTCATGGAATATTTAACTTAAAAAATGTTGCCATTTTGGCGCCCTTGCTGCTGTGGGGGGCGGTTATTACGGTTATAAAATATATACACAATGGCAACAGAAACAAAAGCAATCAAAAAAATCTGAACCACTAAATACAGAAGACAACAGCACGCCAGAACCGTCAACAACAAAAGATCATTTTGATCCATTTCAGATGGAATAATATTTTAAGAACTTAATTTTAATTTTTTTTAAATAAAAATAGATCATGGCGTATTATAAAATGATGAAATCAATAATAAAGACATGGAGTCTATAAAAGACATTTCCATAGACCAGAATTGTAATCAATGCGGTTTTCTTAGGATGTAAGAACTTCTTAAGACTATGCTAACCAATCTCGCGCCAAAGACACTGAGCAAGACATCCTCAACGATGACGCGTTTTTTGAAGGTGTGTGTACTATATTAGACATCTACTATTTAAGATAAAAACATAGATTGTATTTTTTTTGATAATTATAAGATAACTTGAATAAGAACTTGGTTGTAAATTAGAGGATGACTTAATTTTCAATCTTTAGGTAACTTGACAAGAACTTAAGGGTGACTTGAGGACGACTTGAGTAAGAATTAGAGTAACTTTAGGATGACTTGAGGATGACTTGAGTAAGAACTTGTGGATGACTTGAGGATGACTTTTAGGATGACTTGAGGACAACTTGAGTAAGAATTAGAAGTGACTTGGGGTGACTTGAGGATGACTTGAGGACAACTTGAGGATGACTTGAGGACAACTTGAGTAAGAACTTAGAGTGACTTGAGTGCATGCGTGGGGTGGGGGGTGGGGTGGGGGGTGTGCATGCGTGGGGTGGGGGGTGGGGGTGGGGGTGTGCATGCGTGGGGTGGGGGGTGGGGTGGGGGGTGTGCATGCGTGGGGTAGGACAAAACACACAAACACCAACAAACAAACAAGAAGTGAAACTACTGGGGCCACTTCTTGCTTTGTGACTAAAAAGGTTGGTGTCTCACGCGCAACCTCAATCAACTAGGCCAAGTGATCATATTTTGATCACTTGGCCCAGTTTGCCGGGTGGCTTTGCAGGTGCTGCCGCGCTTGCAGGTCAAGTGATCACATATGAAACACTTGGCCTAGTTTGCAGGTGCTCCCTGCTGACGTCATTGGCGGCAAGCTGCCGGGGCTTTGCAGGGGCAAGTGATCACATATGATCACTTGGCCTAGTTTGCTGTGCCTCTTTTTCTCAACCAGGGTTGCAACTGGCTTTGGCGAGTTACAGCAGTAATTGCTGTAGCCAAGCTTTTATGGCGGCTCTAATCGCCATAGTAGTACATCCGTCATTGTATATTTGGAGCATTTATATGAAGATAGTGCTGGGCCCCACACTACTCCTCTCCATACTGGTAGATGTACTAAGGTCTGCCTGCCCTATCTAGTTTGTTTGCCCGAACATTCGAAAATCGTTATCCAGTTGCATAAGTTTAATAATGGTTTGGCGTTTGCTACACAGTTCATTTATACTGATTCCTAGCTTATGAAATTTAGGGGTAGTTATAAAAACACATAGAAATTTGAATAAGTTTTCTAGCATGCGAATCAGCCATGTTTACCTGCGTCTTAAGAAATGAACGCCATGTTTGATGCGTTTTTTTGTTTTTTAAACATGACTTGGGCTGTCTCAAGCCCAAAGCCCAACAATCAAAAGCATGATGGATTGTTTGCTTTGGCCAACTTTAACAATGCAGCGCCATTTTTTAAATAAGGAACCACTCATCGATAGACAAACACATATTGAAACTGGCTACATCTTGTTCAGCAATATTTCTTTCAGCGTTTTCATTTTCTTGAACCAACAAACCTTTTTAAGATAGTCGCCCATTTCCAAAGCAGTCGGTTCGTTTTTTTCCTTTTCTGTTCCTTCTAGGAAAGCAATACTTCTTTTCGGTTTAACTGGTAAAGAACATGCTTCACCCAGTTTTCCTTTTTGACAAATACTCTAAAAATGCAGGTATAGTTTTAAAATTGTAATCTTGAAAAAGCGAGAGCCTGGTTCTTCAGTGAACATGTTAGCCATTTTAAAATACCACAACACAGCACAGTGGTCACACCGGGGCACAGTCAAAAAAACAACCTTTCTTGTGCGACAGTCAGTGAGAGAATGTTGCAAGTTAACCTGGTCAGGTGACGCCAGCCCTACCTTATGCGTCAGCTAATTACAGGTATCATAGGATCCGCCCGGGACCGTCGTACATGGTACTGCCTGCCACAAACCCCCAAGCCCTCTAATTTGGTTTTTTCGCACAGTGTCTCAGCCAAGTCTTAGTTTGGGGACTGTCTCCCCAAAAATGATGTTATTGAAAATGACTGTCTGCGCGAAAATGATGTTATTGATAATGATCAGAAAAACGCGGAAAGTTTAGTAAATTAGTATTAAAAAACGGATAACCCTACACAGTATGTTTGTTTGTAGATAATCGTTATTTTTTGGTTATTGAAGTCTTACTTGTCAGAGAACAGGAAAACACCGATTCTAGGTCGCCCCAGCCCCGAACCTAGGTGAGGGCTAGGGTGAGCTAGAATCGGTGTTTTCCTGTTTCTCTACTTCTCAAGCTTCCCCGCATGAAACTGAAATCCTTTGGCCAACGTTCTTTCAGTTATCAACCCCCCTTGTCTGGAACTCCCTCCCTCCAGCTCCGCTCTTCACAGACTCTCTCTGCGTTCAAATCTGGTCTCAAAACGCATCTCTTTCAGAAGTCTTTTTGTCTTTCTTCATAGCTTACGAGTTAATGCGTGTTTCCATGCATTCTCCAACCCTTCACCTCTTGTATGTGCACGCGCGCTTCCGCGCCTGAATGCTTATGTGCTTTTGCGTGTGTGCGTTCGTGTGTGTGCGTTTACGCGCGTGGGTTTTTGTTGCTTCGTGTTGAGTTTGCCCTTTGTGTGTGTGTGTGTGTGGGGGGGGGGGGGGGGGGGGGGGGGGGGGGGGGGGGAGGGGGGGGTGCTCCCTTCTGCATGTTTTAAATTGTACTCCGTGCAGTGCTCACGAAATTAGAGGCGGGTGGGTGGGTGGGGATGGGGGTTGGTTCTTTTCTTGTATTCCCAAATTCTTGTCGAGCGTTGTTCATAAAACGTCATGTGTGTGTGGGGTGGG
>CM031625.1:7173857-7178857 GCA_018398815.1 Conus ventricosus | reverse complement strand
CGAAAAGATGTGTGATGACATGCAATGCACTGGGCGATTAAAAGTACATATTTTTCGGGGTTTGGACAGGTAGGTTTCTTTTTTTTTTAACTGAGGAAAGATGAAGCTCGTTGCCTTATTTCGAGGCAGGTGCAGATATATCGAGCAATTCTGAAAGCTAATTTTTTAAAAACTTTGAACAGAGTAAGTTAAGTTTGAGAACTGATGGGTAGCTGCTATAGAACTGTGGGATGTACTGCTTCCAAGCTGTTTTATACTTACAGCAAATGATTTTTTTTTTAATGAAACACATCTTCTACACTGTTTGTATCACATTGTTTGCATATAGGGTCTATACTAGGTTTGCCATACAGGGAGATTCCATTCCAGTCTGTCACATCTCAGAAGACATAAAGCTCGCCTGTGTTCATAAGCTGTGAGGTCCCCAATGTAATCAGCTTTCAATAACTCCGGATGATAATTACAGTAGGCAATGGGCTGCCTACCTGGGTAATGCCGACTGAAGAGCTGCCTGCCGGCGCATCATTCAGTCGTTTCCCGTGTCATCCGGTCAATATCGTTCACGCAATTTCCTTATTTCCTTCATTCTTTCCATTTCTCACGCAGGGTGCATGCTATGTGTAACGTGTCATCCATACCAATGGCCAAACTGGCCTTCTCTTCTGAAAGTTGGTGATGGGATTTGACGTGTGTGCAAGATATGTGAATGCGCATGTCCAGCGAGGAGGCTGCCTGGTTTTTGGAGCTCCCGTTTTAAATTCATTTTTACATCTTTTACGCCTTGCATCTTTTACTCATACGAGTATCCGTGAATTTTAATAATCAGCACTGTTAGCTGTTGGTAGTTTAAAAGCTTATTTCTTTTTTTTTTAACGAAATTGTGTTTTAAAAACCCTTTCAGGTAAGGTGAATCTTTCTTATTTGGCTTTTCAAGATGGCTACCGGCGTGTTGTTCCTTGGCTTCGTTAAAGTTTTCTATTTTTCCTTGCTGTTTCCACATTGACAGGAACAACAATGTCCCTAGCACTCAGTTTAATTTTGAAATTTTAGATGTAGACGTAGACGCCTTTAGTTCCATTTTTGCAGGTTTTAAAACTTTGTGCAACCTGAACCATGTTAGTCTCCTGTGTGCACCTGTGCCGAGTACTGCAGGTGTATATTTTATAGAAAGGACAGACTTGGAAAAAGAGGTGGGGGAGTCTTGATTGCCATTAGGAAGAACTTAGCTAGTGAGTTTTTATATCAAGGCAAAAATAGTGAAAGTTTATTTTGGAGGATTATTTTAAGAATAAGAGACCTGTCATTGTTGGATCAGTTTACAGACCTCCAGACTCAGATGAAAATGTAATGTTCGTCTATCTGCAGAGACATTTCTAACATTGTTGTGGCCAATAGGAAGGCAATATTATGGATTGGTGGAGACTTTAACTTACCAATATTGATTGGGGTGAAGATGCCATACTTGGTAATCAATACAGTAAAAATATTAACACTCAGTTTTTGATACCACCAAAGACCTTGGATTAGTAATTGCAGGCCTAGGTGATCATGACATAATTCTCTTAGAGAGCAACTTTCAACCCTTTCGAAGAAAACCCCCTAAACGTAAACCATCAGACTCTGGAACCAAGCAGATTCACCAAAATTGCGCAGGGATACTCATGATTTCAGTCGTCTTTTTTTGAGGTCCCATAGTGTTAAAGATAATGTCAGTGACCTTTGGAAGTGTATAAAAACTAACTTGGATTTATTATTATGGATGACAACACCCCTACTAAAATAACTTCAAGCAAGAACCACCAGCCATGGATTACTACAAAAAACTAAACGTCTGTTGAGAAGGAAACATCGTTTCTTAAGAAATTGAAACTACATCTAAATTCAGAAAGATTACTGGTTAGGTATAAACATATTAAGAGAAGGTGTCAGAGAGAATGTAGGCTTGTTTCATCTCCAATTATGTTAATTCGATGATTTCAGAAGGTGATCATCAAAACAAGAAATTATGGTCTTACATAAGAGTAAGAGACAGGACAACATTGGGATTCCAGACCTGAGAAACAACCAGAATAACCTAATACAGGACCCTAAAGGGGAAAGCAAACTTACTAAACAAGCAGTTTTGTTCAGTTTTCTCAAATCCCAAACCTTTAATTAACGTTAGACTAAAGGATGATGAAACTACCCCTGAAATGCAAAACATCAAAGTAAACAAAGCAGGAGTATTTAAGTTACTGACCAACATCAATGAAAACAAAGCTACTGGTCCCGATGGCATTCCTGGCAAGCTCTTAAAATTATGTGCCAATGAATTGAGTGAGGTATACCAACTACTTTACCAAGCTTCACTGGACCAGGGAGTAATACCTGATGAGTGGCGAGATCGAGCATTTTTTCCCTTATTCAAAAAGGGTGACAAAACAAAAGCAGAGAACTATAGACCTGTATCTCTTACATCCATATCAGCTAAACTACTTGAACACATAATATATAGTAGCATAATGGACCATCTTGACAAATTTTGACTTCTTAAATAACGCCCAGCATGGTTTTTAGACAGCGAAGGAGTTGTGAGACTCAACTTATAACAACTCTCAATGATTTTAATAACTGTCTTAACAACAGACAGCAAAATAGATGCAATTTTATTAGACTTTTCTAAAGCCTTTGATAAGGTTGACCATGAGGGCCTGCTGCTTAAATTAGAACACATCGGGATTGGCGGTTCTTTGCTAAAATGGGCTAGATCATTCCTCGTTGGGAGAACGCAGAAAGTTGTTGTGGAATGGTCGACATCCCATTGTAAACCAGTCCTTGTCAGGTGTACCACAGGGAACTGTTCTGGGGCCCTTGTTTTTCTTAATTTATATAAATGACATAAGCAGAAATCTCTCTCCTGGAACTACTATAAGGCTTTTTGCAGATGACAGCTTAGTATATAGAACAATCAGAAGCAAAAATGATACACGCATTCTACAAGAAGATCTAAACGCTTTACAAGAGTGGGAAAGAACTTGGAAAATGGAATTTCATCCCCAAAAGTGCCAAGTGTTGCGTATATGTAACAAACGCTCACCAATTAGATCAGATTATTCTGTCCATAATACTATTCTTAAAGAAACTAATGCTGCAAAATATTTAGGCGTGATTAAGATAGTCGTCACAAATGGAAAGAACATTACAATTTAGTATGTAAGAAAGCAAATAACATCTTTGCTTTTCTTATACAGGAATATCAATGACTGCCCCCAAAAGGTTAAAGACGACTGCTACAAAACACTGGTTGGACCAGTACTGGAATATGGTTGCTCAGTTTGGGATCCTTACCATCTAAAGGACATTGATAACCTCGAAAGATTCAGAAAGAGAGCAGCACGTTCGTAACAGGGGAAACCCCATCAGAGAAAAGGGAATACTAGGAAGAACATGAGGAGATTAGAATGGAAACCCTTAGAAGAGAAGAGCTTTTATCAAACTTAACATCTTCTTCAAAGGCTGAGCTAAAGTAATTGATATTCCAATGGGAAAAACTAGTATTGAATAAAAGTAGCACCAGGAGTGGCGGTCAATGTTATACCATACCTGCATCAAATATTGACAGCCACTTACATTCTTTTTATCCCAGTTCTGTACGGCTGTGGAACTCACTGCCGGGTGCCATCAAGATTGCCACAAATGCAATCTCATTTAAAAAACAAATTGATTCGACAGTTTTGAGATCTGCATATTTACGATTTCTATTTTTACTTCCCCAGATATTTTACTATTACCTGGGCCTGAATTTGGCCATTGCTTTTAACTTCTTGAATATCGAGTGCGACCCCTTGTTGCCAAATTTGCTCCAGGGGCCAACAGTCTGAGTCGCACTGTTTTATGTTATTTTATTTTACTTTTTAACATGCGCGCTGGTGACCTACTCGTTTTTGAGTGAACCAGTATTTTAGGAAGAAGAAGAAGATGTTATGCGTGCGTTCACACACGGAACCTCGGTTTATAGTCTCATTCGAAGGACTGTATGGGGAATGGAGTCAGAACCAATGTTAACTCCAAGGGAAAAATCCCCCTGCACCGAAACGGCCCGGCGGAGTTTCGAACCCGCAACCTCAGGATCACAAGATTACGAGTCTGGCGCTCTACCAACTGAGCTATTCCGACCCCAAGATTTATAGACCAGACCTGCTTAAACTGTCTTCTATAATGCAAAAAAAGGTAATTGTAATTAAAACATTTTTTTTTTAATTCGTATCGAAAACTGTTGCTGCTGGTTTCTGTCAGTGTGTAGACGTGGAGAAAATGTGTGATGGCTTCAAGGACTGCCACACAAACCGTGACGAAACTCACTGCATGCCTCGACACTACATATCTTACGACATAAGACCCCCAGCTGTGATCACCCTTGGCTTGCGCGGAAGGTTTAAAGTCGCCAGTCTACCAGAAAACACACGGTGCCCAGACACTCATTTCCAGTGTCACGATGATGGCTATTGTCTCCCTGTCTACGTCAGGTGTAACGACATGTTCGACTGTCCGGGTCATGAGGACGAAATTGATTGTACACATTACCAGACGTGTCCAGGGTTTTATCGATGTCGTGGCGGTCACAAAACAGTCTGTGCGCACGTGAACCACCTGTGTGACGGTCTGCCGCAATGTCCACTGCATGATGATGAACTGCTGTGCAATATTGCTTGTCCTGAGTCATGTATGTGTTACGGTTTGGCATTTTCCTGCAACCGCACGTTTCTCGTCAGTGCTTTCCCACACTTACGCTACCTTGCCGCGCTTGGTAGTGGAATACGTGTGAGTGACGTCAGCCTTAACGTCATGCTGATCCATCTTGGCGTACAGGAATGTGGGTGGAAGAGAGTAACGGAAGTCTTTTTACCGAATCTGAGAGTAACGGAAGTCTTTTTACCGAATCTTCACAGTCTGGATCTTAGTAACAATCTTCTGCATTCTATCAACTTCAGCCACTTGGCGGGAATGCCTCAACTTCGAAG
>CM031625.1:7153857-7168857 GCA_018398815.1 Conus ventricosus | reverse complement strand
TGATGGGAGTGCATTTAGTCTTCATCTGTGCGCCTCTGACTTCCTGATGGAAGTGTATTTAGTCTTCATCTGTGCGCCTCTGACTTTCTGATGGGAGTGTATTTAGTCTTCATCTGTGCGCCTCTGACTTCCTGATGGGAGTGGATTTAGTCTTCATCTGGTGCGCCTCTGACTTTCTGATGGGAGTGGATTTAGTCTTCATCTGTGCGCCTCTGACTTCCTGATGGGTGTATTTAGTCTTCATCTGTGCGCCTCTGACTTCCTGATGGGAGTGTATTTAGTCTTCATCTGTGCGCCTCTGACTTCCTGATGGGAGTGTATTTAGTCTTCATCTGTGCGCCTCTGACTTCCTGATGGGAGTATATTTAGTCTTCATCTGTGCGCCTCTGACTTCCTGATGGGAGTGTATTTAGTCTTCATCGGTGCGCCTCTGACTTTCTGATGGGAGTGTATTTAGTCTTCATCTGTGCGCCTCTGACTCCCTGATGGGAGTGTATTTAGTCTTCATCTGTGCGCCTCTGACTTCCTGATGGGAGTGTATTTAGTCTTCATCTGTGCGCCTCTGACTTTCTGATGGGAGTGTATTTAGTCTTCATCTGTGCGCCTCTGACTTTCTGATGGAGTGTATTTAGTCTTCATCGTGCGCCTCTGACTTTCTGATGGGAGTGTATTTAGTCTTCATCTGTGCGCCTCTGACTTTCTGATGGGAGTGTATTTAGTCTTCATCTGTGCGCCTCTGACTTCCTGATGGGAGTGTATTTAGTCTTCATCTGTGCGCCTCTGACTTTCTGATGGGAGTATATTTAGTCTTTATCTGTGCGCCTCTGACTTCCTGATGGGAGTGTATTTAGTCTTCATCTGTGCGCCTCTGACTTCCTGATGGGAGCGTATTTAGTCTTCATCTGTGCGCCTCTGACTTCCTGATGGGAGTGTATTAGTCTTCATCGGTGCGCCTCTGACTTCCTGATGGGAGTGTATTTAGTCTTCATCTGTGTGCCTCTGACTTCCTGATGGGAGTGTATTTAGTCTTCATCTGTGTGCCTCTGACTTTCTGATGGGAGTGTATTTAGTCTTCATCTGTGCGCCTCTGACTTCCTGATGGGAGTGTATTTAGTCTTCATCTGTGCGCCTCTGACTTCCTGATGGGAGTGTATTTAGTCTTCGTCTGTGCGCCTCTGACTTCCTGATGGGAGTGTATTTAGTCTTCATCTGTGCGCCTCTGACTTCCTGATGGGAGTGTATTTAGTCTTCATCTGTGCGCCTCTGACTTCCTGATGGGAGTATATTTAGTCTTCATCTGTGCGCCTCTGACTTCCTGATGGAGTGTATTTAGTCTTCATCGTGCGCCTCTGACTTTCTGATGGGAGTGTATTTAGTCTTCATCTGTGCGCCTCTGACTCCCTGATGGGAGTGTATTTAATCTTCATCTGTGCGCCTCTGACTTCCTGATGGAAGTGTATTTAGTCTTCATCTGTGCGCCTCTGACTTCCTGATGGGAGTGTATTTAGTCTTCATCTGTGCGCCTCTGACTTCTGATGGGAGTGTATTTAGTCTTCATCTGTGCACCTCTGCCTTTCTGATGGGAGTGTATTTAGTCTTCATCTGTGCGCCTCTGACTTCCTGATGGGAGTGGATTTAGTCTTCATCTGTGCGCCTCTGACTTTCTGATGGGAGCGTATTTAGTCTTCATCTGTGCGCCTCTGACTTCCTGATGGGAGTGTATTTAGTCTTCATCTGTGCGCCTCTCACTTCCTGATGGGAGTGTATTTAGTCTTCATCTGTGTGCCTTGACTTTCTGATGGGAGTGTATTTAGTTTTCATCTGTGCGCCTCTGACTTCCTGATGGGAGTGTATTTAGTCCTTCATCTGTGCGCCTCTGACTTCCTGATGGGAGTGTATTTAGTCTTCATCGGTGCGCCTCTGACTTCCTGATGGGAGTGTATTTAGTCTTCATCTGTGCGCCTCTGATTTCCTGATGGGAGTGTATTTAGTCTTCATCTTTGTGGCGCACCGGGTTTATTCCGGTAAAATATATTTGGAATGAAACTGCATGGAAAAGAAGTTCATTTTGTAGCGCGGCAGGGTTCCTGGCGTTGTCATCCTCTGAACTATCAGCGTTCCTCGTCTGCTTCATCACCCTGGACCGCTTCCTCGTGCTCCGTTTCCCTTTCAGTCAGATCCGGTTCGGATCCAGATCAGCGCACATCGCCGGCACCATCGCATGGGCACTGGAACTGGTACTAGCAGCAACCCATCTGATCCCCATGTTGTTGGCCTGCGCTTGTTTTTTTATCCCCCACTATTAGATTGTTCGTCTATGTATTTGTCTGACTTCATTCAAGTTTAAAAGGCTGTGCCAGTCTTGAATAAATGTTACTCTGTGTTAGGTTTTCTTATGGGAGCAATCGTTACCCCACTTGTTTACTGTTTATTGTTTACTGTTCCCTGCCTCATTTCATTTCCAATTTTGTGTTGATTAAATTGAGGTTATTTGTATTTCTGTCCGTCTGTGTGTTTGTCTTTTGATCTCCCTTGCATCTTTGGGTGGATCCTCAAGCGTAGGCTCAAAGATTGTCCCCTACATTTTATACTATTTGCATAATGTCTTTAGTTTTTCAGCAACTTTTTTCCTCCCCACACTTTCGTGTGGTTTCATTTACTACCCTTCACTGGCTGCTCTGGGGTGCTATTGGATTCTTTTTTGCACCCCTGGTGGTGAGAAGACCGCAGTATTATGGACTGTGGTGTGTCTCTATTTGACGCCAGGAGCGCAGACACAACCAGCCGTGTCTCCCTGATGAGTTCCGACCCAGCGGACGAAAGGCCTCGGAGCAGGCAATACAAATATATCTGCCTTCAAAAGGGATTGCGATGGTTCCCTTATGCAGCTAGTGAAGAGTTTTCATATCTGTAATACATTTTCTTAATTTCATGTTCCCAGTTTCTCCATCTTCACCCCCCCCCCCCACTCCCCCCTTCTTAAGTCCAAATCTTTGCCAAGTTATTACTATGAAGACAGTTCAGTTGTTGGCCTGCGCTTGTTTTTTTCCCCCCACTATTAGATTGTTCGTCTATGTATTTGTCTGACTTTATTCAAGTTTAAAAGGCTGTGTCAGTCTTGAATAAAAGTTACTCTGTGTTAGGTTTTCTTATGGGAGCAAACGTTACCCCACTTGTTGACTGTTTATTGTTTACTGTTCCCTGCCTCATTTCATTTCCAATTTTGTGTTGATTAAATTGAGGTTGTTTGTATTTCTGTCCGTCTCTGTGTTTGTCTTTTGATCTCTCTTGCATCTTTGGGTGGATCCTCAAGCGTAGGCTCAAAGATTGTCCCCTACATTTTATACTATTTGCATAATGTCTTTAGTTTTTCAGCAACTTTTTTCCTCCCCACACTTTCGTTTGGTTTCATTTACTACCCTTCACTGGCTGCTTTGGAGGTGCTATTGGATTCTTTTTTGCACCCCTGGTGGTGAGAACACCACAGTATTATGGACTGTGGTGTGTCTCTATTTGACGCCAGGAGCGCAGACACAACCAGCCGTGTCTCCCTGATGAGTTCCGAACCAGCGGACGAAAGGCCTCAGAGCAGGCAATACAAATATATCTGCCTTCAAAAGGGATTGCGATGGTTCCCTTACGCACCTAGTGAAGAGTTTTCATATCTGTAATATATTTTCTTAATTTCATGTTCCCAGTTTCTCCATCTTCAAACTCCCCCCCCCCCCCCCCCTCCTTAAGTCAAAATCTTTTGCCAAGTTATTGCTATGAAGACAGTTCAGTTGTTGGCCTGCACTTGTTTTTCCCCCACTATTAGTTTGTTCGTCTATGTATTTGTCCGACTTTATTCAAGTTTAAAAGGCTGTGCCAGTCTTGAATAAAAGTTACTCTGTGTTAGGTTTTCTTATGGGAGCAAACGTCACCCCACTTGTTTACGGTCTGTCAGACGTTTTTTTGCCGTGAGCTGAATAACCACTCCACATCAACTCGGACTCTCTGCTCTATATGCACCGTGGTAGCTCTCCATCACAACGTAATACTGCTCCAAGGATAACTGTCCAACACCGATTCCAGTTCTCTCCCTTACACGCGCCACCCTTCTCCATTACACTGTCAAACTCTTGCTCACGCATCGCTCACGTCAAACAACCAGTCGGACAAAGGAAAGAGAGTTCCCCCTTTTAATTGATAACTGAAATTTTACATTATTTATATTAAAAAAATCTGCTTTATTTTCACAAAATCATGTGGGCACACTTTCAGTTAAATACAAATTCCTTCTATTTTGTTTTCACAAAATTATATGGGTATACTTCAAATCAAATACATATTTTTTTTCTCCTCTGTTTTCACAGAATTAGGCATATTTCAAGTTAAATACATGTTCTTTCTACTTTGTTTTCACAGAAGGATATAAGCATATTTCAAGTTAAATACAGGTTCTTTCTACTTTGTTTTCACAGAAGGATATAAACATGTATTTCAAGTTAAATACAGATTCTCTCTACTCTGTTTTCACAGAATGATACAGGAATATTTCAAGTTAAATACAGACTCTTTCTACTCTGTTTTCACAGAATGACAGGGATATTTCAAGTGAAATATGTTAACAGATCCTCAGGGCCTCAGATGCATTAACCTTTATTTCAAAATTCGCACCTGCAGTGACACACACAAAATATTCGATTCTGGCCAAGTTTTCTGGTCCTCAAAGACAAGTATGAACAAAGGGAAATCGACTGTGAGTAATTTTAAAGTTATGGGTGGAAAAATGGTCAAGTGTATGTAGAGGAAATCAACAGTGGAGAAAAAGTTGCCAACCTTGTGGGAAAATAGTTAACAGTGGTAAACGTTGCAGGAGTGAGGAAAAAAACTCCCCAATAGTGGGGGAAAAAACCTCCCCAATAGTGGGGGGAAAAATACCCAATAGTGGGGGAAAAAACTACCCAATAGTGGTGAAAAAACTACCCAATAGTGGGGGGAAAAACTACCCAATAGTGGTGAAAAAAACACGCAATAGTGGGGGGGGGGGGGGGGGGGGGGATACTCAATAGTGGGGGAAACACTATCCAATAGTGGGGGGGGGGGAATATCAAAAGTGGGGGGGGAAAACCCTCCCCAAATAGTGGGAAAAAGACTACCCAATAGTGGGGAGAAAACTACCCAATAGTGGGAAAAACTACCCAATAGTGGGAACAAAAACTACCCAATAGTGGGGAAAGAAATCCAATAGTGGGGGGGGGGGGGGGGGGGGGGGGGGGGGGGGGGGGAATACCCAATAGTGGAAAAAAATACCCAATCATGGGGAAAAACCCTACCCAATAGTGGGAAAAAAATACCCAATAGTGGAAGGAAAAAGCTAACCAATAGCGATAGTTGCAAAGTGAGACGACCGCAGGGGGAAAATCTAACAAATCTTAAATAAATGTTAGCATTTTGATTTTCATTCAACGCCTGCCTACCTTGCGCTGAAGAGATCTAAGCTAAGTGAAACATTCGTTCATTTTCATTGTCCTGTTTGTTTGTGTCTTGCCTGAAGAAGACCTAAGAGGTCGAAACGCGTGTTTTGTCTTGTGACTGGTTTGTCCACGTTTCTCTTGGCGGTTTCTCTAACATTTATTTAAGATTTACCAATAGCAGGGGGGAAAAAAGCAGTCAATGGTAGAGAAATGTCGCCAAAAGATCGAAAAAGAGTCACTATCGGAAAAGTAGTCAGCCTTGGGAAATACAGTCAATAATAAGAAACAAGATCAACGATAAAGAAATCCGGTGAGTTGAGTGGAAAAGCGATCAGGTTACACGGGGAAAAGTCAACAGGGAATAACAGCGATTAAACAGATATAAACATCTTCAGAGAGAGAGAGAGAGGGGAGAGAGAGAGAGAGAGAGAGAGAGAGAGGGGGGGGGATGTCGACAACAGGAAAAAATGTTTTTGACATTTGCAGGGAGAAAAAAACAACAACCAAACGTTCCAACGACGGGAACAAAGTCAATGGGAGAGGGGTGGTAGGGGTGGTGGTGGTGGTGGTCATTGTGAAGGCAGACACTTGGAAGTCAGCTAATGGTGCTGGAAATATTAACAGTATGATAAAAGATAATCACACTAGACAAATGCAGTCAATGGCGACAACCGAACTCAACGATGGGGAAAGTATCAAGTATGCCAATCAAAGATGCTAATAATGATGTAAAGCAATGAAGTTCTGGAAAAGGTAGTCAACAGTCAAAAACAGTCAATGGTTGGGGGAATATCAAATCTGGGTAAGAGTCAACAGGGAGGCAATAAAAATTGTACAGAGGAAAAGAAAAAAAAGACTCTGCAGAGGGAAAAGTGTAGGGAAATGAGGGAAAAGCAGTCAGTATTACGACAGGCAGTCAACATTTTCGGGGAAAAAAACAAAACCATTGGAAAAAACCTTGTCCCAGTGAAAAGATACATCAACAATGTGAACATGTGGTCAACCAAAAACGGTCGTCAAATTGTGCATCTACTACTATGGGGGTGGAGGGAGGGTGGGGATGGTGAGAAACAGGAGGTGTACAGAGGGGGGAACGCAGGACAAAAAGAGGAGCAGAGATGAAGTGAAAAGGGATAGGAGATGGCGGGAAAGAGATTAAGGATGGGGTGGGGTTGGAGCGGGGGGGGGGGGGGGGGGGGGGGAGAGGGGAAGGAAGGGGAAGAAGTGAAAAATGTGCTGGGATGGAGAAGTGGAGCAAGGCAGGGGGGAGGTGGGTGTAGATAGTGAGAGGTGGGTGTAGACAGGGGGGAGGTGGGGAGGTGGGTGCAGATTGGGGGAAGGTGGATGTAGACAGGGGGGGTTGTAGACAGGGGGAGGTGGGTGTAGATAGGTGGGAGGTGGGTGTAGACAGGGGGGGTGTAGACAGGGGGGAGGTGGGGAGGTGGGTGCAGATTGGGGGAAGGTGGATGTAGACGCGGGGGGGGGGGGGGGGGGGGGGGTGTAGACAGGGGGAGGTGGGTGTAGACAGGGGAGGTGGGTGTAGACAGGGGGGGGTTGTAGACAGGGGGAGGTGGGTGTAGACAGGGGGAGGTGGGTGTAGACAGGTGGGAGGTGGGTGTAGATAGGGGAGGTGGGTGTAGATAGATGAGAGGTGGGTGTAGACAGGGGGGAGGTGAGTGTAGATAGATGAGAGGTGGGTGTAGACAGGGGGGGTTGTAGACAGGGGGAGGTGGGTGTAGACAGGTGGGAGGTGGGTTGTAGATAGGGGGAGGTGGGTGTAGACAGGGGGGGAGGTGGGTGTAGATAGGGGAGGTGGGTGTAGATAGGGGTGAGGTGGGTGTAGATAGGGGGGAGGTGGGTGTAGATAGGGCGGAGGTGGGTGTAGATAGGTGGGAGGTGGGTGTAGATAGGGGGGAGGTGGGTTGTGTAGACAGGGGGGGGTGGGTGTAGATAGATGAGAGGTGGGTTGTAGACAGGGGGGAGGTGGGGAGGTGGGTGCAGATTGGGGGAAGGTGGATGTAGACAGGGGGGGTGTAGACAGGGGGAGGGGGTGTGTAGACAGGGGGGAGGTGGGTGTAGACAGGTGGGGAGGTGGGTTTTGTAGACAGGGGGGAGGTGGGTGTAGACAGGGGGGAGGTGGGTGTAGACGGGGGGAGGTGGGTGTAGACAGGGGGGGGAGGTGGGTGTAGACAGGGGGGAGGTGGGTGTAGACAGGGGGGAGGTGGGTGTAGACAGGTGGGGAGGTGGGTGTAGACAGGGGGAGATGGGTGTAGACAGGTGGGGAGGTGGGTGTAGACAGGGGGGAGGTGGGTGTAGACAGGGGGGAGGTGGGTGTGTGTAGATAGGGGGAGGTGGGTGTAGATAGGTGGGAGGTGGGTGTGTAGATAGGGGGAGGTGGGTGTTTACAGGGGGGAGGTGGGTGTAGATAGATGAGAGGTGGGTTGTAGACAGGGGGGAGGTGGGGAGGTGGGTGCAGATTGGGGGAAGGTGGATGTAGACAGGGGGGGTTGTAGACAGGGGGAGGTGGGTGTAGACAGGGGGGAGGTGGGTGTAGATAGATGAGAGGTGGGTTGTAGACAGGGGGGAGGTGGGGGGTGGGTGCAGATTGGGGGAAGGGTGGATGTAGACAGGGGGGTTGTAGACAGGCGGAGGTGGGTGTATGAGACAGGTGGGAGGTGGGTGTAGATAGGGGGGAGGTGGGTGTAGATAGGGGGGAGGTGGGTGTAGATAGGTGGGAGGTGGGTGTAGATAGGGGGGAGGTGGGTGTAGATAGGGGGAGGTGGGTGTAGATAGATGAGAGGTGGGTGTAGACAGGGGGGAGGTGGGGAGGTGGGTGCAGATTGGGGAAGGTGGATGTAGACAGGGGGGGGTGTAGACAGGGGGAGGTGGGTGTAGATAGGTGGGAGGTGGGTGTAGATAGGTGGGAGGTGGGTGTAGATAGGGGGGAGGTGGGTGTAGATACGGGAGAGGTGGGTGTAGACAGGGGGGGAGGTGGGTGTAGACAGGGGGGAGGTGGGTGTAGACAGGTGGGAGGTGGGTGTAGATAGGGGGGAGGTGGGTGTTAGATAGGTGGGAGGTGGGTGTAGATAGGGGGGGAGGTGGGTGTAGACAGGGAGAGGTGGGTGTAGACAGGGGGGGAGGTGGGTGTAGACAGGTGGGGAGGTGGGTGTAGACAGGGGGAGGTGGGTGTAGACAGGTGGGGAGGTGGGTGTAGACAGGTGGGGAGGTGGGTGTAGACAGGGGGGGAGGTGGGTGTAGACAGGTGGGGAGGTGGGTGTAGACAGAGGGGAGGTGGGTGTAGACAGGTGGGGAGGTGGGTGTATGAGACAGGGGGAGGTGGGTGTAGACAGGGCGGAGGTGGGTGTAGGCAGGTGGGAAGGGTGGGTGTAGACAGGTGGGGAGGTGGGTGTAGACAGGGGGAGGTGGGGAAAGACAGGTGGGGAGGTGGGTGTAGACAGGTGGGGAGGTGGGTGTAGACAGGTGGGGAGGTGGGTGTAGACAGGGGAGAGGTGGGTGTAGACAGGGGGAGGTGGTGTAGAAGGTGGAGAGGTGGGGTGTAGACAGGTGGGGAGGTGGGTGTAGACAGGGGGGAGGTGGGTGTAGAAGGAGGAGGTGGGTGTAGACAGGTGGGGAGGTGAGTGTAGACAGGGGGAGGTGGATGTAGACAGGTGGAGAGGTGGGTGTAGACAGGGGGGGGTGGGGTGTTAGACAGGGGGAGGTGGGTATAGACAGGGGGGAGGTGGGTTGTAGACAGGTGGGGAGGTGGGTGTAGACAGGTGGGGGAGGTGGGTGTAGACAGGGGGAGGTGGGTTGTAGACATGGGGGGAGGTGGGTGTAGACAGGTGGGGAGGGTGGGTGTAGAAGGGGGGAGGTGGGTGTAGACAGGTGGGGAGGTGGGTATAGACAGGGGGGATGTGGGTGTAGACAGGTGGGGAGGTGGGTGTAGACAGGGGGGAGGTGGGTGTAGACAGGGGGGAGGTGGGTGTAGACGGGGGGAGGTGGGTGTAGACATGGGGAGGGTGGGTGTAGCAGGGGGAGGTGGGTGTAGACAGGGGGGAGGTGGGTGTAGACAGGGGGAAGGTGGGTGTAGACAGGGTGAGGTGGGTGTAGACAGGTGGGGAGGTGGGTGTAGACAGGGGAGGGTGGGTGTAGACAGGGGGGAGGTGGGTGTAGACAGGGGAGGTGGGTGTAGACAGGTGGGGAGGTGGGTGTAGACAGGGGGAGGTGGGTGTAGACAGGGGGAGGTGGGTGTAGACAGGTGGGGAGGTGGGTGTAGATAGGGGGGGAGGTGGGTGTAGACAGGTGGGGAGGTGGGTGTTAGACTGGGGGAGGTGGGTGTAGACAGGGGGAGGTGGGTGTAGACAGGGGAGGTGGGTGTAGACAGGGGGAGGTGGGTGTAGACAGGGGAGGTGGGTGTAGACAGGGGGGAGGTGGGTGTAGACAGGAAGGAGGTGGGTGTAGGACAGGTGGGGAGGTGGGTGAAGACAGGGGGAGGTGGGTGTAGACAGGGGAGGTGGGTGTAGACAGTGGGGAGGTGGGTGTAGACAGGTGGGGAGGTGGGTGTAGACAGGGGGGAGGTGGGTGTAGCAGGGGGAGGTGGGTGTAGACAGGGGGAGGTGGGTGGTGTAGACAGGTGGGGAGGTGGGTGTAGACAGGTGGGGAGGTGGGTGTAGACAGGGGGGGAGGTGGGTGTAGACAGGGGGGGAGGTGGGTGTGTAGAAAGGGGGGAGGTGGGTGTAGACAGGGGGTGGTGGGTGTAGACAGGGGGAAGTGGATGTAGACAGGGGGAGGTGGGTGTAGACAGGGGATATTCGAGAATAGACCACATTTTCACATTAACATCTATGATAACAAATTGCCTCTATGGCGACGTAGAATTAATATTATGTAGCATTCATGGATTATCAGAAAGCATTTGATACTGTAAATAGAGACAAATTATGGAAGATTACTACAGAAACACAAAGTATCTACAAAAATACTCAACTGTTAAAGGTATAAAACAGTACAAGCTTGTGCTAGATATGGAACTGAGCTAACAGAGTTTTTCGAATGCCCGCATGAGTGAAACAAGGTTGTTTGTTGTCCCCCTTGATATTTTCTCTATTATAACGAAGTGGCGGACAATATCACAAGAAAGGCAGACATGGTTATCAATTTCTACCAGGTGCAGAAGAGATTTACACATTGCTATTTGTGATGAATAGCCCTGATATCATTAACACCAGCGGGCTTACAAAATCAATTAAAGAATCTACAACAAGCCTCAGATTGTATAGGTTTTAACAGTAAATTACTAAAAACAAAAATGATGGTTTTTAGGAAGGGGGCTATTGGGCAAAAGGAGAAATGGTACTACAAAGACAAGAACTAGAAGTAGTAAACAGTTATAAGCACCTAGGTTTCACCTTGACAACTAAACTTCAGTAGACATTTCACTTTCTGAATATGCTGGTAGAGCAAAGGCAAAAGTATGGAAATAATGAAAACTATGTATAGTTTAGGATATTTAGAAATAACTATTTACTTCAAACTGTTTGACACTCAAGTTAAACCCAGAAGCATGGGGCCTAACTAGATATAAAGCAATAGAAAATATACACTTGTTCGCCTGTAAAAAATATATGGGTGTGGGCAAGAAAACCCAAATAATCTAATATATGGAGAGTCGGGTAGATACCCTATATGCATAGACAGCACAATGAGGGTGATTAGGTATTTGTTTAAAATTACAAAAATGGAACCAAACAGACTCCCCAAACAAGCATATGAAAGAGAAAAGACCGAAATAAACAAAACTCAAAATTGGGCATTAGAATTAAAACGCTGTTTAGACATATATGGCTTTTCAGAAGTAAGGCTAAATGAAGGGGTAGGAGATGAGAACAGATTTATTTCAGTATTAAAACAAAGAATGATAGATTGCCACAAGCAGAACTGGCATGAAAAAATGGAAAATAGCAAACGTTTTAATACTTACCGCTCTTTCAAATCTGTACACCATACTTACAAATATTTTTACGAAATCACAATAGCGAAATTTAGAAAAGCACTAACCAGACTACGTTTAGGGGTAAACGAATCACACATAAACAAAAATTTCACAGATAAGGATGCAATTACAACATGTCCTTTTTGTCCAACAGAAGAAACCGAATTACACTTTTTTCAAGATTTTGCCCATGTTATAGACAATTAAGGGAGAAATATATTTATAAACATTATAGAAATAAGGATACAATTACACTAAGAAACCCATTACAAAATGAAAATATGCAAATGACACGTGACCTAGCAATGTATACTTTTTATGCATTATAATACTGAGAAACACAAATATAAGACAAAGAAAAGAGACTTGGTTTTGCTGCTGTGGATTTATAGCTGAATTTAAACTGTATATATGTGTGTGTGTATGTGTATATACGTATGATTATGTGAATGTTTATGTATGAAACATATGAACATGTGAATCTATAGGCATAACAAATGAACATGGATGTGTGGTGATAACATACTGTCGAGAAGGTTGAATCATGGATTTAACTCGGAAGGTGTTTCTCAGTAATGGAAAGTAATATGAATACCTGAATGCGTATGAAATTGTGGTTGGTGTGACGATATGAACAGATTTAGGAAAGAGATGTTATATGAACACAAATAAGATTATGCAAATGGATACTCAGATGTGAAGCAAGACAAAGACTATGTACATATGCACGATGGAAAGATAACTATAAAAGTGAATACAAGAGTGTAATATGAGGGAATGTGAATGTAATGTAATATGAAGGAATGGAATTATGGAAATGAATATGTTTTGAGGAAAATATGTGTAATGAATGAATATGAATGGATATGTACAATTATGAATGGAAATGAGGGAGAATGAGGCTATTATAAATGGATGATGGAGTAGGATACCTAAAAGAACATGAACAAGATTGTAAAATGTACATATGTTTATATATATATATATATATATATATATATAGGGAGAGATACGCATTCATACCTGCAGTGGCAGATGATTCTGCCTAACTAACAGTATGTGCTTGAGTGGGTGGATGGGGAAAAATAAATTTTGAGAAGCATTTATTTTATTTTTCCCCATCCACCCACTCAAGCACATACTGTTAGTTAGGCAGAATCATCTGCCACTGCAGGTATGAATGCGTATCTCTCCCTATTTCTTCAATCTAAGACATAAGAGCAAGCTTTGTTTATAATTCAATATTTCTTGCAGTCATTGCAACACCAAGCTGCTCTGTAAGTTGCTGGAACGGTGCTCGGTACTTATCCTTGGAATTTATTAGTTTGTTGTTATATATATATATATATATATATATATATATATATATATATATATATATATATATATATTATATATATATATATATATATGTGTGTGTGTGTGTGTGTGTTGTGTGTGTGTGTGTGTGTGTGTGTGTGTGTGTGTGAAAAGAAAAGAAAAGAAATAAGAAAAGTAAGAGAATGAGATTGATTGAGATGGATGAGCCTGATTGGATCAAGAAGTCTAGTAGAATTGAATGTATAACTAATAATATGTAATTATGCAAGAGTACAGACAATTAAGGTAACTAAGAGGGAATACGTGTAATTGTAATCTGAATGGACATAAATGAAGAATGCATGGCCAAGTAAAAAGGAGCATGAGAGAGAGGGGAGAAGGCGGGGTCATGGAGGGAGCAACTGCAGAGACCGGTTGATACAATATGGGAACAAACGTGGCCACCGTGTGGGGGGGTGGGGGGGGGGGGGGTTAGTCTAGGAATATGAATGGTTTAAGATAAATGAGTATGGAAAATGTGCATACAATAGGAAATCAATTGTATATAAGGAAACATGTATGGAAGAGGAAGGTGAGAAGGGTGAAAATAAGTAACGAAATCTGTATACACATACACATGTAAAACTACGAAAGGAATACAAAGGGAAACATTGATAAATAACTGACCATGAAGTGATGAAGTATGTAAATAAGATAAACCAGGAAACGAAAGTAGGACACGAACTTGGGCCCAGTTCAGTGAAGCAAACAGCAAGGCACGCGGAAGAACTTGTTTAGATGTAGGTCAACATGCAAATCAGTACGAAGCAGCCATCAACTCTGACACACGCACAAAGCGCCAATCTCCCTCTCTCCATCTCTCTCGCCCATTCTTTCTCTCTCGCTCTCTGCTTAGAGAGGGGGAGGTGGGGGGGGGGGGGTGGAGCGTGAGGTAGATGGGGCAACAGTGGGAGGCAGTGGGAGTGAGGGTGGGGAGAGAGAGAGAGTGGTGTAAAGAAATGAGAATTGCCTGTTGAATCTTGGCTGGATCGTTTGCTAAGAAATGGCTGCCCATAGATCATATTATAAGAGTATGGTTTTGAACTCTTTGAATAACGATAGCTATTATATGCATTTTGATTATTTTCCGATGATTGCTTTGAATTATTAAAGTTTGAATTCTAGGGATCTGACCATTAACAGACTCTTCTGGTCAACGGGCAATCTAGACACATGTGTATGAGTCAAGTGTCAACAAGACCCAGGGACAGGATACGACAGGGTCACAGGCTGAAAAGAAATAGGGAAAACTACAATCAAAGTAAAAATAACTGAAGGAATGTACCAACCTGATACTTGGAAAGCAACAAGGTTTTAGTAATTTATCCATGGGGCTGCTAAATCCAACGAATATAAACAACACAAGTCCAACACCACACGAACACGACCACAGAAGAACACACACTGAGTGTCAAAGGTTAGCATGGCAGCTATTGTTATATTGACCCAAGATTCGGGGTTTACCTTTGCACTGTAGAGGGCAATAGGCTAATTTTGCGCATGCGTAAATGAAGTAAACAAAAGATGCTTAAAATAGTACGGCTTTCCGGAGAAATATACAATGCAGGGAAGAAAGGTCTTCACTGTGTATGTAAACGATAATACGATGCGGGAAATGAAATAGAAAAATGTGTTTTGTGTGCTAGTATCAACAGCATTTACATCATGAGTTATAAAAATAATTTATATATATATATATATATATATCTAACAAACTAATAAATTCCAAGGATAAGTACCGCACCGTTCCAGCAACTTACAGAGCAGCTTGGTGTTGCAATGACTGCAAGAAATATTGAATTATAAACAAAGCTTGCTCTTATGTCTTAGATTGAAGAAATAGGGGGAGATACGCATTCATATCTGCAGTGGTAGATGATTCTGCCTAACTAACAGTATGTGCATGAGTGGGTGAATGGGGAAAAATAAAATAAATGCTTCTCAAAATGAGCCTTCAGCAAGCTTATATTCTCCAAGAGGGAGACATCCTCCAATAGGGAGGGAAACTCACTAACATATAACTCCTGGTCATATACCGATATTTCGAAACTTGGTGGTTTCTCCTCAGTGACCGCGGAAAGTGGTAATTTGACTCCTCTGCCTTTTCAGTTTTAAGAAGAATGCAATCCCAGAAAAGGTTGCTAATTTACAAGACCAGTGACCACAGTTAAGCCAGACACCACCAGCTAA
>CM031625.1:7146357-7148857 GCA_018398815.1 Conus ventricosus | reverse complement strand
GACACACACACACACACACACACACACACACACACACACACACACACACAGAGGCATCAACATGCGTGCTCTTTCTCTCATTCACACACACACACACACACACACACACACACACACACACACACACACACACACACACACACACACACACACACACACACATGCATAGAGACTGTGTGTGTGGAGAGAGAGAGAGAGAGAGAGAGAGAGGAGAGAGAGAGAGAGAGAGAGAGGAGAGAGAGAGAGAGAGAGAGATGTATTCAACCAAAGATAGTACGCCCTTTGTAGGGCGTACTATCTGTGATTTAACGATCTTTTCATTTCGTGTGCTCTCACACACACACACACACACACACACACACACACACACACACACACACACACACACACACACACACACACACACACACACACACACACACACACACACACACATCTTTGTACTTGTTTTTGGACAGGGCAGTGCATTTGAAACAGGTCTTTGTTAACCATCTTATGAGCGATGTTCAGATTTCAGGGCAAGTCACGGTGTTAACCACCTTATGAGCGATGTTCAGATTTTAGGGCAAGTCACAGTGTTAACCACCTGATGAGCGATCTTCAGATTTGAGGGCAAGTCACGGTGTTAACCACCTTATGAGCGATGTTCAGATTTCAGGGCAAGTCACGGTGTTAACCACCTTATGAGCGATGTTCAGATTTCAGGGCAAGTCACGGTGTTAACCACCTTATGCGCGATGTTCAGATTTCACGGCAAGTCACGGTGTTTTGTCCGTGCGTCACTTGTGTCAATCGTCCTCGCTTGCAGCACACCTACAATTAAAGCGCTAAGGCGTTGCTTAAGGAGTCGAGTATTTATACACTGGCACATTTAGTTAGTTTGGAGCATTCTTCTTTTTCATTGTGTTTGAAAGTTGATTCTCCTCAATTTGTTTCGAATGGCCATCAAGGTACAAGCCATGTGGTTCCTTGCAGACAGGTTAAAATCAACGGAATGGGACTATTTGGGGGGCTTTGAGCTGGCGCAAAGATAGGGTGACGGGTGAGTGAGTGCAGAGGCCTGAAATGTGACGTCAACTCAGAGCAAGGTCATGTATTTTAAGATTGCTTTCATTTCATCGGCGAAAATCCCCCCCCCCCCCAAAAAAAAAAAAAAAAAAAAACAAAAAAAAAAACCCAACAACAAAAACAACAACAACAACAAAAACAGGGAAATAAATTGGTTGGGGAGTTGTTCTTTTGATCAATATCATCAGTTTAAACGTTACATGCTGACTCAGATTTATGGTAGGCTAAAAACGCTGACATGGATGATATCATCGTGTTTCACTGCAAAATCCTAAGGTGGCGTGTGGCCTGCGGTATGAGCAACCAGGTGCACACATGGTAGGCGCGGTGTCAGTACACATGGAAAACCCCACCACCACTTCGACACCCAAAAAAAGAATCAGTTTATCGTCAGTGGTCTTCGCAGAGTTTCGTTTTGTGGCGACATTGATGTTAGGCGTTGTCTGTGTTCACCACCGTGTGGCTTTTTGCTGTAAGTTCGGAGAATCAATTCTAATCAGGGAGAAAATGGCTGTTCTGTACTTCCAACCAGAAGGGCAAGCTTATAATAACACTAGGGCCATTGTGAATATCGATTGGTTTCAGCTTATAATAACACTAGCGCGATTGTGAATATCACTTGGTGTCAGCTGATAATAACACTAGGGCCATTGTGAATATCGATTTGGTGTCAGCTTATAGTAAACACTAGGGCCATTTTGAATATCACTTTGGGGTCAGCTTATAGTAACACTAGGGCCATTGTGAAAAACAAGCGCAGGCCAACAACTGAACTGTTGGCAAAGATTTGGACTTGGGGGAGGGGAGGGGAGAAGGAGTTTGAAGATGGAGAAACTGGGAAAATGAAATTAAAAAAAAAAAATGTTACAGATATGAAAAAATTTCTCTAGCTGCATAAGGGAACCATCGCAATCCTTTTGAAGGCAGATATATTTGTATTGCCTGCTCCGAGGCCTTTCGCCCGCGGATCGGGATCATCAGGGAGACCGGTGGTTGTGTCTGTTTAGTCCCCATCCAGCGGGCGAAAGGCCTCGGAGCAGGCAATACAAATATATTTGCCTTCAAAAGGGATTTCGAGGAGGATGTTGGATAGTGTAGTGTGGAGGTGGAACTGAGGGTCGGAAGAGAGAACATCTAAATGCTTGGAGTGAGCGAGTGAGTGAGTGAGTGAGTGAGTGATGTGTGTGTGTGGTGTGTGTGTGTGTGTGTGTGTGTTGTGTGTGTGTGTGTGGTGTGAGTGTGTGTGTGTGCGTGTGGTGTGGTGGTGTGTGTGGTGTGTGTGCGTTTTGTGTGTGTGTGTGTGTGTGTGTGTGTGTGTGTGTGTGTGTGCAGTGTGTGATTGTGTGCACGCGGCCACGTGTTCTGGCGTGATTCTTGGTTACTTTGCGTTCGCAGAAAATTAGCACTGATTTGTGTTGGTTTGGCCCTTTAT
>CM031625.1:7127094-7144594 GCA_018398815.1 Conus ventricosus | reverse complement strand
GATGACTTTAAAGAAAATTAGTCGTCTACAAACTAATCGACAGGGCATTAAACAGAACTCTACACATACACACTTGCACGCGCGCCGCGCCGCCGCACGCACGAACGCACGCACACACACACACACACACGCGCGCGCGAATTGTTAACTTACCTACTGGGGTCGTTGTCAATCACAGTTCAACACCGACGTGAGCTGACACCATTCGATATTCAACAATGGCCCTAGTGTTAGTATAAGGCAGACATCACCAAGTGATATTCACAATGGCCCTAAGTGCTATTATAAGCTGACGATCCAAGTGATATTCACAATGGCCCTAGTGTTAATCAAATATTAAGCTGACACCAATCGATATTCACAATGCCCTAGTGTTATTATAAGCTGACACCCAAGTGATATCAACAATGGCCCTAGTGTTATTATAGCTTGCCTCTTCTGGATGGAATTAGCAGACAGCCAATTTCTTCGTGAGTAGATTGACTTCTCCGAACTTAGAGCAGAAAAGCCACACGGTGGGTGAAGCGGCAGACAACGCCTAACTCAATGGTCCGCCACAAAACGAAACTTCTGCGAAGACCACTGAACGATAAACTGATTCGTGTTTGGTTCGAAGTGTGGTGGCGGTTTTCCATTGTACTGACACCGCGCCCACACATGTGTGCATCCTGGTTCTCATACCGCGGACACACCCACAGTTAGGACTTTGCAGTGAAACACGAATGATATCAGTCCATGTCAGCGTTTTCACGCCTATCATGAATTTGAGCCAGCTTGTAACGTTAAGCGCCCAAGAACGTAGAAAATACCAATCCAGGGCCACTTCCGCCGCCCTCAACCAGTTTTCTGGCGAAAGCGACCAGATTGGTATTTCTACGTTCTCAGACAAGTTAAACTTCAATAACCCAAAAAATAACGATAATCTACAAACTTTTCAGAGAGTAACGTAAGGGTAAATAGCCGTGGCTGAACGCGTTTACATAGAGAACGTAGGGGGAAAAGCAGCGGATGGTTGATCCGCGCTTCATATACATCGGTGTCTGTTTCCAACGGCTGAACTTGGAAAGAGGTCGGCTCCTCTTTAGTACTGTCAACTCTGTCAGGGCGGCGTCACGCCCCGCACTGCCGAGGCAGGTAAGCTTTTTTAATTGCTAGTTGCTGGCCTGCTTAAGGGCCTTTGCACTATCCGATTTACTTACTGCGTTGTTTATTTCTCGCAGTGCTGTTGGTAACACAAACGGAATTGTGGACAGAGGAAGAAAAGATGCTTTATCATGAAAATATAAGATCCTTATGAAAAATGATTGAAGCGGCTCGTAAAGCAACGGTTAATGCAGGCAGTTTGTGAACTACTGATGATTGGAATGACGCGGGTTTTAAAACAGAAACAGCTACATATAACCACCCACCGCACTCTCTCTCAAATAACATACACACAATGCACGCAGACGTTGCACACACACACACAGCACACACACACACACACACACACACACACAGCTCACACACACACACACACACCCACACACACACACACCACACACACAAAACACACACACACACACCACACACACACACACAACACAAAAACACACAAACACACACACACACACACACACATGCACACACCCACCACACACCACACGACAACAACACACACACACACACACACACACACACACGCTCCACCACACACACTACACACACACAGCGCACGGCCGGAGGCCAAAAAATCAATTACTTGCCGCACCTCCTCTACCCTCTTCTTCCTCCTCTCACCCCAATCCTTCCCACCCAGTCTGCCCGATTACAACATATTACATCATCCTTCGAGAACTTGCTTTGCACATCACGACGCGTGGTGGGCGCTGGTTACAGGCCCGGGCGGGGCGCTTCACATGACTAGGTTAACCCACACATCTCCACTGAATGCTGCACGAGCAGACGGTTTACTGTGGGCGGTGGTGTGTTATTCTAAAACCGGTTTACCGAAGAACAGAATTGTGTATCTTAAAGGTTTGTTGGTTCAAGGAAATGAAAACGTTGACGGCAATATTGTTGACAAAGATACAGCCAGGTTTTTAATAACGTGTTTGGCTATCGAGAGAATGGTTCCTTATCTAATAAATGGCGCTGCATGTTGAAAGTCCGGGCCGAATAGCAAAACAAACCATCACGCGTAGATTGTTGGACTGGCTTTAGACCGCTAAAGCCATGTTTCAAAAACAGGCGTTCATTTTTTAAAGAGCGTGAGGTAACACAGCTGATTCGTATGCTAACAAAACTTATATTTGAACATTGGGGGCAGGTCCTCCCAAGTAAAAATGTTCTTCAGTTTGTATAGACTTGATTGATGTTAACTACAGGATCAGTGTTCATGTGGCAAGCTGATCTGTGTATTAAGATGTGTATACTTTTCTACTTTTCTTAATTCGAACCAAGTTCATCTGCCTCAAGTGTGCCCTTAATGCAACTGAATGGCGATTTTCGAATGTTCCCCCCTGGGGCCAAAAAAAAAACAAACTAGATAGGGTTAGGCAGACCTTAGTACATCTACCAGTATGGAGAGGAGTAGAGTTGTGGCCAGCACTATCTTATAAAATGCTCAAATATACAACGACGATGAACTACTACTGGCGATTAGAGACGCCATAAAAAGCTTGGCTACCGCAATTACTGCTGTAACTCTGCCAAGCCAGTTGGCAAGCTGTTGTTGCGGGTTCTAAAAATAAAACGGTTACGCTGTAACCGCCTGTTTAGTCGGCGAAGGCTAGGCTGTTGAGGCCATATATGGTATGCGTGGTGGGGTTTTGGACAAATGACGATAGTATGAACGGCTCCTAAAAATAAAAACGGTTACGCTGTAACCGCCTGTTTTAGCGGCAAAGGCTAGGCGTGTTGAGGCCATAATATGTTATGGGTTTTGGACTACTGACGATAGAATGACGGGCTTCTAAAATAGTACCGGTTTACGCTGTAACCGCCCCGCAAACAAACATTTTTTCCTGAAAACTTGCTTCAACTGTCTATATGTGTGTTTGTTGTATGTTTGTTTTGTGTTGTTTGTGTGTGTGGTGTTTTGTCCTGCCCTACGCACGCACGTCCCCCCTCACCCCCCCCCCCACCCCAGCATGCACACCCCCACTCCCACTCCAACCCCACCACCCCACCCCAACTCCACCCCACCCCACGCATGCACACCCCCTCCCACCCCTACTCACCCCACTCCCCCCCACCCGCACGCATGCACACACTTAAGTCGCTTTTAAGTTCTTAACTTAAGTCATCCCCTAAGTCCATCCACAAAGTTTTTACTCAAGTTATTCACAAGTCATCCTCAAGTCCATTCACAAGTTCTGACCCAAGTTATCCTAAGTTATTCTCAAGTTAACTTCTAAGTCTTTATTCAAGTTGTCCTCAAGTCATTCCTCACGTTCTTACCAAGTTAACCTAAGATCATAACTAGTCATTCTCTAAGTACATAATAACCAAGTTCTCATTTGAGTTATCTTAGAATTCATCAAAAAACTCAGACAATCTATTTTTTATCTAAATAGTAGATGTCCTAATATAGTACACACACGCCTCAAAAAACGCGACAATCGTTGAGGATGTCTTGCTCACGTTCTCTGCATAGATCTAATGAAGTCTTACATCCTAAGCAACCGCATTGATACAATTCTGGTCTATGGGAAATGTCTTTTATAGACTCCATGTCTTTATTTATACACCATCATTTTATAATACACCCATGTTTTCTATTTTTTTTTTATTTTTTTTTAAAAAAAAATTGTTAAAAAAAAAAATAAAAACTTTAAATTAAGTTTCTTAAAATATTATTCCATCTGAAAGGATTGCAGAAATGATCTATTGTTATTGGCGGTTGCTGGCGTGCAGTTGTTTTTTGTATTTAGCGGTTCAGATTTTTGAATATAGCTTTTGTTATTGGGCTGCCATTGTTTATATATATTATAACATAATAACCGCCCCCAACAGCAGCAAGGGCGCCAAAAATGGCAACAGTTTAAGTTCATATGCCATGAAGACTTTGGTGCATTAGCCTTGTATCAACATGGAGTTTTTATAGCGGCATTGAATCAACTTGTTCTGGCGCTGGCGGCGTTTATGTTTTCATGATGAGTTATATTCTGCAACCTTAATTTTTTTTGTCCTGTTTCCACTCTGCTAATTTTTTTCCTGCTTTAACACCCCAGGATGAGGATGCTTTTCACTGCCCCCCCTGATTCAATGTTTTCTGATTCTGCTGATTTTCTGGCTTGTTACTTTCTCCACCTGATTCAATGTTTTCCTGATTCCTGCTGATTTTCCCCAGCTCGTTCATTTGAAGGGAAATAAAAACTCTATATTGTATAAAAGTTATTAATCCCATGATTAAATGGCGGAATAACAATGTTCCAAATCTGTAATATAAACACCAGCCTAGAACTCTAATGACTTTGTTAAACTGGATCTTGCGTTAAATTCATACGTAAGATCGCGATCAGAAACAAGGGAGGCAAATCTACTGACTTAGTTTAATGACCAACTAAGAACCGTTTTGCCCCACACTTTCACCATTCTAGACCCCAGCTGCGCTTCATAACCTGTTATGATACTTTAAATGTCATGTGGCGACATCTGTTGAATCTGCTCTATGCTGAATTCAGTTCCAATGAACTGTTTTGTTTTCTCAATGCCCTGCCAAAGAATACAAGGCCCCCCTCTCCTTTTGGCAAAAAGGCTTGATCATTAACTCGGTCATATCATAATTCAGGAAGTTTTAGGCTGCCATGTAGCTGTAGTAATCATCACTGTTCATGTTTTTATTATTAATAATTATTTTTAATTTCTAAAAATGAGCACAGTCGAAAAACCTGTTGCTAACCTTGTATACCATACTGCTGTTATTGGGGGGTTAAGTGTATGATACACAATGTCTTGGTAGAAAAGCTTGTTAAGAATTAAACAGTCAAGATCTTGGCAAACTAGACTTTGAGGATTCAGCAAAGCTAATATGCTATCATTTGCAGTCTTCGTTGCCACGAAAGATTTTCTAGTCAAGCAAGAATAATTCCAGACAGTATAAATATGTAAATAAAAAATCCATTTATAAAAAATGCGTCACTCGTAATGATGATAGGCGGCGCAGGGTGAAGCGCTCGCTTTAGTGGAAGTAATTACGCATTTAGTAAACTGCGAGATGAAGGCGAGAGAAAAAGACATAACAAAGCTGTGGAGGGCAACTAGCGCAGCACAAGATCGCTATGAAAAGCAGAGAATTGGCCAGTTATATTTTATTAATAACTCACTGAAAAAACAGAGGCATGCAGCTTACACAATTAAAGAATGTTGATCAAGCAATAAAACAATATTATCTTGAAACAGGCAAACCAATCGAGACAATGCCCCCACCAAAATTTAGTGACTTTTATTCAACAATGAGGCAGAAAACAACAGAAGCAAGAAATCGTGTTTATGTCGTTGGTATGACCGTTGTGTATTTTGTTGCACATAATATTGGCTGAATAAAAAAATGAACTAAATCATTATTCGCCAAAAGGATATTGGAAGGGAATAACAGCAATTAAAAAGCTAAGCCAAGCACGGAGTCAGTGAACAAAACCGCAAAAGAATGGTTATCTAAACCAAGCGAATTTGGCAAATTTATTTACCTGCGGCCAAACGAATACAGAGACCACACTTTGTGCACACCAACTCCAAACGACACCATCAAATGGATTCATATATTAACCCCTGATACGATTAGCCGAAAAGATTTAAGTACGCACTCACAGTCCAATGACTAGCTTCAAGATACAAAGATGCAGAACATTAACGCAAAAGAGTGCTTCTGCTGTTGCTGTTGCTATACAAACTGATAGACCAACGAGGCCCACTAACTTACCCTCGCAATTCAAGTCGATTATGGAAAAGAAGTTAAAGGCCAAGAGAATCCAAATTATTGTTTGAAACATAGATTACCCATTAAAAGAGGCATTCCGGAAGTTCACAATCACAAGAGCATTATTGAAAACTTTAACAAACAGTTAGCCGAAGACTTTTTTTCCGACCAGTATCACAGAGAGCTGATTTGACAAAAATTCTCGCAACACAGAATGGGTTAGAAGACTGCCCTCAGTTTTGCGCGCAATGAAATAATGAGAATTTAAAGGGCTAAAACCCAGTACAAGCATCAAAAAGAAAAACAATAAATGTTGTTGAAGGAAACTTCATCAGGCAAACTAATACCATTTGATTGAAAGTAAGGTACCTTTATTTACCGGGGGAAGCAGAAGGGGACACTCGCATTCGGGCAACAGATCCAGTTTGGAGTTTGATCCATACGAAAATAAAAAGAATTGAAAACATGAATCCGCCCGTGTATATTTACGAGAAACTGACACAACAAAAACAACCAGCTCCTCAAAGATCTTTTGTGAAAATAAGAACTGCAGATAATCCGCCAGACACAGTTTTTACGCTTTAATTAAATTACGTAAACATATTTTGGTTTAAAATGAAGGCCAGAAGGAAGCGCAGAACGAAACACGAATGGTCAAGGAAGAGACCTTGAAAATGATCCGAATCATTTCAGGCTGTAAAGCAATTTAAGGAAACCTTTCGGGGATTAATCAATGCATGCTAAATCATCCAGATCCACCTTACAACTCAAACCCCCAAATTGGGAAAAAAGAAAATCTTGAAATAATAAAAAAAATTCGAACTCGTCAAGCAAACAGGAGAAAAGATTAAAATGAATTGGATGAAGCTAGATTGATCTTATAAATAAAAGTTGATGAAAAATATAAAACCCCCTGTATATGCGGTCCTCCAGTGGCCCGATTCATAGAAAACTCCGGATTAAACAAACACCCGTTTTTGTGTTTGTTCTATCTATGATTTCTTTGTTACAACAGTTGTGTTGATCTCATGAAGATTAATCGCAGTTTTACGTTGCCATTGATGAAAAAGTCTTATTGCCAAACAATGCTTCTTTGTATTTTCATGTGAAGGTTTGACTGCACAAAAAGCTGCGAGATATTCCCCTTTGCTTTCTTAATGATTTTCCTCCTGGCTCGAATACTTGTAGTCAATTCTGACCATAACCCAACAAACTCCTTGATCACCTTTCCAGATAATTCATCCTTCATCTTTCCTAAAACCTTCTTGTTAACAGTTGAATTGCCAAAGGCGAATCTTTAGGCTAATCGAAAGTGTCGTACCAACCCGCATGAACCTTTAGCCACTTCGGTTATCATGTCTTTATAGATGTCTTCAGTAGGACATCTATAACAAAACTGTCTGTATCTGTTTAAAGACTCTGACACAGGATACGAGGGCTTAAAGTAGTCATAAAGAAACTCTAAACATCAAAAGCTTTGATAATCTAAAACAGAAAACCCAATAAATCCAGGTTGTTCTAATTTGACTTTCTTTATTTCTTTCCAATCATATTCCAAAAAGCTGATCAATGAAAATCTTCTGAAGTCCGGATAATTAAGGTTTGAAGGTCAGCCTTAATTGCTTCATTCTCTCTGGTGACCAATCTGTCATCTTTAAACGTCATAGTGCGATTCTCCATAGGTCCTTTCCAAAACAGCTGTTGTTCATCAGCTTGAAAAAGTCTTTTTCTGAAGCAGCTTGGATTTGGTTCTGAATCAGTGTTCTTTCATGATGTAATGTCTCATGGAACTGTTCTTGATCGAAAGCAATTATACGATGGACAGCAGTTAACTTTAAACCATGTCTTTAAATAGGTAATTGTAAGAAGTCTGTAATGACAACATAATTTTTTTGCCTCGAGATTAGGCACAAGTTTAGGTGGTTCTCTTGGATCCATCTTTAGACTATACCTGCAGCTAATGGGTAGTCCATTATGCAGGACATGGAGTTCATGATGGATATTCTAAGTAACTTCTAGATGACACCACGCTATTAATCGGCGTTAAACTGCCCAACCAATTTAATGCCTTTTTTGAATATTATTCGATCGCCGCCTGTTGACAATTTAAAGTTGCGTAATGGAAGCGATTGCGCCATAGCCCGATCCAAACCAGAGTGTTTGGCATCTAAATACATGAGATAGTTAGGCCTTTTACTCGGATCATAGTCGTCCAAGAAATTGTGTTTGCTTTCCAGTAATGATGCGACGCCATAACTAATTCCTCCAACGCAATCCGTTTTTCCAATCATCTGAATCATTGAAAAACTGACAATAAATCAACCTGTACTCCTGTAAACATTAAGAAAGCGTCCCAACTCATCCCGGGCGCAGAAAGTAATGGGGCCGGCCGGGATCCAGGGGCTATAATGCTTCATAAAGTCTTCCTATAATTTTCCAAAGACCGTCCGCCAACAACTGTAACACCATCAGATGATCAAGATAGTCTCCCATCGTTTTACACTCAAACTTTTGCCACCATCTTGAGCCATGCTGGTAATCTGAATCACTGATGTCCTATCCACTAAGACTAGAAAAAGAACGCGTCCTTTAGGCGGAAGTGAGTCCTTCAACAAACCTTTCCCAACTGTCAAGTACTCATAAGGGTAAACGCCCTTTCTACAAGAGTTGGGTCCAAAATAATCATCGTTATTGGGCAGGACGTAAAGGCATAGCTATGCCTCAATGATCCCACCATCATGTGTTGCATAAAGTCATAAAAAGACATGTTATTTAGATTAAAGCACATGTACTATTCTGAGACTGTGCAATCATGCAACCCTGAAGCTTGTTACTTACTGCTTGCAATATAAGATTGAGAGTCGTAAACCTCGCAAGTATGAATGAAGATGGGGCAGCTTCTCCATGTCTTTGGTTCAAACTTTTAGTTGAAGATTGCAATTTGTTGTGGCGCAGCTCCTCTGAACTTTCCCGCTAATGTGATCATGGTCTCTTACTGTTGGGATATTCGCTGCGTCTGAATGAGAGGCCCTAAACCACAAATCAACAGAGTGCTGAGCATAACCCTGTTTGTGGTCTTCAGACGTCATCATGAATTTCAGATAAAATCAGATTATTAAACAATCATTACGCCTTGCTGCATGCGCTGTAAAAATCTTCCTAGCCGCATCTGGTCCTCTGGAATTTCCGGGCCTTGAATGAGCGCCATCCGACCTAACCCACAATGAAAGCAAATAACAATCTGAATGATTAATCATTAAGACTGTTTTTTCGAAGTTTTTGTGCGCTGGCCCTTCATAAGGAACAATAAGCGACACGAAGATCTGCGTAAACTACGTATGGAGAATGTTGCAGTTTTTTTTTCCAGTTCTAAAAACTAACTTTTAGATCCAGGTGGGGGCGTAATAGTTCTGTATTACAGTCTACTGGCCGATACATGTTTCTTATGTTCGCTTGCGGCTTGAACAGATGGCATTCCCTTGTTAAACATTTCTGCAAGAATTCTTGTTTGTGCCCATCTTTGAAGTATGCTGCATTAGTTTACTCATTGTTTTCGTATCAATGTGTAATGTGGCAGCCCCCGCTGGTGAAAACATTAGTAGTAAGTTCAAAACATGATTTTTGTCTGGCTCGCCAAATGATTGACTGTTTCTTGACACTTTAATCGGTTAGATTTGTTTCCTCATCCATGTGTATATATTGACAGTTATTGGTTTGTTTTGTTCTTCAAACTGATCAATTGTCTACACTTAACAGGAAGGAATTCCATTGAAGTTAAGAATCTTTGGCGTATTGCCGATATTTAGTCACCTCCCTGCGTGGTCCGCGGACATGATGCACCTTGCAAGAACACACACACATGAAACATTTGTTGTCTGAATCTTTAATGTTTAAAACTGCTCTCTTTGAAACCAACTCTCGAGGTAGCGGAATGTAAGCCTTGCCTACAATCGGTGCATACTTAGCCTGCTTAATCTAATCTCTAAGACTCGCCCTCTGAGCCAACCAAGCCCTCTCATTGTAGCTTCTTCAGCGGCAGCGCAAACTGGTAAGCAGTTTCGTCTGACCAACCGGGTGTTAAGTTCGTTATGAGAAAGAATAGTCCTGTTTGTTTAGTGAGACCCAGACTTCTAGATTTTCCTTCATTTATGTTATATAGTCGATTAAAACACTAACATTACTTTAACTGCGGGTCTAATGTTAGTTTACTTGAACTTGAGAAATTGCATGTACAACGCTTGCCCTCACGTTTCCTGATTATAACTTCTAATCAATAACATTCCAGTGCTCTTGACAAAACCTCTTTCTCAGCATTCCTTCAAACAATTCAACTGGGCCTTCATATATCTTAGCCATTGCTGTCATTCTTTCTAAGAGCCAACCATATTTTTTAAATTAAACAAAATACAACGGCTTTAATCAGAATCATACAACGGTCTTTTTGCGCTGGACTCATAAACTAAAGTATAAACGCCCTTTGGCAGTGTTTAATGTGAGCTGTTTAGAACAGATTTAATGTCTCGTTTACATTTTAAGCATTCCTATTTTTATCTGCTCGGGTCTGGCTGTTGAAAAAACTGTCCTCGCCTTTCTTTGAAAGAGATCAAACTTTGTCTTTTGTAGCAACAAATCGGCCTGTATACGATTAAATTCTTCATCCGTGATGGTTTTGAGTCACTAGTGCTTTATTTATTGTCAGTTGAACGAACTAAGTATAGCTGGGTTTAGTAGTTGACCATAGCAGTGAGCTTTTGGATTAAGATTTTTTAATTATTCGCTAGCAGCGCCTACAGCTAATGAACACAGGCCAGAGCTAAGACAAACCACCTAGAGGTAAAGCTGCGGGTGCGCCTATGCCCCGTTGCTAAAAGACCAAACACGTCGTTCCTGCGGATAGAGCGCTTTATAGTCGATGTTCCATATTAACATAATGTAACAGCATTAAAGGCCAGCAGACTACCTTCGTTTGGTTTTGCTGATTTGAAAGTCCTGCTCTAGTTTTTGTTGCATTATGGTTAATGTTTGTTAATCTGAAGGTTTTATGTCAGGGCTATCCCTTCTTTGGCAACTCTGGCCTGTAGGCACATTGTGGATAAACCTGAACAGACATGCTTTTTATAAAATAAAAATAAGTTAGTAATTGTATATCTTTTAATCCTGTTATTTTCAATATTCAGCTGCGCATCATAATATTAAAAACAAATGTACATTAAGCGGTTTATGCGGCTTCTTTTCTTCTTATCAATTTGAATGTTTATTACAGTCTCTCACAGTTCTTCCCGCTTCCATGCAACTGATTATCCTCTGTTGACCTTAGTCAATCCATAAACCGTTTTTTGGTTGTTAAATAATCATCAAGTCTAACATTGTGAAGGTGCAGATCTAGACACAAGTCTAACTGTTGGATTTCTACCACCTCCCCTGCTCCAAACAGTTTTCTATTTTCCCAAAATGCTGATAAGGTTAAGCCCCTAGCGTAGCTTTGGTTAGGACTAACTCAATCGAACATTGTACTTTCGTTATTTTAGGATTAAAAAACTTTTCACTTTCCTCTTTTGAACGGTTCTTCATCTTCGCACAGCAATAAAATACCTTTAAGCGATCTTGCTGCGACAACTAAAACTAAAATTCCAATAGCGCTGCCCTGCTTCGGGGATATGTTGTATGATGAATCATCTTTCGTAATATATTGCTAATTTTGACTGATATTGTTGCTCAATCAGCCTTGCTAAATTGGGGTTGCTAACAACGTCAAACTCTAACGAGATGTCAGAAATGCTGTCTTTGCTTCGGGGTCTGTTGATCTGAAAAACACGTTTGTATTCTTTAAAAGTTAGTTATATGACAATCTGTCTTTTAATTGCTCCTTGAAAGTATGGGGCATGCGCTTTTAACAACTCAAAATCTAGGGGTATGAAAAAGCGTTTTTCCCATACGATAACTTACGGCTACAGCCTTTTTGCTGCTTTTAGCATCTGCGGCGACTGGGGCGCCTATTCTAAGTTTTAGTGCTTCTTCATTTTCGATTCCTTGAAACGCAAGATCATCCCTTTCATTCCGGTTAGCCATAGATCAGAATAGGTTAAAATATGTCTGCATTGTGTAAAGAAAATATTTCTTGCCCCTCAAGTTTTTATAGAAATTTTCTTAACGATTGCCCGCCCCAAATTCTGGACAACTGTCCTGCTTGTGTCTGTTGTTTGAAGCAAGTACTATTTTGAAAGTAAGACGCGCAGAGCCTGGCACAATCACGCCCATCTGCTCCTAGGTCTGGAATTTGACAGTAAGAATTTGATCTGCATCAATAGTAGATGGTTATTTGGAACAGAAAATAGTCCGCTTATTTCCCTTCACGCCAAAGGGCTCTTTCAGTCCTCATGCGGACCAAGAATTGAACCATATGCTTGCGACATTTTTATGAAGCAAAATAAAAAGTTAATTATTTAAAAACATGGCAGGCATTAAAGGTGAAGAAGATTATGATTTTTTGGATCCTGGAGACGACATGAGTGAAATGATCCCTTGACACCAGCATCGCTCAACGCTCTCAATGCGGCGTGAATTAACAGAAAGTACGGTCGAAGCATTTTACAAAAGTTTAGGTCAAGAACCTCCCGAATTTTTTAGACCCAAATTATTTTGAATTAGAAGATGGACATTTGTCTGTGAAAAACGCCCAAAGGACAACTTGTTCGGCTTACAACTAAAAAGACCCATCAAATTTTTTAAAGCCGTGGGTTCGATTAGACAAAGACTCCCTGCGAGCGTACAAAATCGCCTTGGCATTGCTAAACCAAAATTAGATGGGGATGCAGTTGCTAAACTTCAAAACACATACAAGAACTCCCGACAGATAACCAAATGCAAAACATGGAACTTAAAGAATTAAATCAATCGGCAGACGAATTAATAAATGCAATAGAAGCAGAAACCAGTTTTTCAGAAGAAACAGCGTTAAAGACTATACACGACTCACCGCTACCCATGCGAAACTAACGGCCCTTGATCTGCTTTGAGAAGCATCAGAGGCGAATTAACAAAAAATTTTTAGAAAAAATAGGTGAACTAGATGAGCATATAAAAAAGAAAAAAAGAAAAACTCGTTGGGGCTGATGACGCCAACTTAGGACATGATATTAAAGAAAGAATAACCCAAAGACTAAAAGATCTTGAACAAGAAAGATCAGCAAGACTAGAAGTGCGTCTCCCTAACCGAAACAATTGCGAACTCAAGTGAGCAGAATAAGAAAAACTATCCAAAGAATTTATATGAAGACACAACGCTAGCAGAAAGAATAAGAACACTGTTTAGAGAGCAAGGAGTCACATTTGCAAGCGTTATAACGGCCTGGGGATTTGCAATAAGTACACTGGTGATGGCTATTACAGGGGGTTGGCGGTTCCGGGTCTTTCCTCCACCGCCATCGCCTCCATCACCGCCTGATAAATCATGGGTAAAAAACAGCTTGATCATCTTGCGAGTTTATAAAAAAATTAGCTGGTAAAGCTTATAGACTCTTTACCGGGTATATTAGGGGGGGTTGTTAGCTGGCTTTTGTCTATGCAAGCAAAATAGTTTGCTTTATGGCCGAGCACGTATGGGGATTAGTTCTCTTCATAGTCGGGTTTAATATTTAGTAAGATAAAGAAACCCAAATAATCCTAGGCCAGTTAATCCAAGAACAAGCGCTGTCTTTTCATATTCATGGCCATCGCGAACAGAGTCCGCGAGCTTTGCTGAGTCTTCAATGGCCTTTGGGGTTTGGACCTTGGGATTGGAAGACTTATTCTTGGGGGGTCATCTTGTTTTTTTACTGCTTGCAATATTTACTGGCTCAGAATTTATTTCGTTTTTTTCCGACCTTCTGTTCATTACCTGCCACAAGGATTTCCCTTATTGTAGTTTATATTGTTCCTATCTGGAGCCTGAGGTCAGAAGGCAGCATGTATAAACCGTACCAACAGCAAAGTCTACTTTCGATCTTGCGTATTGTAAAACATTTTGGTATCTTTTAATACTTGAAGGTAAATCAACTGTAGAATTAATGGCGTCCTCTAAATTTGCTAAGTATGTTTTTTTTGCGTCAAAGCCAGTAGAAGGATCAGTTATCTTGATTCGTTGTGCTTGCGAACCTAGCAAACACCAAACGTAAGTACAACAGAGTCGTTTATTCGTTTTTATTCCTGCTTTAGTTAGGCCCTTAGAAGTTCTAAGATAAATGTTGTCCATGCTGTTTTATGCTCTTGCTCTATGGATCCTAGGGAACATTGTGCCTGAAGAGAAAATGTGTAAGGGGGATTCCAGGGCATACTTTTACTTTCTGTGCACGCCCCAAAAATAAGGGCGCCTAAGCCATGATTAAGATCCAACTTTTGTCTAAAGTCTGTTTTTGATGTTAATAATTGAATTCGTTACAGATCCTTTCAAAAGCCTTCATGTCTTATTTTGTTGCTAAATGGAAATTAAACGGTTTGTCATTTTGGTAATGGTGCTTGCAGTTCAGTTAAAAAACGTCTGAAGGTGTAATAGAAATGAAATCTGTACACTGACCTCACCAAAGGATCAGGATGATTAAGTGATCAGCATACGACACTCCACACCCAGTTGATGCACAAAACACAGCAAAGTTTAACTGGTTCTGATAAAACTGCATCGGATGACTAAACCACACTTTCGCGATGTAGTCTTTTTTAATAGGGGGGTTAAGATATCTGTTTAATGGAGTACTCACCTTTTATGAAAAGTGACAGTCTGGGTCACAGCAATGTCAAGAGTATCAGTTGCTATATTTTTAAGATTGTAGTGCGGCCCAACAGAATATTTTGCGCCAGTATATTTGAATGCACTCATTTTTAATTTGTTTTAAAAAATGTTTGTAACAATAACACCCAAGACCGTCCTTCGTTTTTAGAACATGCTATTAATAACAATTGCGGAAGCAAAACGGTCGCACTTCATGAAATATTTTACAAAGTCGTATGGTTTAATATAAGCAAAGCCAAGGAGAATAATAAGATTAAAAAAGTTAATAATAGAGGCCAATTAGTTAGCCAGTTAACCATACCTGATGGTTATTACGGGTTTTGCTCACTAAAAGAAGCAATGAGTAACTTTGACATGGCTCTCAAACTTAACAATGCGAATCTAAAAACAATGTTGGCCTTCAAACCTGAAGAAGAAGAAGTAGGGTACTATTTTGATAAAGAGCTAGCTAAAATGTTAGGCTTTACAACTGCCAATCGAGCCGTTCATAGTTTTAGAGTTACGCCAAACAAAACTACTTATGAGGGAGAAAATCCGCTCGATCTTGCATTACATTCATTACTCTATGTTCATTTGGATGAGCTGAGCACTGATGAAAACTTATATGATGGAAGGCCATCAACTGTTTTAAGAGCTCTTCCGTCAGGGAAAGCTGCATATTGTGATTATGAAATTATACAATTCCCTAATTTACAGTTTAAAAGATTAGTTTGTGGGAGGGTTGGATCATTTAATATAAAAATTGCAGACAAAGCGGGGAAAGTTGTGAAATGTGATAACCTACACATTGTTTTGGAAATAAAATAATACGTTGTACTAAAAAATAATGTCGCGGGGGCCAGAAGAATCAGGAGTTACATTAGCGCCTGTGAGGTGTATAACTTTAGAATTAAAAGACCTTGCAGACGTTACAGACTTTGAACAGAACGGTGAGATAGGCACTTTGTATGGGCTTGAGTACACTAAAGATGGTGATTATAAACGCAAAGAGGTTGGCGACAACAAAAAGTTTCCTAAACTAGAACAACTGCGCAATCTAGAAGCAAATAATGTTGGCCAGTATGAATATAAAATAGTTCGAAAACCTGACCTCAAATGGCACTTGGAACCATATTTAGAATGGGACATAAAATTTGAATTCATAAGCCCATTTACATTTTTTGGCCGTCAAAAAAGTTTCAGAAAAGCATTCAACTCTGGCCCTTTACATGTAAGTCTTATGCCAGATGACAATAGTCGGAAAGAGATTGAAATAAAGCCGTATGGGAAAAAACAGTACATCCTCCACAGAAGAGAAACGGTTTTAAAAGATGCTTCTACAAAATTACAGTTCATGCCGCAAATGAAATTAGGGGACACGTTCACAATGATATTTGAAATTTCTGTCTTAAAAGATAAGGAGAGGGATGGGGTTGTGGGCGTTAGTGTCGTCCTTTTTAAAGGAATTCTAATTAGCTGGCAAAACTTAGACGTTGACAGTCTTAAAGTTACTGTTGTCATTCTTCACAATGGTGAGGATATTAAGGTCATAACAACAAGCAACAAAATCAATATTAGTCTAAATAGAAACAATCTTACAGCACTGAATTGGATTAATCTTACACATTTAGACCTTATAGGATTTTATTATACTGAACAAGTTTTAACAGAGGGCATGATAAAAACAATAACCGGATTAGATTAAGTTCTGTTATAAAACTATGGAGCAGTTAAACTTTATGACAAAAACCCCTCATTGTTCATTAATTTGTGGGCAGACTGGTTGTGGAAAAACAATATTTGTCCTCGACCTATTACAAACAGTTTATCGCTATAATTTTGATCACATTGTGATTTTCTGCCCCACACTTAAATGGAACAAAGCATATCATGATAGAAGGTTTATATGGACAGATGATAACATATTTTTAGTTAATCCTAGCAATAAACTGAGTGAGTGTTTAGAACAGTTTTTATAGACTGTTTGAAGGAACGCAGACCCTATTTATTATAGATGACTGTTCGGCAGAAAGAGACATAGTTAAAAAAAGAAACACTTTGTCCAAACTAGCTTTCAGTGGAAGACATGCTAGGATAAGTGTGTGGATTTTATGCCAAAAATATAACTCAGTTTTAAAAGACTTTAGAGAACAGTTAAAGACTGTAGTGTTATTTCACATGAAAGACAGAGACTCATTTGAAGAATGTTTGCGCGAAAATGATGTTATTGAAAATGATCAGGAAAAACATAGGATTAAACAAAAACTGAAATCTGAAAAGTTTAGTAAATTAGTATTGAAAACGGATAACCCTACACAGTATGTCTGTCTGTAGATAATCGTTATTTTTTGGTTATTGAAGTCTTACTTGTCAGAGAACGTAGAAATACCAATCCTGGGTCGCTTTCGCCCGAAACTGGTTGAGGGCGGAAGTGGCCCAGGATTGGTATTTCTACGTTCTCTGGCCCACACATGCTCAAACGTTTTCATCAATAGTATTGACGTCAAATTATTTGACACTTTTTTGATCGTGTTGGGGCGATATTGATGGCCTAAAAAGTATTGACGTCAATATATTGACGGATCTTTTTCAGTTGATATTTTTTGCGCAAACCGCCAATTTATTGAGCGTGTGTGGGTACTCCTCAATATTTTGCGCCAATTTCACTTGTTGATTTGCCGCAGGAGAGAACGGATCATCATGGCGCCATCAAAAGAAGAAAAGACATTTCTTCTTGAGCTCATAGATGTTGATCGGAGTTTACCTGCGCTGTGGAAAATTAAAAGCAAGGAATACAGTGACGGACAGAAAAAAGACACTGCGTATGAGACTCTTCTAAAGAAATACCGCGAATA
>CM031625.1:7102094-7117094 GCA_018398815.1 Conus ventricosus | reverse complement strand
TTAAAAAATCAATTACTGATCTTTTTAATCACATAAATATACAAACAAGAGTGAAGAAGTCCATCAGCAAAATACCAGATTCTTGGCCTCAACCAGCTATAAAGTTATTTGCCATTTTAATTGATTATATGGATTCTGATTTTATGGATGTTGTGGATGTTTCTACCAGCCCTGAAGGAGTAGTAGCTATTCGCTTTAATGAAAATCAGATTAGAAAAGACTATAAATAGCAGTTGAATTTACAATTATTTTTTTATTTATTTTAGATTTAAAAATGGCTGCCGAAACTCAGTGTATCTGATTTAAAGAATTGTAATGAACTATTTAACGAGACAATGAAAGCGTTAAACATTGATTTTAGTGAATCTGGTTTTGAGAATGATGTAGACAATATAATAAAAGATCATAGTGAACTATTTGACGAAGCAATCAAAGTGATGAGCATTGACTGTAGTAATTCAGAAAAAGCTAAAATATTAGCGGGTGTTATTGTAAGGTTGACATGTCTTGAAGTGTTGCAACGCTTGGGTGAAGAATAAAAAGCTGTTTTACTTATTTTTTATATATTTTTATTTTTTTGATTTACGAAAAATATTTTGGCTTTAAAAATGACGACCACAAGTAAATCCGGGACAGAAAATATATGATGGAAAAATTTCGTAGTGACAACAAATAACAATATTTTTAGTGAGACGGACGGCACTTTAACCCCTACAAATGTTATGAAAGCGGGCCTGCATCCTAAAACCCCAGAGTTCTTCAGAGGAGCCGCCATAAAAGTGCTTTTGGGCCGTCTGATTATTAATAAGCCCGTGTACTAACTGCCAGTCGGGGTTTCAAAAAAGGGCAAAAGAAGAAACAGCTATCACGACTTTAATTCTAACGGGTGACTAATTTTACACATTTTAAACCATCAAGTGAGGGGGCAAATTTGGGGGCTCTGGCTGGTCTGAAGGACAGTCCTTAAATCAATTGAGGCAAACAAATTTATCCTAAAGGCAATTCTACATTCTCTCCCAAAAAAGTTAAGTTAAAAGAGCAGTCTTAAACATAAAATTTTATGACAACAGTTTTTGTGGGTTTTTAGCGAAATTTACACCCTGTTAAAAATCATGAAAACGAGTTTCCAATTAGAAAACATAAAACAAGGCTGAATTTTTGGATACCAAACCTTTCCTAATATAAACATTATTCAGTTTAAAGACAAAAAAAAACCAATCACTGTAACAACCAGGGTTGTAAAACTAATCGTGCCTCTAAGGATTTTCCAACCCCCCACTTTAGCGAACCCTTGAAACAGGTAGACTTGATCCTGTTTGGGGATGTACAAAGACCATTATTTTTAATCAGAACAAAACAACTTATGCTTTTCATCAAAGCACCCGCTAAACAAAGCTGTGAAAAGGTGGTTTGGTCAGAATCCCAACTATAAAAGCCTGCATCTAAACTCATTGAAAAAGTTTTGTGCTGTGAAACCAAACCCTACCCCAAAAACCCCGGGTCTAAATTATTTTAAAAAATTTACACAAAATGCAGATAGCCCGTCGGGTTTTAGCTACTTTAAATCAATCTTGCCACATATATGGCCCCCCAACAGCAGAACAAAAAAAAAACCTTTTTAACCCCACCACAGATCTGTTCTTATGCTTTTATTGTTTTTTAGGTCGACGGCCAACCACGACGCCCAGAGATTTACAGAGGCCCAACCCGCACTAGAAATTTTTGGCAAAAAACTAGTTCGTACCCTACCCAACCAACAAAATCTTTCAGACTTGTTATACCCCTAAACCAGAACTTATGGCCATTACACACTTTTGGATATGTAAAGAAAATTAAAAAAAGGTGACACAGAAGAGCCCACGATACATTGGGGAAATTTAGAGGGGCGGCACAAAAATTGTAATCTTAAATTTAAAGGTTTGATCCAAGAATGAAACTCCCTATCTTCTTTCCTACTTACGGGGACGATTCTCATTTTATCATGAAAGCAGTGCTTCAAATAAAAGGGTTACCGATTGCAAATCTTCAAAAAGTACTGACTTTTAATTTGACTGTTTACCTCTATACTTCCCAAAAACGATGGGGAGTTTAGATAATTAGCAGGATCTCTACGACTTCCAAAAACTAAACAATACTTGAAAATCTTAGTGCGAAAAGGGTTTTATCCTTATGAATACAGAACTCGTGGGATAGGTTTGATGAAGACTCGTTTCCCTCCTAAAGGCCTTTCTTTCTATCTTAGGCAAAGAAAATGACTCTGAATATAAACGTCAAAACCCTGACAAATTACACTGAAACAAGGGGATTATCATGATCAATAAAAGGGGCTACGTTTTTAGGGGCAGACTCTTTCAAATTACAGAACTACATGCAGAAACTTACAGTTTAGACTCATCAAAATACATCTCTGCCCCCGGGCCTTTCTGGGACCCCTTTCTTAAAAGTCTACAAACACCAGATGACTTAAAATCGTTTCCCCCCACACTTCAGATGATTGAAGAGGTTGAGGGGAGGTTTGCATGGCCTCACACCCTTACCAAAGCCAACAACAAGTTTAGACGACTATATCCCCTAAACCACCAAATATCTAAGATTAGAGCCCAAAAATCTTAGGATGGGCATGACCCAAACCCGCTCCACGAGAAATTTTAAAATGAAAAAAGGACCTATGATCAATACTGTTTTTAATTGTTGCACAGCCCCATAATAATCCAATAGGGTAATCTTAATAACTTAGAATACCTTATGAACTACACGATCTCCATAACGATTACCCCTAGCCGCGAAAGATAAAAGAGATCCTATCGAACCCCCAAATTGTACCCAATTTGCCCAAAATAAGATGTTTGTCATTACAGATTTTACATTTTTTTATTTAAAGACCATGAAACTGACAGCTTTTCACAAACATTGTTTTTGACCAAGAGCCCTTATAGCCCCTACATCAAGAAGAATACTGATCTAGAAAACCACTGACGCTTCAAAAAAGATTCTTTAAAACTGAGAACAACACTTTTTTTGGAAAAACTATGGAAAACCACACAAACGTAAAATTAAAATTAGTTACAAAAAAAAACCCCAAGCAATTAATTTGCTCAAAAAACCTAACTACAAGTTTTTAGAAGATTTAACGACAGCCTATTTTGGCATTAGTGAAGAAAAAGGAGTTAAGTTGGACAACCAGTGTTATTGGTTTTACCGTATTAGTTTTGCAATTTATTGATTTAGAATTTCTGACACTATTTTAAACCACTGACCCAGAACAAATTTTCTTTTACAGACCGATTTTTATTCTAATCCCAAACAGAAACTTCTAAAAGGGATTAGAAAAGAAGTGGCAAAAGGGACTGATGGATGGTCGACACAGCGACATCCAAAGACAGTCCTTTACATTCAACTGTGAACAAAATTGTTTGGAAAGATGAAGGAAATAAAACTTAAGGGGACAGTTATCAAAGAATATTTTGGTTTGCGGCGAAGATGTACAGCTTTGCTACCCAGATTCGTAATGAAAAAGGGTTTAAGGCATAAGTAAAGAATTGCAAAAAAAATATTTTTCCACGAAACTAAAGAAGCCTCTTGAAAACAAAGTTTTCTCACACAAAGGGAAAATCTGCGTTTTCCCTCTTCAAAAGTAAAAACAATGGTTAACAAAAACCCTATCTTAAAAATAAAAAAGAAACTTACGCCCCCTGATTTTCTAGCTGTAGGACATTGGAGAACTTTAAAAATTAAATTTGACTGACTTTAATATTACTATTTAAAAACCTAACAAGAATTAACTTAATAACCAACAAGAACTTATTTAAGAACCTAACTATATTTGACAAAAAATTTATAATTTACTTAATTTTACTTGTAATTTCTTGCGCTTAACTTAAAAATACCTTTCATAACAATTTAACTTGTATTTTACTTTTTTCTTAACTTGTACTTTATCTAGTTTTTAAAAACATTCATAAAAAAAGGTTCACAACAGGGGTTTGCGCTTTTTTTGCAGAAGCTGGTTTTTTTCTTTTACGGCTTTGTGGGGGTTTGTAACTTGCTGCTAATAGGTTAGACTTTGCATCTAAAACCCCCCCACAAACCCAACAACAGCACAAATACCCAATAATACTCTTATTTTTTGATTGTGTTGGGTTTTGTTGTTTTAATTTGGGGCTGTTGTTGGGGGGTGGTTGTTTTACTATCAAAAATTTTTTGTTTTTTTGATTGGTTGCTTTTTTCAGTCTTTTCCATTCAGCTGTTTCCCCCCACCCAATACGTCGGATTTTTAGTTTTAGTAAATTTCCTTTTTGTACATTCCTTGGGGCGCATTCTGCCCCTTCGGAGGGCCCTGGGGTTGTCCTGGGGTTTGTCCGGCTTTTCTTCCGCCATTTTTTTTATTGCGATTAAATTTTAAATTTTGAAAAAATTAATATATTAAAAAGAAATTAACCCCTGAGAAGGGACATAGCAATTTAAAATCTTAAAACATGTCAATCAGATTTTTTGGGGACTTTTTTTAAAAAGGGATTTGTATAAGTCATTTTTTAAATCTTTTTTAAATCACGGCGCCATCTTACTTACAAACTTAAAATTAAAAAATAATTGTCTGACCCACTGATTTAACCATTTTTGCCCCAGCTGTGTCGTCCCTACGTAGTATTTCTCAACGTCTGATGTAACAGTTGTTGAATTGTTCAATACTTAGTTCAACACAAAAATATGTTTAGTTTTTCCACACGCAGCCAGAGATATAATCTTTCTTTAGGGATTGTCTAGGGAGTTCGTTTTGCTCCTCACCTTTAATGTTGTCACAACCCATTTTAAAAAAAGCAATAAAAAATAAAAAAACTTTTAAAACCCAGGTTTAACGTTGGTTAATTTCAGTTATCGCGGGGTTAATTTATTCAACCCTTAAAATGTTTTTTTGGGAAAAAACCCGCCCACGGGGAAAGATAGAGATTCCCCAAAACTAGTTGAAAACCTTATTTTTAGCTTTAACAACAAAAGATTATTTGATTAAAAAGCACTAACACCTTTCGTATTATGATTTTTTTAATTATTTTTTTAGTTAATAAAAATGAGTAAAAAAAAGATTTTAAATACTTTTACCACTCTGCGTGATTGGGGTCTTGAAAAGGCTATAGCGTATTACAAAAAACAGTTAAAATGAAGCCGGCGGTCTGGGAAGGTTAGACATTGAGGAGGGTTTTTAAAGGGTTTAAGTTGTAACATTCAGGGATTGCGTAAAAAGACTTTTTTGTTACCAGGGAATTATCCAAAAAAATTAGTTCAAAAAAAGATTAACTAAAAAAAATTTTAAAATTTATAAAAAATGGGGATAGTTATAGGGGTAGGAGGAGCATTGTTAATCCCTTGGCCTCTCTGGAAAAAATTAAGTTTAGAAAATTGGGGCTGATGAAAAAAGAGAACGCATAACAAACAATGGAAGTTTTTACTAAACAAGAGCCTTATGAGAAAAACAAATTTCCCCCACTTAATTTTATTAATAAAAGTTAAAAAAAAGGGACATCAGGCCACTTTACAGACTTGATGGGGCAAGAATAGTATTACTTAGTGACAGGAAGAATTTCAAACCGCCCCCGCCAACTGTCTGACTTTTATAAACCACAGAAGAAAAGAAATGCAAAAATTTGGGTTATTTGGGGGCGCTATGGGGAAATCTATTTTCTTGCAAAAACAATTTAAAATCCAATTTAAAAAAACGTGCTTTTTATGGAAAAGCACAAATAATTATTCTCCAAAAGGTTATTGAAAAAAACGCTTTTTAAAAAATAAGTAAAGCTGCTAGAGGCTGAACAATGCGAAAGAGGGGCTTTCAAAAACGAAATTTTTGGCAAATATATCTGCCCCCCCCAAAGAAAATAACCTAATTTTTAATCGTTCCAAATGACACCCACCAATGGACTTGCTGATCTCCCGCTTTATAAATTAAAGAAAAAATTTTAAAGTACTCTGACTTTGGGTTGACATGGCTTCAAATACAAAAGCCGAACCTTTAACACAAAAAGCTCAACTGCGGGCTCGGTTTCAAAAAATAAACATGCGGGGTCCATAAAGGGATCCAGATGGTTCAAGTTAAATGAGGAAAAGATTTTTAAATTTCTTTTAACCCAAAAGTTTTTAAAACACCATTTGCAGTTAAAAGGGGATCCCAGCAACCCTGACAAACCTTAGTAAAAACTTTAATAAGAACTAGCTGAACGTCGTTTACCTATCAAACCAGAGAAATTAGGAAAATACGAATACACTAGAAGTACAAAAACGCACACAGAATGGGTTGGGATTCCCCATCTTACCCCATGAAAATGAAAAAATTTTAAAGAAAAGGGCCCTTTTAAACCGGTGAACGAAATTTTAAATTAAAAAAATTGCTTATGAAAAAGGCGGGGACTCAAAAACCTTTGCCTTTGGAAAAAAAGATACTTTGATGCTCCTGGGGGGCAAAGGGCATGTTAGAATTAGAGCTACAGACCCCATATGGAGCGTAAGGGGTTATAAGTTGGGGAAATTATAAAACAGCCCCCCCCGTATATTTTTAAGGAAACTCTCTCTTCTACTGCTACTACGTCAAAAAAGGCCCCCCCCTTTAAAAGTCCTTTGCGCGAAGGTTGCAATTTCCCACCAAACCGTATTAAACAAAATAAATAATTTTTTAAACTTTTTTTATTTGTTAAACTTATTTTTTTGCCATTTTGGGTTTAACCGATCATTTTTGTTTTTAAAGTTTTGTTTAATTGCATGTGTTCCCCTTGGGAATGTAAACGTCTTTTTCTCCCCCCTTTTTGAATTTTAAATTTTCTTGTCTAAAACACCCCCGTCCAAAAGTTTCTAAAAATTCTTGTCTGTAATTTTTCCCCTGTAATGTTTGCTTTTTTTAAATTTTAATGAACAAATTTTTTTGCAAAGCTAAGGGCTACAATGGCGGGGCTTTTGAAATTTAGGATTAAATTTTTTTTAAAAAGCACTTAAAACCCAAGACACAGCCCTACCCCAAAACCAAGACCCCCTAATGCTAAAGGGGCGGCGCCCAACCCCATAGCTAAAACAGAAATCCCCGACCCAGCACTTACGCAGACCGGGGAGCCAGTAATTACATAAGAAAAGTATTAAGCTTTAGAATTTTTTCTTTTAGAATCCTATACTTCCAAGTCGCTTTCATTTTCCCTTTTGAATTCTATTTGCTTTAACCTAAAGTTGAACTCCATTTTTAAATAAGATTATTTTTATTAAAAAATCTTTATATATCTTCTTAAAAACCTTCTGGCAGCATTCCCCAAAACAGAGTAAAAGAATAAAATCAACATACTTAAGAAAAAAAAGTGAGTACTTTAGTTGTTTTTGTCAACCATCACAGTAACCCTTGTCAGATGAAAAGGGCGTTTTTTTCATCCCCTTTTTTGTAAACAAAACGCTTAAAAAGGGGCATCCAATTTTTCAGCCTTTTTTTTGTATCTCTAATAAAGCATTTCTGGAAAACTATATCGCCCCCCTCGGAATAAAATAAGCAAAAAAATCAGTCATTTGCCTAGGTTGATTCTAGCGTTGGGGTAAATTCTAAGCCTACGGTGCCCCCCCCCACTTCAGCAAAGGCTGTTTTTCTGTAGCACATTCAGAACCTCGCTTAGTTTTTTCAATCTCTTTTTCTTTGTGCCCCGGAAGGCTAAAAGAACAGGTCCCTTTTAAGGCTTTTCTAAAATTTTATTCTTACATAGTATACTTTAGGGCTTCGTATTTTCAAACTTTAAATTCAGTCATTCGGGAACAACGCCCAAGTTTTCTCTTTTTTTATGAGTTTGTATTCACTTTGCCAAAACGTTTGCTTTTAAATTTCTTACTCTTCTGGGGCAATGTTGCTTCGTTTTTTGTCTCTTTTCTTTTCTTTTGTAAACCCCATCATCTTTTACCAAATCATAAACTTTTTCCTCACCCCTATTAATCAAATCAGTTGTGTCGCAGGTCTTTTAGCTCTACTGCAGTCTTTTAGGACTAGCTCGCTTTTGATCTGGCCCCCCGAGACATTCCTTTTTTTAATATTAAATTTTAAAAAAACAAAATTTTATAACCAAAAAAAAAACAACACAATAAAAAAAACGTAATGAACGGCTCAGTTCATAAGCTACTTAGCGTCTAGATTTTCTAACCGCTTTTTTAATTTTTTAGCTCATCTTTGTCCCTTATTATTAATTTTCACTTTAAAAACTTCAAACATCTTTTCCTTATGAAAAAAAATACAACCATTTTAAAAAGCGATCGAAATCTTTAAAAAACAGCATTTATTTTTTAGTTTAAAACCCTACAGAAATAAGGCGTACGGCCGCTAAAGGAGCTTTGACAGAGCTTTTCTTTTTTTAACAATTCCTTTAGCTGAACATCATAAAAATAAACAGTTTTCAGTTCCCTCAAATGCTTGAATTTCTAAACATTTGCCAGTTTGTCCAGGGGCAACTAAAAAATTATTTTTCTGTCCAAATAAAAATTCCCTTTCTTTGTAAGACTTGTTGTGTTAAATTGTGCAAAAATAACAAAGTGCTCGTAAAAGAAACCTGTAAATGTTTTAACAAATCAAGCACAAGCTTTTCCCCCCCCCAGTAACCCCCCAGATAAGGAAAAAGTGCGGGTCTTTGGCAAAACTTTAACTATCCATCTTTTTTATTAGAATATTTCTTCTGCATTTTAATAAACCGCGTCTTTTCCTGTTTTTTTTCAATTTAACTGACATCCAAACCAAAAAAAGTGCATTTTATTGGGGCCCTTCCCGTCGTTTCTTTAAATTTTTTTTTTTAACCCTTTGCCCACCTTTCTCCACTTCCAAAAAATCTGTTTTAAATGTGGTTTTTAAAATCCGCCACACCCCAATTTGTTATTAAGGGTTTTTTCGACTTACCATAAACGAAGTTTTTTACATACACATCAACGTAGGGTCCCTTTTCCTACCTCCACGAAAAACTTTCTTATTTCATCAAAGTGTTTGGGAGGTAAAAAGGGCCCGCCCCCGAATACAACTGAAAATGCCATTTATTAACAGCAACCTTCTCAATTTTGGATTATAAAACCTTTGATTCCTGAAAAGGATTGTTCCCTTTAAAATAAAACAAAATTCCTTTTAAAAACTTCAAACTATTTAGTGTATGTTCAAAAAGGTGTCTCGCTGTTTCTATTTTTTTAAGGCGGGTTTTTAAACCCCTTTTAAAATAAATAACTGTTTTATTTTTTACTGGGGAAATTTTTTGGCCAGTTCGGGGGTTTGAACAAAATCAAACCAAAGAAATGTCGCTGACTGCATGGCTAAAGGGGCCCTTTAGACAGAAAACAAATCGCAGGGTTAAATGTCAGTCCTAAGTAATTTTTCTTTTAGTGCCCTTTTAATAAAGGGATAGTGTCTTAAAAACTCAAAATTTTAAAGGGGGTCAGAATCTTTTGCCAAAGCTTTTGCTATTGCCCATCTTTTAAAATCTCCTTTTCATCCTCCCTTTAAGTTGGCTTGAGGCCCTTTGGGGTTTGTATTCCCCCGATAAACTTTCTCTTTTCTTTCTTTTTTAGGGGCCATAATCAAATAACAAAAATTCTGCCTCGCCCGTAAAAAAACTTTTCACCCCCCTTTGATTACTATATGACTAAAATAGCCCAAAACCAAAAAAGCAAAAAAGTCATTAGGGGCTGCCCAGTAAAATCATTTTGAATGATAGTTTACGGTCCTGCATTATAACACTCACGCCAAGATCCCGGAAACTTAAACTATTAAATCGTCCAGGGAACTTTTATGGGTATTTACACTAATTTTCGTCTGTTATACCCTTTTACCATGAGGGCCCCTTTTCTCTTCTGTATGGGTCGAGGTCAAACCCTATGAGTTCTTTTTTTTTTAAAAAAAAAAGAATATAAATAAAAAAATATGGGTAAATTTTTACGCAATTGATCCCGTTGAAGAAGAAAAAGATCTCGGGGCCCTTTATTTGAGAAGATGAAACGAATTAGGCCCTTTATTTTGCGAAAACTTGAAAGAGCACAAAGGGTTTTCAACCCCTTCATTAAAAACAGAAACACCCCCCCTTCAGGTTTCGCTTCGTGCAGAACTATAACAAATAAATTAATCATTCTACATAAAAAAAAAAGAAAAAAAAAAAAAGGGGAAAAAAAAAAAAAAAAAAACCATCAAAAAAAAAAAAAAAAAAATAAAAAAAAAAAAAAAAAAAAAAAAAATTTACCCAAAGGATCCCTGTTTTGGACCAAACGATAAAAAACCAAAAATTTAAATTTAAAAACCGACTTTTTTTTTTTTACAAAACTTGGGAAGGTTGCCAAACGATTAAATAAAATGACCCTTTTTCAAACTTGGCAAGAACAAAAGAATAAAAATTGAAACAAGAAAAAGAGGAAACAGTTTTTAAAAAAAAAATTGACATTTTCCATTGCCATGCGAAATCTTGGGTTAAAGCTGCTCTCGGACAATAAGGGGGGAACAACAAACAATTTGCAAAACTTGGTGAGTTTGAAAGAGATAAAGAAGAAAAAAAAAAATCGGAGAGATAAAAACAATTAGGGGGAGAAGAAAGGAAGAAATTTCGCTCGGTTTAAGATAAAAGGGGAGCCAGTTAGAAAGTTGCTACTAACAAGGCCATCTAGCATCACAAACAACAGAAAAGAGAAACTATAAACAGAATACTTTATGAAAAAAAATACCACTGAAAGAATAAGACCTGAAAAAAAGGGGGGTTAAAAGTTTTAAAATTAAAAGTGTTTGGGTTTTCTATCTTTACACTCGTTTTTGCTTTTAAACCCGGATGCACCAACAGGGGGCCCGTAACGCCTCCCAAAACCTCCCTGGTAAAAATTTTATTAGAAAACAATTACAAACCCCTCAGCTAACTTAAAAGAAGTTAGCTGCCAAAACGCTTTTTGGTTCCCGCCTGCATAAAAGGTATGTTTTGTTGGGTTTTTTATATAGGTAAGGTCCCGGGTTTTTTTTGGGATCCTGTGGGCGTTGGGTGCTAGCGCTGGGTTAATTTTTAATGAAATAAAAATATAGCAATCCAGTAAAAGTTAAAAATACAAAAAAAGGTTCTTTTTCAGTGGGGACTGTTAGTGTGAGCACATTAACAGGGGGGGCTTTCGGGGTCTTTCTGGCTGTTTGGGGGGGCCCTTTGGTGTGGGGGGGCCCTTTTTGGGGGGTTTAAACTAATCGCCCTTTTTCAGGGGGAGGTACTTTTTAAAATGGATGGGCGGGCCCCGTTTTAATATTTTTTGTGCCCAAGTTGGCTCTCCCGCTAGAGGATTTCTTATTATAATTTGTATCATCCAACTTAGCTAAGGTCAGGGTAGCCCGTATAAACCAGGCCCGCAAAAAAGTCAACCTTGACCAGCATGTGCAAAACGTCTTGATCCCCTTTTTATTGGCAGGGAAAACAAAAGCAAAATTAATAACATTTTTAAATTAACAGAAATTGTTTTGCATCAAAACCCCAGATGATCCGCGTTCTAACTTGGGCTGTGCTTGTGTCCTAATAACACCAAAGTTGTCCATGGGGGCATTAGTCTTTGCACCCTGGCATTGTTAGGCCTTTTTCTTTCACAAGATAAATTTTCCAAACATTAGGAGTTTTTGTTCAATTGACCCAAACGAATTGTGGTTTGATTGGAAAGAGGGTGGCGGGGGCCCTATCAAAATTTTATTCCTATGTTCACCCCCCAAATACAAGTGCCCAACCCATGGCTGTGGGCTAACTTTTGTCTAAAGTCAGTTAAAGGGTTAATGTTAAATTCGTTTTCAATTCTTTTTATGCATTATTGTCCATTGGGTGTTTTAAAGGATTAAACGCGTTGTTTAGGGAGGGGGACTTGTAGTTCAGTTAGTTTTCGTCTTATGGTAATAAAAAATAAAAATTATTACTGACCCTTTCTAAAAATTGGGGGTGGTTTAAATGGCTGCATATGAAACACCGCAGCCAGTATTTGGGATAAAGGGGAAAAAATTTTAAATATTCTGAAAAAGGCCCTGGGGGGATGTCCATCTAATGGCACCTGTCACTCTTTATTTGGGGGATTTAAATATCAGTTGGGGTTTTACAAGTCGAATTGGAAGCCATATAACATCTACGCAATTTTTGTAAACTGAAGTCCAAAGATTTGGGGGTTTTAAAAAGCTCCTACATTGTAAAAATATACTTTCGCTTAAATTTAAAAAGGGTTCATTTTTTTTAAAAAATTTTTAAAATTATAAAAAAAAATGTAATTATAAAACCAAGCAAAACGAGCGTTTTGGGTTTTTAACGCTGAAATTAAAAGGGCGGGAGTTGTAGGGTTGCTCTTAAAAAATGGTTTAAAGAAAATGGATTAAAATATCTGAAAAAGATAAAAATAAATGGGGGGATGTTAAGGGCAACAAGGCAATCTATTAAAAATTTAAAAATACCCGATGGTTTACTACAACTTTGTTCTTAAGAAAGATTTTGCAATTTTGGTATTTAAATTTAAAAATTTAAAGAGCAAATTTTTAATTAATAATTTTCCAAATTAAGAAAAAAAGTTCGTTTTTCCTAGAACCTTTCTGAAGTTGGCTTTTTATAAGTGGGAAACAAACATTAAAACACATATGCACTTAAAAAGGGTTTTTTGATATTAGGGAGTAGACCACTGTTTTTTCATAAACCCCCAAAAGTTGTATGCCATTTTCAACGTTAAAAACATACTAATTTTTTTTCCACCATCCCCAGTTTCGAGCCTGCCTCAATTAAGGGGGTTTTGCGATTTTCAGTTAATAGTTTTGACGGAAAAAGCCCCTTTAAAGAATTAATTTAGGGTCATAAAAATTTATATTAAAAATAGCTAACATATTGGAAAGCCAGTTTTTTGTTTGATTTTTTGGGTGCTGAGGTAGAAGTTTTTAAAAAGGGGGGAGGCCAGTCCCCTGGGCGTTTAAAAGTGTAAGAAAGAAGAATTATAAAATATATAATGTGCTGAGTGGGCAAAAGGGGGGGTTTTAAAAACTTTTAAACAATAGAACCTTTTTGGGCCGGGTTACCTGCATTTTTTTAGGGCAAACGCCTTTTTCACACACTACACCACAAACACACAAAACAAAAAACAAACAAATACAAACAAAAAACAAAAAAACAAAAAACAAACAACACACACAAAGATGGGGATGATTGCAGGGGGGGTGTGACGAGGTTTTTGTGTTCACATTAAACGTCGAAAATTTGAGACAGCCACCCAAAAAAACTTACAGAGTCCTGAACAAAAAACACAGTCTCTTTTCAAATTCCCTGACAGCCGCCGAAAAAGGCACCCGATGCCGCATTTCTATTTTTTTAAACCGTAAGCGATGTTCCCATATTTAAAGGGGCCCCGCATTTACTTTTTTTGAAACCCTACATGATGTCTTTCAAATTTTTTAAAAACTTTTTAACAGTACACACCAAAACAGTGTGAATTTTTTTACCACAAACAAGCACTGTATTCTAAAAACTGGGCTTGGCGCTCAACCAGTACTTTCGACTCTTCGATCGCCAGTTTGTCATTAAAAGATTGGTAAACACACTGCTAAACGGGAAATGCTGAGCGATTTGGGAACGCCGTATCTACTCGTGAACATCGAATACCATTTTTTCTTTTACCACTGAGCCCCACGTTTTTTCTTTCCCTTTTTTTTCTTTTTCCCTCCCCCATTGTTTCATAAAATCAAAATTCCCAAAATGAAGTAAAAACAAGATTTGCTGACGTTCGCCCTTTTAAGATTTCTACCCCTTTTGCAGTTTTTAAATGTCATTTCAGTTGCGGGTTTTAGCTAAAAAGCTCGTAAAATTTTTGATATGGGATGACAAACACACTTGTTTTAAACAAATAGTGATGTAACACTTTGGGGGTTTGGCTTCCTCTTTTTCTTTCCCCTTTTTTTCTTTTAAAAAAATCTTCCATCTTTCTTTTTGGTTTTTTTTTTTCATTGGGCCTTCTGTTTTAGCCTTTGGCCTTAACCCCGTTTATATATTTTTATTCTCTCTAGTAACTTGTTCTTCTTTTCCAAAAATGGAGTAGAAAGGGTAGAAAACTTTACTGTTGAGTCATGCCCACTGAAGAATTTTAAAATAGCGTTTGCTCTTGCGATTCACAATTTTCCCTTTTTTAGTTTTTTGTGAAAAAGGACTACCTAATAATTTGTTCTTAAAAGAAGAAACACTATGGAACAAATCAAAAAGCAGAAACACAGTTTTTTTAAAGTCAAAAAATTTTCCCACACGTCTTAACTCTCAACGCCCCAAAGAAATGGCAGGACCGGGGCTGCCGGGGCAATGTCACGTGATTTAAGCCCGCCCGGCAGAAATGGCTCATACCCCCTCCATTTGGGTTTCCGCCGCGCAAGAAATAATAATGATCGCTTGCAGTGGTTTTGCGTCAGGGGAGTAATTCACTTTTCGGGTTTTTCGGTTCACTAACAAGTAACAACACGGACCATCGGGTAGGGGGAGTTCGATGCGGGACAGTAATTGCCTTTACGGTTTTGCAGTATCAAACAACAGCAGGCCGGTCTGTAGAGGGCAGTCAAGCCATATAAATGTTTAAAATTTTGTTATTTTTGTTTTGAGAGAATTAAATATCTTTTTCACGACACCAAACTTTTCTAGCACGTAAGCCCCCGTTTTAATGTGCTAAAAACGTCAATATTTGGGGTTTTGAGGCGTTTTTTTATGTGAAACAGGTGTTAATTTTGGCCCAAAAATGACAGAGATGGAGGATTTTGATGGGGAAAAGGGGGGTTTCGTGCAAAAAAACAGGGGGTCGTGAACAACATATTTTCATTTCCTATCGAAAATATTTATAGTTTTACATCTTTTGCTTTCCCCGCGCTTCCAAAAAGGGAAAAATGCTGCAGGGGTGTATGTATGAAGAAAAATGTTCACGGTTGTTTTAATTTGCGTCAGTTTGATAGAAAAATCCCCAAGAATCAACGAATCCTTGGGGGTTAAAATTACACCAAAAAAAATTTTTTTTCCCCCT
>CM031625.1:7077779-7092779 GCA_018398815.1 Conus ventricosus | reverse complement strand
GTGTGTGTGTGTGTGTTTGTGTGTGTGTGTGTGTGTGTGTGTGTGTGTGTGTGTGTGTGTGTAAGTGAGTGTGCGTTTGTGTGAATACGCGCGCGCGTTTGTGTGTGTGTGTGTGTGTGTGTGTGTGTGTGTGTGTGTGTGTGTGTGTGTGTGTGTGTGAGAGAGAGAGAGAGAGAGAGAGAGAGAGAGAGAGAGAGAGAGAGAGAGACTCAAGACTCAAGACTCAAAAACTTTATTACTCAAGGATAGAGATTTTAGGCAGTGCCTATTCTTCCAATCTGTCCTTGCTATTCTACAACATTCAACTAAACAGACTGCACATATTAATAATGACACAGAGAGAGAGAGAGAGAGAGGAGAGAGAGAGAGAGATGGAAAGGTCACTTTTAAGCTGAAAACCCATTTTGATTTTTTTTATTATTCCCTCCCAGGTCTATACACCGTGCAGACCAGCCGGTCCTTGCGATGGGTTGATTTTACACCATTTCATAGTCACAGATCTCGAACTTGAACCGGCGATCTTCGCCGCGGTTGGTATGGTAGCTGACGACGCCTCTCAGCATTTTCCCACGTGGCACCGTGAAGTCCAGAGGGCGGTCCAACTCGTTGGCCCAGGTGGTGAAGTAACAGCCGTGGGCGATAGCACCTGGGACCTCACAGCACTGGAACTTGAATCTCCTGTCCTCGGCTTTGTTGTTGTGCACGCTTTCCGTGCCCGTTATGAAACCTTCACCTGCGCACTGGAACGCGAACGTCTGATCCAATTCGTTCACGTAGTTGGTGGTCCGGCAGTTAGTGGCACTGCCCTCCAGAGGGACAGGGGCACAGTCGAAGTTCCAGACCCTGTCTTCGTTGCGGTTGTTGTGCTCGCTGTTGATGTGGTTGAGGAACATGCCCGTCGGGCAGATGAAGTTGACGGGTTCGTCAAAGTTGTTGATCCAGCCTGCACTGAACAAAGAGAGAGAGAGAGTGAGTTAATTATGTTCCTTTTTCTTTAAACGAAAAATGTTGACATTTTGTTCATTACGTTTTCTTACGTGTCAGTACAACTATGAGTTAATCTAACAGTTAGTTCCAGTCAGTGTGTGTGTGTGTGTGTGTGTGTGTGTGTGTGTGTGTGTGTGTGTGATTATTTGTCTGAGTGTATTATGTTCCTTTTCTTTTAATTAAAAATGTTGACATTTTGTTCATTACGTTTTCTTAAATGTCAGTACAACTATGAGTTAATCTGACAACTGCTTTCAGTCAGTGTGTGTGTGTGTGTGTGTGTGTGTGTGTGTGTGTGTGTGTGTGTGTGTGTGTGTGTGTGTGTGTGTGTGTGTGTGCGTCTGTCTGTCTGTCTGTCTGTCTGTGCGTAGGTGTCCACAAGAGCAAACTTGCAATGTGTGTGAGTGTGCATGTACGTGTACTTATGAATAATTTTCTCTGTCAGGAGAACAAAGCTGACGTCATGTCTTGATTGGCAATGATTCCAGGACTGGTATCTTCACCAACGTAACAATTATGATTAATGCACAAGTTGTTTTTGCTTTATTTGATAGGACTGGTATCTTCACCAACGTAACAATTATGATCAATGCACAAGTTGTTTTTGCTTTATTTGATAGGACTGGTATCTTCACCAACGTAACAATTATGATTAATGCACAAGTTGTTTTTGCTTTATTTGGTAGGACTGGTATCTTCACCAACGCAACAATTATGATTAATGCACAAATTGGTTTTGCTTTATTTGATAGGACTGGTATCTTCACTAACGTAACAATTATGATTAATACACAAGTTGGTTTTGCTTTATTTGATAGGACTGGTATCTTCACTAACGTAACAATTATGATTAATACACAAGTTGGTTTTGCTTTATTTGATAGGACTGGTATCTTCACCAACGTAACAATTATGATTAATGCACAAGTTGTTTTTGCTTTATTTGATAGGACTGGTATCTTCACCAACGTAACAATTATGATTTAATGCACAAGTTGGTTTTGCTTTATTTGATAGGACTGGTATCTTCACCAACGTAACAATTATGATTAATGCACAAGTTGTTTTTGCTTTATTTGATAGGACTGGTATTTTCACCAACGTAACAATTATGATTAATGCACAAGTTGGTTTTGCTTTATTTGATAGGACGGGCAAATTCCGGTCTGGAAAGTCAGGATCAGTACGATTTAGTGGACAGAAAGATTATGATTGACATAGTTGAATTGTTAAGGCCAGAATCGAAACTTCGTTATTGCTAGGTTTATAAGGAAGCTCATGTGCCAGTTGGTATAGTTACACTGCTGAGAAAGTCAAGAGCCAATGCCTTATCATTATATTGAAAGATAGGCATACGTTGGCTAACAAAGGTTTAACTGTTAAGAAGTTGAGAATTGACATTCTATTATTTAAAGATGGACATGTATTGGTTGGCATTATTCTGTTGCCCAGAAAGCCACGATCAGCTTACGATGACAAAAGGTCATAGAGAATGTGTCCGTCTCTTCCAGGCAAAATAATGACATTCATGGTTTTTTTAAAATTTAATTAAAACCATCTATGCAGAGTACTGTGTGGCTGTCTTTATAAAACCAGCGATCCCACGGACATGTTTGAAACATCCATGTGTATTGAAATTGTATAGGACCGAACTCCCGCTCAGTAAGTTAACATTGGTAACATGCTTTAAAATAATCGTAAATAGTATTATAGTTTTACATCTTGTGCTTCCAGTGCGCTTCCAAAAGCGTAAACTGCTGCAGGGCTGTATGTATGAAGATAGATGTTCACGTGTTCGTTGAATTTGCGTCAGTTTGATAGAAAATTCTTCTCAAGAATCAACGAATCCTTGGGAGTTACACCATTTCACATGCAGAGAGAGAGAGAGAGATGAGAGAGAGAGAAGAGAGAGAGAGAGAGAGAGAGAGAGAGGAGAGAGAGAGAGAGAGATACGGATACGGATGATTTAATCATTATAGGCCTCAGCCCCTTATGATGGGGTGGATTACACATTGACAAAAATGGTATTGTAAAGCATATTGATTCTAAACGAAAACATCACATGCTCAAGAACAAACTGTGCTTCGGAATTTGAAGGCTTTGTATAGGTACAAGGCAAATTTTTTAACAACATCCTCTTTAGTACAGGCCATAAGTAAGATGAGTCTAAATACAGATGGCTGTCTGTAATATTTAGTCGGAATGAACTCATCTCTAAGACTACTCAAGGCAGTACATTGTAATACAAAATGAACTTCATCTTCACATGCATTTTTGCATAATGGACAGATAAGATCAGAGTTGTAATGTTGCCTATAACGAAAATGATGAACAAAGATATCCGATATTCCCAGTCTAAATCTTGTCATTATAAATTTCAGATGTCTGTCCATTTTCATTGACAAATAAGTCGGAATATCATGCAAGGAATTATACTGTCTATAGAAATCAAATCTAGTACTATCATTTATGTGGGAATTCCATTCTTGCCATCTGCTATCAAACCAGTCTTGTACGAACCATTCGGATAAAAGTCGGTTCATCGCCTACACCCTGATTTAACCAGACATATCCAAAGCCTAACTCATTTAACTTAATTCTCAACTTTGTTGCCCAGTTTGGTTTTCCCCTAGCATCCAGATTACACAACATGTTATAAGCTTTCTTTGGTAACCTAGAATCATTCATTTTTATCAATTTCAACCAGTAACGAATACATCTAACAGTAGAATTCAGATATATTGGATACCTATTAGTTTCCCCATAAATCAAATCATTAGATGTTTGTAGTGAAACCCCAAGAAATCTCTTTAAAGCAAACAAATGTACTTTCTCACAATTCACAGCAGCTTTATCCAGACCCAGATTTCAGCACCATATTGGACAATGGGTTGGATTTGGGAGTCAAATAGTTTTACAAATATTTCAAATGACTGATTTCCCAGACTTGATAATTTCCTCATTATGCACAAAGCAGCATGTTTTGCTTTGCTTACTAGATCTTTACAAGCAAAGTTAAAACTTAATTTGGTTGAAAAAGAAATTCCTAACAATTTGTAGACATTCACGACTGGCATAGGTATTCCATTATAATTCCAATGTTCTCTTGCGCCTAAATAGCCACCTTTTCTGAATACAATTATATTACTTTTCTGCATATTCACTGTCAGTTGTAGAGAAGAAGCAGCATGCCATAAATTATTCAATTGTGTTTGTAAACCAATAACTGTTTCAGACAACAAAACAATATCATCTGCCAGAAGAAGTATAAACAATTCTAAAAAGTCGTCCATGAACCGGGCTCCATGCCTCCCATTATCTATAACTTTAACTGTTAATTCATTAATGAATAAAGAAAATAGAATAGGACTACACACGTCACCTTGTTTAACACCGCTAGTGCACATAATATAATCTGACAATTTCCCGCCACTTCTCACTCTAGATTTTACACAATTATACATACTTACAACACATTTATATAATTTTCCATGGACACCATTTTTCAACAAAACAGGCCACAAAATACTTCTGCTAATAGAATCGAAAGCTTTTTCAAAATCAATAAAGGCAACATAGAGTTTACGATTGAAAGAAAACTGTTTCTGAATAAAAGCCATCAGAGTAAACATATGGTCTATAGTAGAGTAATTACGTTTGAATCCAGCTTGATACTATCCCGTGAGATTATTTTCTTCTACCCATTCCTGTAACCTAAAGTTAATGATCGTGCTGTATAGCTTACTGGTAACATCACAAAGTGAAATGCCTCGGTAATTATTGGGATTGTTTACGTTTCCTTTCTTATAGAGGGGTATAATAATAGATTCTGCCAATTCTCAGGATATATTCCCTTGTCAAATAGAGAGTTGAAAAGGGTTACCAAGAAATTCAAAATGAGATCAGATTTACAGCCATATTTTATAAATTCTCCAATTATACCATCTGGTCCTGCAGCCTTGCGTTGTTTAATTTTCCTAATGGCAAACAAAACTTCTTCTTTAGAGATTGGGCGATTTAAATCATCATTCACTAGTTCTTCATTATATTCACATTGTAACATATCATCAATGTTAGTATCTTTTGTCAGCAGTGTTTTGAAATGATCAAACCAAGTGTCTATACTTATGCTATTTGAAGGCTGATTTTGTTTCAAAGATATCCTTTTCACTGTGTCCCAAAACTGTTTCTGACTATGCACAGAAGACAGTAATTCTGCAATTAGTGTATCATTAAATTGCTTCCTCTTTCTTTTCTGTAAATGCTTATATTCACGTCTTGCCTTGCAATACTCGTGACGGTCTCCATCATCATGTGAACGCACAAATTTATTCAACAATCTACAAACATGCTTTTTACAATAACCACACTCTGAATCAAACCAATCTTGGGACTCATTACTTCCTTTATGCCTTACTTGAATTTTCATACAGACAGCAGCTTCCTTTATACACATGTTAAAGTAACGCAGTGCTTCGTTAACATCAAGATCAATCACACTAACTGTATGTGCCATTTTTTCCTGAAAGTCTATTCGTGACAAGTTATTACAGAATACACTGCTATAATCATCATTCCAAACAAACTTTTCCAAGATGAGACGGTTATCATTAAGTTTAGTGTTTGAGTTATCATCTACACAACTGACATGGAGTTCTACAGGCATATGATCTGACTCAGTACGTGCACACACGTTTAGCTCACACGAATCACCAAAACACGCAAATAATTCACAAGACATTAAAAAATAATCAATAACACTGCAGCCACTATCAGACACGTATGTGTAGCAACCTTCAAGATCGCCATTACACAAACCATTAAGCATACACAAATCTACAGCAGTACACATATTTAGCAACAATTTACCATAACTATTCAATGTCTTGTCCTGAGAACATCTACCAACATTTAATGGGTGACTCGCACATTGGAACTCAAAAATATTGCCATCATTAATTCTTTGACAAACATGTGAAACATTAGAAGTCCTGCTGTTCATATCTCCACACAACAACACATACACATCATGGTAAGTCAGTATACAATCCGTTATGTAATCCTCCAACTGAGCTATACCATTTTCACTATCAAAATGAACATAATATGGCGAACCTTCGGGAGGAACATAAGAATAGATATATAGAACATAGAAAATTGTTCTTCATCATCTCCTTACCTTTACAAATCAACAACTTGACCCCCTCCAGTTTGCCTATAAAACCCCATAGAAGCACCGATGATGCCATTCTTACACTCCTTCACAATGCTTTCTTTCATTTGAATAACTCCAAATCTTTTGTTCGTGTTCTCTTCATTGACTTCTCCTCCGCTTTTAACACAATACAACCTCATCTCTTGGCCTTGAAACTGTTAACTTTACAGGTAGACCCGAAACTCATTCTCTGGATCATGAGCTTCTTACTTAATAGAACACAGTCAGTTCGTTTCCAATCTGCAATCTCATCTGAACAAACTACTTGTACTGGTGCTCCTCAGGGTACAGTGCTGTCCCCTGTACTTTTTACTTTATACACCAACGATTGCAGAGGTACAGAGAAAACTCCGGTCATCAAGTACTCTGACGATTCTGCTCTTGAAGATTTGTCAAATTGTGATACGGATTATTTTAGAGAGGTAGAAAAGTTCTGTTCTTGGCGCAAGGACAATTATCTGGACCTCAATGTTACAAAAACAAAAGAACTGCTTATCGATTTCCGTAAAGATCCACCACCAGTTCCAAAACTTACTATTGATGGAGAAACTGTTGAAAGAGTTGATGAATACCGATATTTAGGTACAGTTATAGATAAAAAGCTTACTTTTGACAAAAATGTTGAATCTGTACACAAGAAATGTCAATCTAGAATATTTTGCTTGCAAAAAACTGAGAAATATTGGTGTTGCTCCTGAGATTCTACAAACCTATTATCGATGCTGTGTTGAATCTGTTCTTACCATTTCTTTTATGTGCTGGTATGGGAGTTTGAGTTTGCGATGTAAGAATGTGCTGAATGATGTTGTTGAGTGTGTGTAGTAAAGTTGTGGTGCAAGACAAACCAGTTTGAAAGCGTTGTACGACAGGAGAGTGCTGAACAAAGCCAGACAGATAGCCAGTGATGATAGCCATGTCCTGGCTAAGCATTATGAACTGTTACCATCAGGACGCCGGTACAGAACCTTGAGAGTGAAAACAAGAGCTCAAAAAACTTTTATTCCCCAGTCAATCCATCTTTTAAATCAGTAACCTTTATCAAGCAAAACTTGTTTTTTTAACCTATGAATTCTGAATTTGTATTAGGTGAGAGTGCGCATGTGCATGTTTTGTGCGCATGCGTGTGCACATGTGAGTGTATGTTTGTGTATGCATGTGTGCACGCGCGAGGGCGTGCACGTGTGTGTGGTGAGCAGGGATGGATGGATACCTGTCTGTGAGTGTGGGGATGTTTGTGCAAACTTGTGTATGTGCATGGGTGTATTTGTGGGGCTGTAAATGTGTCATATAATATCATTTATACACAAATTTGTTTGATTTAATCGTTAAATTTACATTTATAAGCATTTTTATTGTGATTTTTTTTTCTCTCTTGATAATATACAATGTAAATGATGTGACTATGTATGAATGTGCAATATAAATGATATTATGTATAATATAATTGCAATGAGTTTATGAAATGATTGTGTTCTGTGATGTGGATAATTTTTTTTTTTTTTTTTTAAATATTGCTTTGTGTTTGGTCGGTTTTTAGAGCTGTGTTTTTTGTGTGAAATGCACCTGGACCAAATTTCTCATGATGAGATAATAAAGTGTTTCTTATCTTATCTTATCTTATCTTATCTTATCTTATCTTCCCCGAACAACTGCTTTTGATAAGAAATGCACCGCAGAGTCGAGATTTCATAGGGATTTGTTCGACATACTGCAAAAAGTCATTTCTAATTAGACATACTATACCTCCAGATCGTCTCCCCTGTTTCGTGAATTTTACAGCAGGTATACAAAATGTTGAAAAACCAGAAAATACATTAGAATAAAATTCTTCAAAAAATGTTTCCACTAAACATACGAAATCAAAAGAGCAAACATATGAAACAAAATCTTTATTATTCAATTTTGAAAACAAACCATTACCATTCCAGTGTAGAAAGGATACGGCGCGGTTTTCCTTTATTGTCATCATCAGAGCTAAAAACGTCATTATTTAATCGATCACTCGGAAACTTTACGAGTTCTTCTGCCACTGGGATACGCCCCCTTCCACGGGTCAGTTCAGCACACGGCAAGTCACAACACGAAGATTCACAGTTCACGCTGTCACCCACAAAAGCACGTGCGGGCTTCGTGCCACTCACGGTTACGCCAGGCGATGACACCGGTGTCACGTCAGCTGTCGACTCCCGGCTGAAAATCTCTGCGGAAACGTTCCACAGGGACCGGCCAACTTCCTATTTGATTTCCACCAACTTCTCCGCACTGTCCACAGAGCACTTTTTGCCGTCGATTAATAGGTGATCATATATCATTGTCACTCTTTTCCCTTCCTGCCGAGCTTTCTTTAGGTGTGCGTCAGTCTTCTACGAACGTCTCTCACACCTCTGGAAAAGTCTTCGCCGACGAAAACATTCGATCCCCGGAGTTTCTGTTTTGCTTTCAGAATGTTCACCTTCTGTTTGTAGAAGGTGCACCGTGCAATAATGGGAGAATCTGACTTCCCGTTAAGCCGATGCACCCGGTCAAACTCCACGTCATCTGTCAAGCCAAGTTTGTCGGTGATCAGGTCTTGGAGCATTCCTTCGCAGTGAGCATTGGTCTCATTTTCTGTTCGAGAAAGTCCGTAGAAAAGGAGATTGTTGCGTTTGGAACGCCCCTCCAGATCATCGATCTTCTTGTCACAGTCGGCCAGTCTGCTCCACAGGTCGTTGTTGGTCTTTTTTTAGTTCCTGATTCTCTGTTCTTAGCTTGTTCACCTCTTCTTTCAGTCCTTTCAGTTCGTTTTGCAGAGCCAAGTGATCGTCGCGTAACTCACGAAGTTCTTTCTTCACATCATCCAACTTGGCGTTCATCTGGTCGCCAATGGTTTTCATAGTCGTCACGACATCACTCAAGGTAAGATCCGGGGGCTGGCAGGTTGCAGAAGCGGTGGACTCGCTCAGCCTCTCCAGGCTGACACTGCGACTTGCTGCTGCACTGGTCAACCGTGACTGTCTCGTGTTGCTCTTAACTGGGGGATTGTTGGGTCCTGGATTGCTTTCAATGTCACCACAACGTAAAAGCAAACTGCCCCAGAACAGGTAAGAGAGGAGTAGTCCAAAGGTGACACCGTCCGCTTTCCGTCCAAGTTTAACAATGGCGACGCGCCTAGCCGAGTTGTTTTGGGCCCTTTTCATCATGAAATTGTTGTACACCGGCACAAAACAGCCACACACACATCGGAAATCCGTTGCTGCTGAAGGCATGACACTTCACCACAGTCTCTGCCAAACATGGCACTGCACAACGTCACGATTTACTACAATTCTGATTTAAACAAGAGAGAATATGTAGTACGTCTGCACTCAAGAACAGCTATTCACTTCCCCCCGAGAGAGAGAGAGAGAGAGAGAGAGAGAGAGAGAGAGAGAGAGAGAGAGAGAGAGAGAGAGAGAGAGAGAAAGAAGCAGAAGAAGAAGAAGGAGAAGAACAGAACACTCACAGAGCCCTCTTGTTGCTGTTTTATTCTCTTCGCATCTCAAATCCGTTCGTCCCAGTAAACAATGCTTATCAAATTATGCACAACCTTCGACTTTCTGATCGGTCTCGTTTACACTTGTACTGATAAGATAATGAATGAGACAGTGTACAGAAACTATCTGATGCATCCACCGACACAAATGGACGTCCATTGCTTATGCCACAGCAGGTCTTGTTCTGCTTCTTACAGTACTCATAGCACGCCTCAGTTCTGTGAAGAAGAAAAGTGTAGACTGTGGATGAAGGCGATCAAGAGCAACACACTATTTCATTCATTGTCAGTGTATTCCTTGCTGACGAGAGTGCTACAAGAGAAAGAGACAGACAAGCGACGTTTACTATACAGTGTCTAGTGTTCCATGACATGGCATGAGCAGAACTGTCCTTTGCCCCACTCTGCACAGTGCCGGAGTGTCCATCGGTCAGTCAGCTATTCTCAGGTGATTTTTGTGATGATTCTCAAATCTATAAGCTTGACCAATCTTGAATGCCGATATCATTTTATTGGATGTAGTTTACAAACTAAAATGCTGAAATCAAATGAAGCTGTCGTAAGCATGAATGAATACCACTTTCTGACACAGCTCTTTACATCCAGTGTAATGTCTCAGTGCAGGAATGTTCTGAAACAGTATCTATATTGAATTCTTAGATGCACAACGTCTATGAATGCGAGAAACCACACACACACACACACACACACACACAACACACACACACACACACACACACACACATATATATATATATATATATATATATATATATATATATATATATATATATATATATATATATATATATATATATATATATATATATTATACTGAACAATTTAGTGGTGTGGGAAAACAAGTGCTGGCTAACAATTTTTTCGTCATCATGTTAATGACTTGGCAAAGATTTATATAAAAGAAAAGAAAAAGAAAAAAAAACGGGGGGGGGGGGGGGGGGGGGGATAAAATGAGAACATCAAATGAGGAAAATATATCTTAAATGTTAAACCCTTCACTAGCAGCATATGGGAACCATAGTAATCCCTCTTGAAGACAGGTTTATTCGTATTGCCTTCTCCTAGGCCTTTCGTCCGCTGAATCGGACTCATCAGGGAGACATGGCTGACTGTGTCTGTGCTCCTTTGGCATCAGATGGAGATACACAACAGTCCATAATTATGTGGTGTTCTCACCACCAAGGGTTTTAAAAAAAGAATCCAACATGTTCTCACCACCAAGGGTTTAAAAAAAGAATCCAACAGAACCCGAAATAGGCCATCGAAGGGTTGAGAAGTAAAACAAAAGGAAAGTGTGGTAAGGAAATAAGTCGCGGAAAAACTAAAATCATTATATAAACGGTATGAAATGTGGGGGAAAATGTTTGAGCCTATGTTTGAGGAACCATTCAAGGATGCAAAGGAAGTTAAAAGATGTCCAACAGTGCGAGTGGTCAACTCTGCTGATTCACAACTCAAGCATTGCCAGCAGCTACGAATGGTGCAGAACAACCTTTACTTGGATCTCCTAAGAGATCCAATCTCCCACCAATTGACCAAGCAATATTATGCTGAACAATTTACACTGGGGGAAAACAAGTGTAGGCTAACAATTCTTCCGTCGTTATATTAATAACTTGGCAGTTATTCAAACAAACAAAAAAGCAGAGGGAAGGGGGCGGACGGGAGGGAGAGGAACAAAATAAGAACATAAAATGAGGAAAATATATCATAAATGTGAAAGCCATCACTAGCAGCATATTGGAACCATTGCAATCCCTCTTGAAGACAGATCGATTTCTATTGTCTGCTCCTAGGCCTTTCGTCTGCTGGATCGGACTCTTCAAGGAGACATGGCCGATTGTGTCTGTGCTCCCTTGGCATCAGATGGAGATACTTCACAGTCCATAACTCTGTGGTGTTCTCACAACCAAGGATTAAAAATAATCCAACAGCACCCAAAGCAGCCATCAAAGGTTAGAATAAGTGATTCCTATGAAAAACACCGTGTAAACTTGAACAGAGAGAGAGAGAGAGACAGGCAGACAATGAGAGAGCGGAGGGGGGGGGGAGGGCACACAAGTATCCACAGAGATAGATAGATAGAGAGATGAGTGAGAGAGAGAGAGAGAGATTAGGGAAGAATATGGAAAACATCGTACACTACTCACCGAGTGATTGATCTCCGTCTGACGTTGATTGCGTCCCTTTGTGTCGCCTGCTTCTCTGCAAAGCCATGGACAACATGAATGGTCAGAAATCATTATCCTTTTTAGGTCATGAGAGAGAGAGAGAGAGAGAGAGAGAGAGAGAGAGAGAGAGAGAGAGAGAGAGAGAGAGAGAAGGTATGCATGTACCAAGATATGAGATAAACAACCGTGTGCTTTTTCCTTCACATGTAGTACTAGCACTGATTAGCGCATACAAAGCACATGCGCGTGCGAACACACACACACACATACACACACACACACACACATACATATATACATACACACACACACACACACACACACACACACACACACACCACACACACACACACAGCGACCAGGTCCTCCAAGAGGCAAAATAACAGTCCTTTAACAAAAGAGATCGCTTCAAGATATGCCACAAAATCCGTTTACAACATAGGAACGCTCCGATCCTCACGTACTCGCGATGCTCAGCAATGCCCCCGAAATATCTCAGATATTTTGGAACATCCGAAAACTGGAGATCACTTTATGAATAAAAAACGTCCTTTTCTGCATCATTATGATCCTCTTTTTGTACTGGACTCTTTTTCAGCTCCTTAGTGATAACCTGAAAAGTATTATCCGGCGTTTAAAATCCAATCAGACGACGGATGAGCTTTTTTCTTTTCTTTTTTTTCAATTACATTTAAGCTCAACTCATCGCTTGCCAACACAAAAGTCTGCTGCTGGTATGTGCACTCGTAACGCCTCTAACCATGTCTCTGACAAGACAGCTGACCATGCTCCAGATGATAAACCAGTCACTTTTCGTTTTCTGCTCATTTCACGCCATGAAGTTTTATAGACAAAAGCAACACACTTCCTATGACTTGGAGGTTACACACGCACACACGCATCTTGTTCACTCTCAACTTGCTTTCCTCGCCACATATTTCAGAAATACCATGAGGGCTGCATCACAATCAAGAAATACCATGAGGATCACGTGACGATTCAATAATACCATGAGGACCACATAACAAATCAGATTTACCACAAGGGCCACATGACAATCCACAAATACCATGAGGGTCACATGACGATTCAGTAATATCATGAGGGTCACATGATGATTCAGTAATATCATGAGGGTCACATGATGATTCAGTAATACCATAAGGGTCACATGATGATTCAGTAATATCACGAGGACCACATAATTCAGAAATACCACGAGGGCTACATGACAATTCACAAATACCATGAGGGTCACATGACGATTCAATCATACCACGAGGACCACATAACTATTCAAAAACATCATGAGGGTCACATGACATTCCACAAATACCATGAGGGTCACGTATGATTCAATAATACAATGAGGACCACATAATTCAGAAATACCATGAGGGCTACATCACAATCCACAAATACCATGAGGGTCACAAGACGATTCAATAATGCCATGAGGACCATTCAAAAATACCACAAGGAGCACATGACAATCCACAAATACCATGAGGGTCACATGAGGATACAGTAATACCATGAGGACCACATAACAATTCAATAATACCATGAGGGCCACATCACAATTCAAAAATACCATGAGGGCCACATGCTTATCCACAAATTATATTATTAGGGCCACATAACAATGCACAAATACCATGAGGGTCACATGATGATTCAATGATACCATGAGGACTGTCACGCTAAGCAGACGGCCCTACCACCCCTACCCACACCTATCACACACTAGGTCAGACAACACAGCACACTAACACAGCTTTACAATCATGCACACTACTTTATTTCACACACACTCTATGGCGCCACCACTCAAGTCCATCCACAACCGCACACAAGTATCCCAATTCCCCGCTGACCCACCCTACCCTGCTACAATGACCTTGGAGACCCTAACCTAACCTAAAGCACCAGTTGCGGTATATCACTGTGACCTGGGGACACAGCGATAGCCCGCACACGTGGCGGCTAACTACTAGGGACAAGGATTTACCAAAGGGACTCTAATCTCTAAACTACTACCACCCACACCTCTCCCCAGGACCCACCCTTCTCTTTTAACCTGGGACCACTACCGCACCTGTTGCTGCGTCCCTAAGGGAGGCAACGACAAGTACCCTACACCGTGCTGGTCACTACGTCCCTAAAGGAGGCAGCAGCTAACATTCCTGACCCTACTGCCTAATGCTACACCCCCTTCCTACCACAAAACTTTGACAACCCATCCTCCCGGAAAGCTCCACTCTCGGCGCTGTCCGTGGCCCCTCACAGGCTGATACCTGCCCAGAAGACCCTGTACCTCGGTGCTGTCCGTGGCCCCTCACAGGCTGACTCCTCCACGGAAGACCCTGCTCCTCGGTGCTGTCCGTGGCCTCACGAAGACGGCTCCTCCCCGCGATGGGCACAACACCCAACACACACACACACACACACACACACACACACACACACACACACACACACACACACACACACACACACACACCAGGCTTCCTCTCAACGGGTCCGGCACTTGAAGGAACCTCTCCTCCTCTGAAGGCCCCGCCGGAACTGAGGGTGAAGGCAGGCCTGGTGCAGCACCCCTTCACAAGATGCCTGAATGGGGAAAGAGGAACAGGTGCTGGAACTCCCGGAAGAGCACCGGTAGCGGGAGGAGAACTGTCTCAGACGCAGAACGCCCGTATGGTCTCCCCCTCCCGGAAAAGCACAGGAAGCTACCCCAACGCATTCCACCCTGGTCGGAATCAAGCGAGCTCTACTCACAACACAATGCAACCATCGTCAGAACAGTGTATCCCTCCACAGAGCTGACACACCTAACCAACGGACTAGTTTGCTGCTCGTGCAACAACACGACAATTTACAACAACTACTCACTGACTTGACAACACAACAACAGCCGATATCCTGCCCACCCTTTCTGGTGTAGAACCACAGTAACGAAAGGGTAACAGTCGAAACGAAACCAACCTCCCGCTTTCATTCCTTCAATAAGTGAAGACTGGAATTCAAGAATATTGTATTCCTACTTCCCCTGCCCCCCCCCCCCCCCCCCCCCTACCTAGCATTAAACCTTT
>CM031625.1:7050279-7072779 GCA_018398815.1 Conus ventricosus | reverse complement strand
CGGCAGGGTTATTGGGCTCATTGTAAAATGGATTACATTGTGGTGAAAACTTGGCAACCTCGGGTGTTTAATCAATCATCCCACAGGCAAGTAAAGAAAGAAGCAATTACTCAAAACCATACACTAACTGCAGATTTTATTTCTGCTGTCTCGTCCTCCCTGCCAGCTTAGTGTCATTACCCCTTCTCTGCTTATTGTGGCTCTCTGTCCACACCCTGCCCCTTCTCTGCTTATTGTGGCTCCCTGTCCACACACCCTGCCCCTTCTCTGCTTATTGTGGCTCTCTGTCCACACCCTGCCCCTTCTCTGCTTATTGTGGCTCTCTGTCCACACCCTGCCCCTTCTCTGCTTATTGTGGCTCCCTGTCCACACCCTGCCCTTCTCTGCTTATTGTGGCTCCCTGTCCACACACCCTGCCCCTTCTCTGCTTATTGTTGCTCCCTGTCCACACCATACAGGAAAAAAAACTTTTTAAAACACCTTCATAACTGTTACAATTGTTAATATTTACTACTAATACTATCATTAATATAATTATGATTCTTTACAATATTTCTGACATTCCAGCTTACCATTTTTCTAGCCTCTTATAGCATCACTATCATTACAATATGGTTACACTCACAATCATTATCAAAACTATTGATATACATGTCATAATTATTAACATACCTGTTAGATTCCATTCTTCCCACAATTAACCCCTTCCATCTCCTCCTTGTCCTTTCTGTCCTCCCCTCCCCTCCTCCCCTCCCCCTCCTCCCCTCGGTTTTTTGGGTTTTTTGTTTTGTTTTTGTTTTTGTTTTCCCCCTTAGTATTAGTTTCAGTATCATTATTGTCATTACTATTATTAATATTATTATTTTCATTTTATTTATTTGTTCTATTATCAGTATTATTTTTTTTTCATTTTTATTATATACATATTTCTTTAAAATTTCAAAATGGAGTGACTGACGGTGGTGAACGAAGCAAAATTAGGAATAGAGTTTGTTTAGAACTTACCGCCAATGACATTGACAAACAAAGCACATGACCAGACACGATGCATTTCAACCACTTGGGTCTTCTTCAGGCGAAAAAATAATCACATTTAACATGTGGGACAGTACAAACAAAGAACGAAAAAAGAATGAAAAATGACTCAGCCGTTTTTGTCCATGTGGTCGGTAGGCGGAAATGATATGGGGCCAGGGGGATTACGGGAGAGGAAACGGAGGGGGGGGGGGGGGGGGTTGCGTCGGGGGAGGTGTGTGTGTGTGATATGATGGGGTTGTGTGTCTAGTTTATTGGATGGTGTGATATCTTTGTGATGGTTGTGGTAATGGTGGATTGATAAAATGGTAAGGGGAAAGAAAGGGGGGGGGGGGGGAACTGAGGAGAAAAAAAAAAAGTGGGGGGGGGGGGGGATTTAAGGGGAAGGATAAAACAAAATTAAGATTAAATTAATGGAGGGTTGCTGTAACTACTGTATGAAGTGAGTGAAGGGGATGTGGTGGTGGTGTATGTATGTGTGTGTGTATGTGTGTGTGTTGGTAGGGGATATTGCCAACTGATGTGGAAGTGGTGGGTATGTGTGTTTGGTTATTGTTGGATATTGATGCCTTGGGGGTGTAGTGTGCCCAGTTTGGCAACTCAAGAATCCCATCTCATTGCCAAACTGGGCACACTACACCCCCAAGGCATCAATATCCAACAATAACCAAACACACATACCCACCACTTCCACATCAGTTGGCAATATCCCCTACCAACACACACACATACACACACACATACATACACCACCACCACATCCCCTTCACTCACTTCATACAGTAGTTACAGCAACCCTCCATCTATTTAATCTTAATTTTGTTTTATCCTTCCCCTTAAATCCCCCCCCCCCCCACTTTTTTTTTTCTCCTCAGTCCCCCCCCCCCCCCCTTTCTTTCCCCTTACCATTATTATCAATCCACCATTACCACAACCATCACAAAGATATCACACCATCCCAATAAACTAGACACACAACCCCATCATATCACACACACACACCTCCCCCGACGCAACCCCCCCCCCCCCCCCCCCCCCCGTTTCCTCTCCCATAATTCCCCTGGCCCCATGTCATTTCCGCCTACCGACCACATGGACAAAAACGGATGAGTCATTTTTCATTCTTTTTCGTTCTTTGTTTGTACTGTCCCACATGTTAAATGTGATTATTTTTTCGCCTGAAGAAGACCCAAGTGGTTGAAATGCATCGTGTCTGGTCATGTGCTTTGTTTGTCAATGTCATTGGCGGTAAGTTCTAAACAAACTCTATTCCTAATATTTCTTTAAAATATATTTATGTATCATGCTTTCATTATCAATACTACTATTACCATTACCTTCACTATAGTTGTTAGCATTATCATCATTAATATGATTGTTAGTATTGATATCACTATCACTACCATTAACATTACCATTACCATCGCCACTAAGACTGTTGCCACAGCAACCATGCTGTTTAAGAATCCTCTAACCCACTCTCCTTTCTCCCATACTACAACTGCTATTGCCATATCATCACCAAAACTGGTAGTAATCCTGTCTTTATTCATTTTTTTCAATGTTTTGATCATCATCATTACCATCATTAAGTATTCCTATCAGTAAGATAATTATCATCATTACTATAATGACTGACACATTATCTCCTTTCTGACAGCCTTGTTTTCATTCAATGCCTATCTTGCACTGAAGTGATTGAAGATAAGTGATTGTTCGTTCATTTTCATTGTGGTAATTTTTTTTATCTTGCTTTAAGACCAAAGAGGTCGAAACGCGTCGTGTTTCGTCTTGCGATTCGTTTGTCCACGGTTTTTTAGGTTTTTTGTTGTTGTTGTTGTTGTTGTTGTTTTTTTGGCGGTTCGCTAACATTTATTTAAGATTTCCTTCAAAACATTTTCAGGTATGCTTTTACTATGTTCTGTTGTTGTTGGTTTTTTTCAGTTTATTTCTCTTATATCTATCTTATATGTCAAAATCATGCATTGTAATGGTCTCCATCTCTGAGCAGACGATCTTCTGATAACAGACATTTTAGAGTGACTTCCCTTGAAGTAAATTCGTTCACCAAGAAAATATTTTAAAATATAAAAGCGCATATTATATTTGCAAAACTTAAAAACCATAAGTTTTGTTCTATTACGAAATCATGCGAAATCAATCTATGTATCAATTTTGGGGTAACAAAACTAGATTTTGTTAAATAGAACATCTCAAGAGGCCTCCCCAACATTGACTCAGTCATGGCTGAATCTGCCGACTGGGAATCGTTTGATACGATTGGCGACGAAATTGAACACTTTATACCGATTAGAACTACTTATTTTTGTTTCTTACATGAAGAATTGGTACTCAACATGCATAATCATAAGTTCTATGGAATAAGTCGCCTAGGAAAAGCAGATACTCTGTCAATATTGAGCGTCCCGTTGTCAGCCTCAGCGACAGGCATTGTGCGAGTTTGACTTTCTGAAGTGACCAATGTGAAAGCAAATTCCCTAGGTTTTGTACAAGCCTCATTTGTATACCATTGGAAAGAAATTCATTTGAGCTTTTGAACGAGTCCAATGTATGTTGGTGTTTTAGAAACGAAAGTCAGTGTAAATCAAGTCTAAAATTTTCAACTTGAAAAAACATCAAATGATTGATAAATATTCACGCCTCACAGCATATCATTGTAAAGAGCACGATCTTAGCTTTTACGAGAACATGAGTAGAATTTTCACTTTCTGCTGGGTGCGTGATCAGATCGCTGACGGCTGCCACTACCTACACGAATGCACTCACACACACACACACACACACACACACACACACACACACACACACACACACACACACACACAAACACACAATCACACACACACACACACACACAGAGAGAGAGAGAGAGAGAGAGCGAGAGAGAGAGAGAGAGAGAGAGAGGAGAGAGAGAGAGAGAGAGAATGATGTTGCTTTGTCAAGGACCTCATGTTTGACTCTGTAAACTCTGATTATTTTACCAGAGGTGGTCGTTCCATGTCTTTGTATCTGACTACAACGTGCCTCCTTGTACTATGGAAAGCCAGGTCAAGTAGTAATGCCAGGGCAGCTTTAAGTGGCCAGTGTGGAAGACTGAAACAAGGACAGTTGTGCACAGCACAGTGGCACTAAGTCTGTGTCGGCTGAATCTGTCACATTAGTGATTGTATGTGTGTGTGATGGAGTCACAAAGGAGAATAATCACACCCTAAGTCACCATCTGGTCAGCATTTTCACAACAGATGGAGTTGAACCGCAGCCCATAAGAACCATATGGAGTTTCACTGAAGTACTACAAACCACAGAAAAAAAGCTCTCTCAAGCAAATGCATTTAAAACGCATTAAGCATAAATAAATCAGAAGTATTCATAGAATGGCGAAGAATACAAAATGTGATAGAAGAGTGGAACCAAAACAAAGACAAATCAGATAAATACCTGTCCACACGTTGAAAACTGCAACTGCCACGTAGTGAGTTGAAAGGTTTGGGCCGGTGTCACAGCTGTTGGACTCTCACTTCACCAGACAGAGCAAGGTGTGCAGACTGCGTCAGCTCAGATGGATGTTGCAGAGTGAAGAAGCCCAGCACACCTGGGATTATATAGTCTTAGCTGAGGGTAGGGGTGAGAGGAAGTAAGAGGGGAAGGGGGGGATATGGAGGGTAGTAATGCGTTGAACTGCACGGTCTCTTTGATTGACAGGGGGTGTGGTTTAACCTGTCGTGTGATGTCCACATGGAAAGAACGGAGGGGAGAGGAGGGACAAGAGGGGGCAAGAGGCCCAGCACACCTGTGATTACAGTCTTAGCTGAGGGTAGGGGTGAGAGGGAGTAAAAGGGGAGGGGGGGGGGACAGGGAGGGTGGTAGTGCGTTGTACTGCATGGTCTCTTTGATTGACAGGGGGTGTGGTTTAACCTGTCGTGTGATGTCCAATGTGGAGAACGGAGGGGAGAGGAGGGACCAGAGGGGGCAAGGGGTGATGGGATAATGAAGTGCTGGGTGCTTTTGATGGACAGGGGGCGTGCGTGTGTCAGGGCAGAGACACAGTGGAAGGAGGGGAGAGGAGAGAAGGAAAGGGAAGGGAGGGAGTGGATGAAAGGGGGAGGGGGCAGTGGATTTTATTTTCGTTTGTCTTCAAGCAACATGTGTGATGTTACAGTGAGTGGTTGCGACTAACTCTGTGTGTGTGTGTGTGTGTGTGTGTGTGTGTGTGTGTGTGAATCTTATGATGATAATTCCAAGTGCGCCAGTCACCATGGAGACGTGGTTTGCATCATGGATTTCTTGCATGAAGGTCGTAGGTTTGAATCCCATCAGAGCCATTTGTTTATGGTATTTTTTGTCGTTCATTGTTCCCATCTCTTTCTGGCTGCTGCTATTTTTGCTGGTGTTCCTGCACTTATCATTATTACTATCATTATTATCCTCATCCAACAGTACTGTCTGCTGCTATTTTTGCTGGTGTTGCTGCACTTATCATTATTACTATCATTATTATCCTCATCCAACAGTACTGTCTGCTGTTATTCATTGAGCATTCAACACCTTTCCACCAAACATATTATTTCTCTCACACAAAACTCACAGCTATCTTCCTTACCCCTCTCACGACACTCTCTCCATTTATCACATCAATCTATTGCTGATTCAGATACTTGTCCACTCCCTTTTCTTCTTCTGGTTTTCTTTTAATTTCATATACTATTTCCTCTACAAGAGCTTCTCTTCCCTCTCCCCTCTTGCCTGTGCACAATTGTGTGTAGGTGTTTGTAACTATGCGGAAACACACACACACACACACACACACACACACACACACACACACACACACACACACACACACACACACACACACACACGCACACACACACACAGTCCCTTCCTTTTTCCTTCTCTCTCTCTCTCTCTCTCTGTCTCTCTCTCTCTCTCTCTCTCTCTCTCTCTCTCTCTCTCTCTCTCTCTCTCTCTCTCTCTCTGTGTCTCTCTCTGCCCCAAACCCTCTCCCTCTCCTCTGCTCCTCTCCAATACTACTGTTATCTTTTCACTCTTTGATCATTCCTATTACTTTTCACCTACTGTTGATATTTCTAACATTACAGTATTTATCCTTACCACCTTCGTCCTGCTCCAGTAGCACTATTAACTTTTACTCGTTTACCATCTCCATTCCTGTTGACCTACTATTACCGGTACTAATATTACTTTTATGGGTGATGATCATTTATCATTTGAGATCAACAGTACTGTCAGATGATGATCGTTGTTATATAAGTGGGATAATGTTGTGGCTGGTTGGGGAAATGAAAGAAGTGATCAATGATTGATGGATGATGATGATTGCCATGGTATAAGTATGATCCACAGTAGTGTAGGATGATGGTCATTTTCAAAAGTGGAATGGGGTATTGGCCTTAGTATGATAATGCCAGTTGGGGGAATAAAGGAAATGATCAATGACTGATGGATGATGATTGTCATCAGTGGGATCTGCAGTACTATAGGATGATGACCATTGTCATAAATGAAATAATGTGGTGGCATTGGTGTAATAATGCTGGATGGGGGTGGAAAAAGGAAAATGATTGATGACTGATGGATGATGATCATCGTCATAAGTGAAATAATATGATAGCATTCGTATGATAATGCCAGTTGAGGAGGAAATTGTAAATGATCAATGACTGATGGATGGTGATCGTTGTCCTAAGTGAGATCAACACTATAAACACACACACACACACACACACACACACACACACACACACACACACACACACACACACACACACACACACACACACACACACACACACACACACAAAGGGGGCACACACACAGACAGCAAATGGGTGGTGATCATAATGATAATTGTCAAATGTGGGGATATGTGTATAAAAAAAGAAACATAGACACATGCACACACATCCAAGCATACATATATACAGAGGGGAGACACACACACGCTAGCATACATATACACAGAGGGGGGACATAATGTGAACAGACAAGGGAATGGAAGTGGTCGATGAAGAAATGCGGGGTTGATATGTTTTTAAAAAAATGAGGGGGCAGTATAAAGAGGGGGAAAGAAGGAACATAGCTTTAAGTTAATGTAAGGTAAATACATGGGCGTAAGGTAGTGTGGGTGTGAGTGCGATTTGGTGGAGGATATAGTGGGTTGGTTTTGCGGTGGTGGATAGGTGTATGTAGTTTTAGGATGTTGATGATATGGGAGTGAAGGAAGAAGGGAGGGGGGGGGGGGGAGAAGGGGGGAGGTGGGAGGATCACGTACCTGGCCTACCCCTTATGCTATGGAAAGATGGGAGGGGAAGGGAGATTCATGTGGAGGTGGAGTGTAAAATCAGGTGTAGGAGAAAAAGCGGAAAGGAGAGGGTAGGTCTGTGGGTAGGCAGTGGATTGGTATAGGACATGGGGAGAGTGTGGTGGAAAGCGAAAGGTGAAAGGAGGGTGGCTGTAACTTTTGTATGAAGTGGGTAGTAGGGGTTATGGTGGTGGTGGTGTTGTGTGTGTGTATGTGTGTGTGTGTGTGTGTGTGTGTGTGTGTGTGTGTGTGTGTTGGTGGAAGATAATATTGCCGATTGGTGTTGAAGTGGTCTGGCTTACCCTTAAGCTCGGGAAAGATTGGAGGGGCAGGAAGATTCATGTGAAGGTGATAGTGTAAAATCAGATGCAGAGAAAATAATAAAATCAATCAATCAATCAATCAATCAATCAAATAAATAAATAAAGTTTAAACAAATGAAAATAAAAATAAGATTGAAATAAAATAAAATAAAATAACTGGAGGGTGGCTGTAACTTCTGTATGAAGTGGGTAGTGAGGGGTTAGGTGGTGGTGGTGTGTGTGTATGTATGAGTGTGTGTTGGTGGAAGATATTGCCGACTGGTGTTGAAGTGGTGGGTATGTATACTTGTGTTACTGTTGAATGTTGATGCCTTGGGGCTGAAGCGTGCCAAGTTTCGCAATGATGGGACCTCTTGAGCTGTACGTTCAAAGCTATCACTCTGTGATTGCCAGTGCCAAGACTTTCACATGGTTGATGTTGTGTTGGGGGTGGTTGAAATGTTGGGCAACGGGTTTAGGTCAGTGGTGACGGATGTCGGCCAGGTGTTCAGAGATACGTGTCTCCAGTGTGCGGATGTTTCACCTACATAGATCTTTCCACACAGTGGCGTGGATAGCCAATACAATGTTGTGCTTTGGACAGGAGAATGTGCGTTTAATTGTGAAAGAGTCTTTGGGGCCCTGTAGGATGGTGTCTAATTTGGTGAGGGGGCAGATTTTGCAATTAGGTTTCGAGCAGGGGTGAGTACCTGGTGGTGTAGGTGTGGAGATTTTGTTTAATTTGGACCGCATGAGAAGATTTTTTAGGTTTTTATCACGTTTGAACCTGATTCCTTCCAGACCTATGTGCACGGCTTTTATACACATGCATACACACTCTTAAGCTGCTGACACACGAGCCTTTTCGTCCGCACAGTTGAGACGGAACGTTTGAACCTGTGCGGTCCGACCAGTCACTGTCGAAATGTGGGGAGGAGGGTGGAGTGGTTGCAAGGTTGAGGTATTGGTGCCTGCGGTGGAGAGGGGATTAGGGAGGACATCCTTCTCAACATCGCCAGCTTGCTACTCTCCATTTTCCCTTTTTTATTTTACATCAAATCGTTGCAACATCCTGGGGCAGTGACTCTCGCCCAGAGCGCATCTTCACTCATCGGTCATCTTCATACAGCAGTGATGCAACCAATGCCGCGTCTACTCCATCAGTATTTTCACACAATTCATAGGAGCCGTTCTTGTTCTCATTTTTCTTGACATCTGTCTCAGTACATCTACAACTTCGCTTTCAATACATCATAGAGGCTATCTTCTGCACAAGTCTTTCTACACGTCTGCCTTCTTCCAATTTCCGATGCAAAAGAAGTATATCTCAACACTTGGGACTACTTCCCTCTCTGTCCCCACGCCCCATATTCCTACATTGCCTGGAATCATTGGCTGAAAGCTGTTTACAGTGTTATGGGGTCATTCCTCAGTCCAAAATAGTTCCCTAATCTGGAGGCAGAGAGTCCACGACTGACCATTGTGGTATCAATTAGTCTCGCGGTCGAGAAGGCCCACTTCCAAGACGCGTCTGTCAGGCTAATTTATGAAAGCCAGGAAGTGTCAACCAGGCTGTGTTTCCTGCTGCGAAGCCGGCTGATAGAACTGTTGTCTCAGCAAAGGATGAAGTTACTAGGTGAAATTCGTTGACTCTTAGAGAAGAGGGAGAGAGAGAGAGAGAGAGAAGAGGAGAGAGAGAGGAGAGAGAGAGAGAGAGAGAGAGGGAGAGAGAGGGGAGGGAGAGGGAGAGAGAGAGAAGAGAGAGAGAGAGAGAGAAAGGGACAGACAGACAGACAAATAGTCTACATGGGCAACTATTCTGTCCTGTCACAAAATCTCCCCCGCTAAGATTCATGGTCCCATGAATATCAACGAAAGATGTCACTACATCCTAATTAAAACTGAGATTCGACAAAAAAGTATGGGCGAGCAAAAATGTGTATACCACAAAAAGGAAGCATATCCGAAAAAACCAAGGTAACACCATCGGACGTAAACATACAATGCAAAAAAAGACCTATCAAAAACCAAAAAAACATCAAAGTGAGAGCTTCACCCAGGTGACACCACTGATCACTGCAAAAAGGACTAAAAAAAATACAAAAAGTTCCTGACCATCAGAGTCATACCAGCTGTTAAGCTTGGCAAACTGATCGTCCAAAAGCAACAACAACAACAACAAACATCTGGGTCCGAACAGGGCCCATTCTTTCTGAACTCTCTTCAGTCCAGTGTGGCGATCGTCCACTTCCACCCACTCCATAAACAAGAGGAAAAGGGAAGCTACTCTCTTTGGCGTTTAAGCCCACAGACAGAGTGACTGTTTCAAGTTACCTCCTTATCATTGAAAGTAGACACCCACTCTGACCTGCATGGTCAAAAGGTTACTGCATATACCAGTGCCGATTTTCTTAGCATTATGCCACTGACAACTGATGTGCGTTTAGGCCCAAAAATCATGTTTGTCTTATGAAGACACTATCCACACCATTTCCTCTGTACTGAACTTCCAAATATGAGGACAATAACAACCGATACTGTTTCGGTAAATGGTCCCCCTGTATAACCAGGCTTCTACATCAAAACATAATCACAAAAAAAATCGATCCAGCATAACCAACTGGACACCAGCACAAGCAATTATAATAACCCGGAATACAAAAAAATGCAATCTGGAGCACACACACAAAAATACATGTATAGCAATTTGGGGCACACACACACAAAAATATGGAGCACACACTAAAAAATAACCAGCTTCCAGCAAAAATGAAAACCTCCCAAAAAATGGTTTCACAACATATGGCATTGTTCTCTGGCGCCATCGTCACTACGTTATCACGTGTCTCACACCTTGTTACTCCGGCCAGATCGGCGGAGTGCTACAGGTGTGCGTGTTTAGAGACGCGGGAGCCTGACTGGGCGCCCTGACAGTTGCTGTCACCGAGGGTCTGGATGGACGGACCGGCGAATCGGTATGCGGGACTGTGGTCTTTGTGGCCCAACTATGTGCACTCAAGGTATTTCACATCTGTCAATTCCGCTTCTGTTTCAGCGATCGGCTGAAGGTCGCTGTACCCATGGCCCTGGCTGTTGGTGGGGCAAAGAATCGTCGTATTTCACTTCGATTCACCTTTCTGGGACCGTCCAGGCCATCTCTGGGGCGGATGGTGTATGGCCACCACTTGGTCCTGGTACCTCAGTGACTGTGAAGATCCTTTCCCCCAAAGTCTTGGATCTTGCACCGACTCCTGTAGTGCTGTTTGGTGACAACGCTGTCTCCTGGCCTCAGATCTGACTCAGTATTACCCTGGTCACTTCTTGCCTTTTCTTGTCCGCCTCTTTCCTTGCACGCTCCCCCGCTGTGTGTGGACCAGCCGGAGGCGTTTCAGGTGATCACTCAGCCACTCTACGGGTGCACAGGAGTCCAGTCTGACGTCCCTTCTCCAAGGAACAGATCCAGGGGAAGACGTGGTTCTCTCCCAAACAGTAGATAGAATGGAGAGAATCCTGTGGAGGCATGTGGTGTGCAGTTGTACATGACACTAGCTCTCCAAGATGCTCTGTCCATCTCTGCTTCTGCTCTGACGACAAACACCTTCAACAAGTTGTGCATGAGTCCTGTTGAACCGTTCGCATGTCCATTGCCTTCGGGTGGTATGAGGTCGTTCTGGACTTGCTGATCCCATAGTGGTTGCAGAGCTGCACGATGAGGTCTGCCTCAAAGCAACGGCCTTTATCTGAGTGGATTCTCTGTGGCACTCCATAGTGCACAAACCATTCTTTGATCAGGGTCTTAGCCATGTCTCTGCTGTCTGATCACGGGTAGGGAGGCCACAGTGTACTTCGTGAAGATATCTGTGATCACTAGGACATTCTCTTTTCCATTCCTGGCTGGTTCCAATACGGTGAATCAACCGATATGACCTCGAGGGGCTTGGTGGCGAGGAGGTGTCCCATGGGAGTGTGTGTCTTCGTGGTGGTCTTCTTCGCCAGCTGGCATCTTTCACATCTCTGGCACCACTCCTCCACGTCCAGGTGCATGTGAGGCCAGAACACCCGGCGTCTGAGTGGTTTGCAAGGTGCGCTCTGGGCCCTGGTGCCCAAAACTGGTCGTGAGACAGCCTGAGGAGCGTGCCTTGTAGTATCTCTGGGGCAACCACCTGGTCTATGGGTCCATGAATGGGGTCTTTCATCTTTCTGTACAGGATGCCTTGTTGTACTCTAAGTTTGCCAAGTTGACGAGACAAAGCACGAGCTCGAGGATCGAATCTTGCCGTTTCCCTCTTTGTCAGCTTCTTCTCCCCAGTCACATATGGCAGGATGGTGCTGATGACTTGGTCTTCACTCTGTGCCTGGCTCCATTCCTGGGGGGTGATGGAAGGAAAAGGACTGGCTTCCATGCTGGCATCAGATGGTTCTGTCTTCTGTACTGTGCTATGTCATTCAGCTCAGACCCACTGCCGGGTGTACTGCCATCTTGAAGCTTCCTGTAGTCTGGGCCCTTTGTCCACATGAGACGGCCGTCCATTCTTCTTCTTTCCCTTGGGCGCCCACCTTGTGTTTCTCCGTGGGAAATCCAGACAACGCATCAGCGTTTTGTTTTCTCTGCCAGACCTGTATTTGATGGTAAAGTCAAAACAAGCCAATTCTGCAGCCATCTTTGTTCAACAGCTCCCAGCTTGGCTGTTTGGAGATGGCTGAGGGGATTGTTGTCAGTGTATATCTCAGTTTGGGCTCCGATCAGGTAGTGACGGAACTTGTCACTCATGGCCCACTTCACTGCTAGCAGCTCAACTTCATGCTGCTGTAGTTCTTCATCGACGTTCACCTGGACGTAGCGACGACTTGCATACGCGATGACACGGCGCTTGCCATCTTGCTCTTGGGAGAGAACAGCTCCCAAACCGTCCAGACTAGCGTCAGTCTCCAAAATGAAGGGGGCACTAAAGTCCGCATATCCCAACACTGGCGCTGTAGGTGAGGGCTTTTTTCAGGTTCTGGAATGCCTCCTGGCATCGGCTGTCCCAATCTGCTGAAATGGACGCATGTTTGCTCTTCCGATTTCTTCCCCTTGTCCTTCTGGTATGTGGTGGACACAAGCTGGTTCAGAGGTTGGGCGATCTTGCTGAAACCTTCCACAAACCGTCTGTAATAGCTGGCGAATCCCAAAAACGATCTGAGCTCTCTCAGGGTGTGGGGAACTGGCCAATAGCCACTGCCTTGATCTTACTGTCAGAGGTCGCGATGCCTGCTCCTGAGACCGTATTACCCCAGGTACTCTACTTGGTGGCGGAGCGAAGACGCATTTCTTGGGGTTCAGTTTGAGGCCTACCTCTCTCAACCGATCAAAAAATCAATCTGTAGCCGCTCCAGATGTTCATCAAAGCTGCGACTGTATACCAGCAGGTCGTCGAGGTATACGAGGAGGATCTGGAATGTAAGGTCGTTCATCGTAGACTGCATGAGTCTCTGAAATGTAGCTGGTGCCGTTGAGAGGCCCATGGGCATGCGCAGATACTAAACAGTCCAAACGGTGTGATAAACGCCGTTCTTTTCTCGGTCCTCCTGACTCATAGCGACTGATGATATCCGCTGGCAGGTCCAGGGTGGAGAACAGCTTGGCTCCACCCAGCGCATCAAGGGAATCATCGATCCTGGGCAAGGGGTATGCATCTGGGATGGTTTTGGCATTCAGACGTCTGTAGTCCACGCACAGCCTGATGGATCCATCCTTCTTTCGGACTATCACCACTCCAGATGCATAAGAGCTGGAACTCTTCTGGATGATCTTCTTGTCCAGGAGGCTCTGAATGTGGTTTTTTCACTTCCTGGATCTGGAAGAAGGTGGGATCCTCTGAAGGTGGTGCTGACTGGGATGTCGTCCTTCAATCTTAGTTTGTGCGTGACCTGATCGTGAAGCCAACATCCTGATCGTCCTTTGAGAACAAGATCAGATTGCCTCACCAACCTTCTCAGTCTCTGCTTCTCTCAGCATTGCAGTCTACCTCGTCCAGGTCTAGGACAAGGTCGGAGGTCATGTTGGGTTGGCGGGATTGTTTGACACGTGGATTCTGTTGCAGCTGGCTCACACCGAATGTCTGACGGGACCTCTCCTTGTGGCAGCTGCACAGTCCCTATCTCGTGCTGGCCTTAGCATTATTCCTCATCTGAGATGTTGGCCACCTGCACAAAGAAGCTGCTCCTATTACAGAGCTCAGTGTGCTGGCCACCATCAATCCTTGCAGGGCGTCCGCCAAGGACTCCACAGGATTTCTGTTGGCTGTTGTCTGCCACCTGTTCCAATGCCAGTGGCCCTGACTGTCTGGCTATGGAGCGCGGAGGGATGTATGCTGGCTCCCTTTGGCCACTCTGGCAAATCCCCTGATGGGCAGCAGCGAACAGGTCCCCTGGCGCAATTCCTGGAGGACATTCTGCCCAGTATCGCTGGAGCATGGTCCATTCCTGAGAGGTGTATGTCTGGCATTTCCTAATGAGAATGCCTCGGTCCACTTACGACCTGCCCATACACCTCTACGTCGGCCTCAAAGTACCCAACGATGGGCAACCTCAATCCCATTGGCTGCTGTTACCCGGAGCAGATCTGGGGCTTGCCTACGGCCAAGTCCACTGGCTCCAAACAGCTGATTAAATACATTTCTCCGAAATCATAGACACCTGTGAGCCTGTATCAATCAGTGCAGGGAGTTCCTGCCATTAACCTTAATGGTAACCATTGGACTTGGTCCTACCAATTTTCCCAGTGAGTCCCTGTTCCCTCTCTGCAGCTGGACTCATTTCTGCAGAGGGGTCCCATTTCCCGAGCGTTTCGGGCAATTCCGTCCGATGTGTCCCGCTGTTTGGCATTTGTAGCAGATGGGTTTTCCGTCGGACGTAATTCCCATCTGGGCCTGGATGGTGTGGGCCCGTTGTCCGGTGTTGTTGTTGCTGTCGGGCCATCTGGTCTTTCATGGCCGCCATCTCATCCTTGAGGTTCTTCAACTCCTGGACTAGGATGCTCAGCTCTGCAGGGGAGGTGGTGGTTGCGGCAGCAGTCTGGACTGGGACCTTCGGCTTCTCCTCTTCGTCGGCCTGCCATCGGATGGCTGCTTCCCGGGCATCATAGAAAGACAGCTTAGCATCCTCGAAGGTCTTTCCCTTAGCTGCCTTACCAGGAGAACATCGTGAGCTGGGCGATGAAGTGGTCCCTTAGCACCTTGTCGCTCATGGGCTCCTGTCCATCTTTCCTCTGTTTCTCTGGAGCTCCTGGAAGGACCTATTCAACCGGCTGGAGTAGGCCTGACTGTCTCCCCTGCCGCTGGTGGATAGAACTGAAGATTGCCAGGAGTTGGCAGACGATCTCTTGTCGCCATAAACCTCCTCCAATATGGCCAGGATCTTGGTTGGTGTTCCCCTAGCGGCGGGCGGGTGACATGCCACTTCTTCCGAACCGCGGTTCGAAACATGGGACAGGGAAACTGGATCTTGTCCTCTTTCCTGGTGATATCTTGCGCTTTCCAGGCTGCCTCGATCTTGCTCTCTGAAGTCAGCCACCGTCACCTGTCGGGCATCTCCTGAGAACCTGGTAATGGTGCGCTCTTTGGGTATTACCACTACCCTCTGCTGCTGCTTAGAGCCTGCAGCTCCTGTGCTAAGTCCTCGAGCCTCATACTGCATTCTTCCGTCTCGGACTCTGACATGACTTTTGATTCTCAATCATCAATAATAAACATCGAAGAGGGTTTTCTAACAGCCTTTCACGCACACATTCCAGTTCATACAAAAATTGTTTACATACACTAAAATCACTCTGAGCCTTTACATGGAACTAATTATCTTATCCTTTCACATATAGGATGTCGACAGTCTTTTTTTCACATGCTGTACTTCACCAGGTCCGGGCGCAGTCACATTCTTTGTCCATCGTGTCGAGGCGTTTTCCCCGCGCCCCAGGGTTGGCTGTCCATCCTGTGGCGGACGCCATCTTGTGGGGAGAGGAGGTGGAGTGGTTGCAAGGTTGAGGTATGGTGCCTGCGGTGGAGAGGGGATAGGGAGGACATCCTTCTCAACACGCCAGCTTGCTACTCTCCATTTTCCCTTTTTTATTTTACATCAAATCGTGCCAACCATCCTGGGGCAGTGACTCTCGCCCAGAGCGCATCTTCACTCATCGGTCATCTTCATACAGCAGTGATGCAACCAATGCCGCGTCTACTCCATCAGTATTTTCACACAATTCATAGGAGCCGTCTTGTTCTCATTTTTCTTGACATCTGTTCAGTACATCTACAACTTCGCTTTCAATACATCATAGAGGCTATCTTCTGCACAAGTCTTTCTACACGTCTGCCTTCTTCCAATTTCCGATGCAAAAGAAAGTATATCTCAACACTTGGGACTATTCCCTCTCTGTCCCCACGCCCCATATTCCTACATTGCCCTGGAATCATTGGCTGAAAGCCTGTTTACAGTGTTATGGGGTCATTCCTCAGTCCAAAATAGTTCCCTAATCTGGAGGCAGAGAGTCCACGACTGACCATGTGGTATCAATTAGTCTCGCGGTCGAGAAGGCCCACTTCCAAGACGCGTCTGTCAGGTAATTTATGAAAGCCAGGAAGTGTCAACCAGGCTGTGTTTCCTGCTGCGAAGCGGCTGAATAGAACTGTTGTCTCAGCAAAGGATGAAGTTACTAGGTGAAATTCGTTGACTCTTAGAGAGAGGGAGAGAGAGAGAGAGAGAGAGAGAGATGAGAGAGAGAGGAGAGAGGAGAGAGAGAGAGAGGAGGGAGAGAGAGAGGGAGGGAGAGGGAGAGAGAGAGAGAGAGAGAGAGAGAGAGAGAGAAGGGACAGACAGACAGACAAATAGTCTACATGGGGCAAACTATTCTGTCCTGTCACAGAACGGACGGAGTGCTTCATGATAGTTTTAAAACCTTCGAGTTCGATCCCACATGCGCTTCAAAGGACTGTACAATTGAATACGAAGCTTTTTCTCGAATATTTAGATTCTTATAATTTTATGAGTTGACATTCCAAAGCACATCATGGCCTTGGTACGATTCAATCAAATGTTTGGTCTCCGAATCGGACAGTCTGACCGCCTTGCTGGACGACGCCATTTTTCCTTTGTCATGGGTGAGCGTTGATTGGTTGGAGGATACTAACTGTCCGTTTCGAATAGATCACGGTGTATCTCGAACGATCGGGTTCAACTGGATGCCGAAGTCCGTTTCAGATGAACGTTTACTATGACAGACGCTACGTTTGGGATCGGGTTTGAATGGTGCTTTCGAAGCGTACGGGCGGGGAGGCTCGTGTGTCAGCGCTTTACCACACACACACACACACACACACACACACACACACACACACACACACCACACAAAACACACACACACACACGCACGCACGCACGCACGCACACACACACACACACACACACACACACACATACGCACGCACGCACGCACGCACACACACACACACACACACACACACACACACACACACACACCACACACACACACACACACACACACACACACACACACCACACACACCACACACACACACACTCTCACGAACAACACAACACACAGAGACAGACACATAGAGACTCAAACGCACACACATACATACACACACGCGCACGCGCGCGCACGCACGTACGCACATCTGTATGCAATTTTTCACCTACAAGATCAAGCCCACTTCTTACCCTTGTCCATTCACCCCTTTCCTCCCTGTCTCACCTCACTCCCCATGCTGGCTGTTCTTATTCACCCCTTTTTCACACACTGTCTTGTTCGTGACGACTGCGAGCAGGGATTTATTGTTTTGTGCAGTTATGAAGTTTGTTCATTGAAATGTCTGAACAGGATGTCTGTTAAAAATGCACTTGTCTGTCTTGCATTAAGTATTCTATTAGCAACACTTCAGACATTGTTTCCTGTGTTTTCAGTATTTTGGCTCACTGTAAAAATTAAAAAATTAAAAAACCGTACATTTTGCGCTTTTTGTGTTTTAACTGTATACTGCCTTTACTTCTGGCAGATAAATGCAATGAACTCTATGGGACATGTTCATGGACAACAATCGTGGGCTCACAGCACGTAAGACACAAACATTTCACCGCAGATTCCATGAAAACCTTGTTCAGAGATGTCCCACCTGATGCAATCTTTGAATTTTTGAAAAAGAGATTCATATTTTTGTCATCGGATCTGAGATTTTATAGAGGAAAGATTTTATCAACATTTCGGGTAGGTTTTTAGAAGATGCATTTTAAAGAGTTGTGTGAATGAATGACTTTCTGTGTGTTGATTTTAATGTGGTGACAGTCCTGATGCGGCCCTTTGCGGTTGGCTGGGCTATAAGCAACATTACCTTACCTTAACTTACGTAAGAAACATAAAGCTTCGATTTTGGGGGCAGGATCTTTTTTGTTGGTGCTTTTCACACAGCAGCCAGCAGTTCACTGTAAAGTGTGCACAGGTTAATGAAGGTTATAGATATATTCGTGTCCTGACTCAGTGTAAAGTATGCACAGATTAATGAAGGTTATAGATATATTCGTGCATCCAGCAGTCTCACTGTAAAGTGTGCACAGATTAATGAAGGTTATAGATATATTCGTGTCCTGACTCACTGTAAAGTATGCACAGATTAATGAAGGTCATAGATATATTCGTGTCCTGACTCACTGTAAAGTGTGCACAGATTAATGAAGGTTATAGATATATTCGTGTCCTGACTCACTGTAAAGTGTGCACAGATTAATGAAGGTTATAGATATATTCGTGTCCTGACTCACTGTAAAATGTGCACAGGTTAATGAAGGTTACAGATACATTCGTGTCCTGACTCACTGTAAAGTACGCACAGGTTAATGAAGGTTATAGATATATTTGTGTCCTGACTCACTGTAAAGTACGCAGAGGTTAATGAAGGTTATTGATATATTTGTGTCAGGTTAATGAAGGTTATAGATATATTCGTGCATCCAGCAGACTCACTGTAAAGTATGCACAGGTTAATGAAGGTTATAGATACATTCGTGTCTGACTCACTGTAAAGTATGCACAGGTTAATGAAGGTTACAGATATATTCGTGTCAGGTTAATAAAGGTTACAGATATATTTGTGTCCTGACTTTCGTGTCCTGTCTCCTTTGTTCAGTGTATAGTGAGTTGTCATTTCTGCTACGTGATTTGGTGTTGCAAGCAGGTTTCGTTTGGAATTATGGGCGTATATTCATTTCATCATGGGAGCAAGAGTTATCCTTTTTGTTTCTTACTTACTGTTTACTGGTCCCTGTCAGTGCACTGATATTGCTGGGCGAATAGGTCAGCTTTTATGAATCTCATCCTTGTCATATAGTTTTTCAAATTTTTGTCAATGTGAAGCATAATGTACGCTACACAATTCCTAAATGATTTAATTTTCTATCAAAAAAGTGTATCCATCACTGCTTTAAACATGTTCTTCCCATTTTTGCTACGCTACACAATTCCTAAATGATTTAATTTTTCTATCAAAAAAGTGTTACCGTCACTGCTTTGAACATGTTCTTCCCATTTTTGCATCTGTTATTCATCAGCCTTTGACGCATTTCTTTTACGATGATGTTGATATTTCCAACGCCTTGATTTATCCAAACAAGTCTAAACCCATTTTGATGCAAAAAAAAAAAAAAATGACGAATGCCCGATGCCAAACATTTCTTACCTCGCATTTCTAAACTAAGCAACATTTTTGTACGCCTTATGTGGTAAAAGTTCCCCATCCATACGCACAATTTTCAACCAGTAACTAACAGATTGCAAATAATAATTGATGTACATAGGACATGGACCTATATCCCCATATACAAGATTTGTTGGCGTTTAACTTGAACTCACAAGAATCTTTTAAAGAAAAACAGGCAAACTTTTTCTAGTTCAATAACAGCTTTATCCAATCCCAATAACTCTGCACCACATTGAGCGATAGGTTGAACTTGCGCATCAAAAGTTTACGTAACACAACCAAAGAATCATTATTAAGTCTTCATATACATAGTAATGCATGTTTTGTTCTGCTCACAAGGTCGTGACAGGCAGGTGAAAAACTATGAGGATAGTACAGCAAATGGCACGTCCTGAAGACGGGCTATGACCGAAACGTTGATGATTCTTGTTCTGTTTTGTTTTTGTTTTTGTTTTTCTCTGTTTTCAAATCTTCTGTGCACCCTCAAAAATAGTTTGTAAATGCCAAGATATTTGTAACAAATCACAACACTCATCGCCTCGTCATTCAAAACATCTCTCCTTGCTGCTGAGTATCCCCTTTTTCTAAACACCACAATGCTACTCTTTTCCATATGTGTCTTAAATTGAAGCCTCACAGCTGTAATTAGGAGGTTATCTAACTGGGTTTCCTGTCACAAAGCATTATCTCCGGCTCGTAACAAGATAACTAATTCGAGTATCCCAGGTGACAATGTTGCTCATTGACGTCCCTTTTCAATGATTTTTCTTTCATGTTAATTCATTCATAGATAAAGAAAACAATACAGGACTACAAGAATATCTCTGTTTCAAACCCTATGTGCACAAAGTACAGTCTCTAAGTTTGTTATCAGACCATACTTTTGTTTTGACATTAAAATATATGTCTTTTATACATCGATACAGCTTTCCTTTCTCACGATTCTTTTGAAGAATCGGCCATAGAAGTTTTCTTGACATGGAGTTAAAGCCCCTCTCAAAATCAATAAAACCTACGTTCTACCTGAATTTGTAACCTGTAGTTTGTAATAGAACTATATAGTTCACTGCCTATACCAGAAAGGGATACTCTTTTGTGGTGTCCAGGACCGTTAACGTTACCTTTTTTAAACAATGGTATTATAATTGATTCCATCCAGCTTTCAGGGTATATTCCTCTGTCGAAATGGCATTGAAAAATTCAAGGAACTAAACAATTATCTCGTCACAATTTCTCCCGTTAATCCATCTGGACCAGCAGGTCTGCCGTTTTTCAATGTATTTATAGCTGATAACACTTCTTTTGAAATTGGGTCATCAAGAAAACTGATTTCATTTGTGGTTTCTGAATCAGTTACCGTTTCTGTTTCCACTATGCTGTCAACATCTTTTTCAAGGAGATTTTGAAATGTTCAAGCCACTCATCAATAGAAATAGCAACATGTACACGAGCCACCTTGGATGACATGTTATGTACATTACGCCAGATGACAATGGTATTTTTCACCAAAACAGAGAGAGAGAGAGAGAGGGGAGAGAGAGAGAGAGAGAGAGAGAGAGAGAGAGAGGGAGAGAGAGAGAGAGAGAGAGAGAGAGAGAGAGAGAGAGAGAGAGAGAGGAGGAGAGAGAGAGAGAGAGAGAGAGAGAGAAGCAAACCAAAAATCGTTATATTACAAACGATGATGTATAATGAAAGAAGGGTTGTATCAAATCAAAACATGCAATTAAGAAGAGAGCTGAGAACATCAAAACGCTTATCCCAGTAATGATAATAATGATGATAATAATAGTAATAATAATAATGATGATGATGATAATAATAATGATAATAATAATAAAATTAATAATAAGATGATGATGATAATGACAATAACAATGTCATGCAGATGAATCCACATGCATCAAATGATAACATGTCACTAAGGGAAAATAATGTTAAGCAACACTGCAGTAAAATATCCAAGATACAATTGATTGAAGAGCCACCGAAAGAGAAGAGAGTGGGCAGATAAAGAAAAGGATGATGTCGGGGAAGAGGGAGGGGAAGACAGATAAACAGAAGGGATTTCAGGATAGCAAGAAAGAGTATATGTGCGTGTCTGTGTATGTGTGTGTGTGTATGCATGTATGTGTGTGTGTGAGTTCATGGGCGTATGTGTGCGCGTGCGTGTGCGCATGCGTGTGTATACGTGTGCGCGTATGTGCGTGTGTGCGTGTGCACGTGTATGTGCGTGCGTGTGTATCGCGCTTGCGCGCGCGCGTGTGTGTGTGTGTGTGTGTGTGTGTGTGTGTGTGTGTGTGTGTATGTGTGTGTGTGTGTGTGTGTGTGTGTATGTGTGTGTGTGTGAGAGAGAGAGAGAGAGAGAGAGAGAGGAGAGAGAGGAGAGAGAGAGAGAGAGAGAGAGAGAGAGAGAGAGAGAGAGAGGGAGAGATGTAGGGGGGCAGGCTGACAGATAGAAACGAGAAAGGAAAAAAGTGGAAGGGGGTGGGGGAGAAAAAAAAGGAGAGAGAGAGAGAGAGAGAGAGAGAGAGAGAGAGAGAGAGAGAGAGAGAGACAGACAGACAGACAGACAGACAGACATCCAGAGTGATAGACATACGGACAGATAGAGAACGACAGACTAATAGAGACAGACAGGCAGACAAATAGACAGTAGAATGAGACAGACAGAAAGGCAGACAGAGAGAGACAGAGACAGACAGACAGACAAACAGTCAGACAGACAGACAGATCGACGGATAGGAGAGAAAGAGAGAAAGACAGACAGTCAGACAGACAGACAGACAGGCAGAGAGACGGACGGATGGGTAGACCAATGGACATGAGACAGACAGACAGACAGAGACAGAGATAGAGACAGAGACAGAGAGAAAGAGACAAAGAGAGGGGGAAGGGTGCAGCACATGGCATGCTATTTTCACTGTGACTAGTATTACTACTGCTGCAACAGCAACATCAACCCTTGCCATTAGTACTGCCTCAACAACAACAAGAAACCACCACTACACTACTACTACTATACTACTACTACTATACTACTACTACATACTACTACTCTACAACGACGACACCA
>CM031625.1:6978996-7043996 GCA_018398815.1 Conus ventricosus | reverse complement strand
TCTCTTCTCTCTCTCTCGCTTAAAGAAAAGCGAGGAGAGGGGAGAGAGAGAGAGAGAGAGATTGAGAGGAGAGAGACAGAGAGAGAGAGAGAGAGAGAGAGAGAGGGGGAGAGGAGAGAGAGAGAGAGAGAGAGAGAGACAGGAAAGAACAGACACTCACCAGAGCCCTCTTGTTGCTGTTTTATTCTCTTTCATTTCAAATCCGTTCGTCCCGTAAACAATATTTAAACAAATTACGCAAAAACCCTTCGACTTTTGGTTGGTCTCGTTTACACTTTTTCTGATAAGATCATGAATGAGACAGTGTACAGAAACTACCGAGCATAGACCGGCACAATCGGGTTGCCCATTTTCTAGGCCGCAGCAGGTCTTTGTCCCGGTCCTCACAGTACTCTTCGCCGCCTCAGTTTGTGAAGAAGAAAAGGGAAGAGTGTGGATAAAGACGATCAAGAGCAACACACTATTTCATTCATTGTCAGTGTATTCCTTGGTGACGCGAACGCTAGAGGAGAAAGAGACAGACAAGCGACGTTTACTATACAGTGTCTAGTGTTCCATGACTTTGGCATGAGGAGAAACGTCCCTTTTCCCCACTTGCCAGTGCCGGAGTGTCATCGCTCAGACAGACAGACAGACAGACAGACAAAGGGGAGAGGGGGGGGGCGCACAACGTTTTCCACAGAGAGGAGAGAGATGGGGAGAGAGAGAGGAGAGAGAGAGAGAGGAGAAAGGGGAGAGAAGTGAGAGAGAGGAGAGTTAGGGAAGAATATGAAAAACATCGTACACTTACTTTCCCAGTGATTGATCTTCTCCGTCTGACGTTGATTTCGTCCCTTTGCGTCGCCTGCTTCCCTGCAAAGCCATGGACAACATGAATGGTCACAAATCATTATCCTGTTTAGGTCATGAGAGAGAGAGAGAGAGAGAGGAGAGGGAGAGAGGGGATGGAGAGAGAGAGGGAAGGGGGGGGAGAGAGAGAGAGGAGAGAGAGAAAGTATGCATGTACCAAGATATGAAATAAACACCCCTGTGCTTTTTCCTTCACAGTAGTACAAGCATGATTAGCGCATACAAAGAGCACACAACACACACAACACACACACACACAACAACACACCACACCACACACACACATATATTATATATATATATATATATTATATACATACTACACACACACAGCGACCAAAGGGCCTCCAAGAGGCAAATAACAGTCCTTTAACAAAGAGTTTGCTTCAAAATAATGCCACAAATCCGTTTACAACATATGGACGCTCCAGTCCTCCCTACTCGCCTGCTCGCAATACCCCTGAAATCTCTTAGATATTTTGGAACATCGAAAACTGGAGATCACTTTATGAATAAACAAGATGCGAAGCTATTTAAAAATACTCCAGTTTTCCCCAAAACCCCTTATAAATCAGCCAAGTGCTTTATGAGATAAGAAATAAAGGCGAAATAACGGTTTTCACGGTTATTTAACCGATGTACACTTTTGAAACTGATATTTTAGTCCTCACTGGGCTAAGCCTGTGTACATACCAAATTTCATCCAAATCGGACAATATAGTCAAGAAATAACGGTTTTTAACGGTCAAATTTTGGAACACTATATAGAAGTGCCATTTGTGTGTGATAACCTTTCTATATACCAAATTTCATTAAAATCGACCTATATATAAGAAATAACGGCAGAATAACGGTTTTAAACGGTTGTTTAATCCATTTTCAGCATTACATCACTTACATATGGACAGAGGATCCGATTTGTCACAAGATCATCCATACCGCTTATAAATTGGCCAAGTACTTTCTGAGATATTCCATAAAGAAGAAAAACCGTTACAAGCCGTTACAACCGTTAGTAACGGCTATAACGGGCAAATTAAAACATCAGGCATCATCCGTGACCCATAATGAACATACCTGCTAATTTTCATAAAGGTCGGTCAAGTACTTTCTGAGATATTCCATAAAGAAGAAAAACCGTTACAGGCCGTTACAGCCGTTAGTAACGGCTGTAACGGTAAACTAAAACGTCGGGCATCATCCTTGATCCACAATGAACACACAAATTTTCAGAAAGATCGGCCCAGTAGTTTTGTCTGGAGCGAGTGGAACACATTTTTGACCACGGACACACACACACACAGACACACACACACACACACACACCACACACACACAGCATTTCTTCGTTCCATTCTAAAGTACTCCCTGTTTTATAAGAACTGGGAGTACAAAAACGTCCTTTTCTGCATCATTATGATCCTCTTTTATACTGGACTCTTTTTCCGCTCCTTAGTGATAACCTGAAAAGTATTATCCGGCGTTTAAAATCCAATCAGATGACAGATGTGCTTTTTTGTTTTCTTTTTGTACTCCCAGTTCTTATAGAACAGGGAGTACTTTAGAATGGGAACGAAGAAATGCTGTGTGTGTGTGTGTGTGTGTGTGTGTGTGTGTGTGTGTGTGTGTGTGTGTGTGTGTGTCTGTGTGTGTGTGTGTCCGTGGTCAAAAATGTGTTCCACTCGCTCCAGACAAAACTACTGGGCCGATCTTTCTGAAAATTTGTGTGTTCATTGTGGATCAAGGATGATGCCCGACGTTTTAGTTTACCGTTACAGCCGTTACTAACGGCTGTAACGGCCTGTAACGCTTTTCTTCTCCATGGAATATCTCAGTACTTGGCCGATATTTGTGAAAATTAGCAGGTATGTTCATTATGGGCCTCGAATGATGCCCGAAGTTTTAGTTTACCCCGTTGCAGCCGTTACTAACGGCTAGCCTGTAACGGTTTTTCTTCTTTATAGAATATCTCAAAAAGTACTCGGCCGATCTTTCTGAAAATGTGAAAGTATGTTCATTATGGGTCACGAATAATGCGTGATGTTTTAGTTTACCGTTACAGCCGTTACCAACGGCTGTAACGGCCTGTAACGGCCTGTAACGGTTTTTCTTCTTTATAGAATATCTAAGAAAGCACTTGGCCGATCTTTCTGCAAATTTGTAAATATGTTCATTATGGGTCAAGAATGATGCCCGATGTTTTAGTTTACCGTTACAGCTGTTACTAACGGCTGTAACGGCCTGTAACGCTTTTTCTTCTCCATGGAATATCTCAGAAAGTACTTGGCTGATCTTTGTGAAAATTAGCAGGTATGTTCATTATGGGTCTCGGATGATGCCCGATGTTTGGTTTACCTCGTTATAGCCGTTACTAACGGCTGTAACAGCCTGTAACGGTTTTTCTTCTTTATGGAATATCTCAAAAAGTACTTGGCCGATCTCTCTGAAAATTTGTAGGTATGTTCGTTATGGGTCAGGATGATGCCCCATGTTTTAGTTTACCGTTATACTGTTACTAACGGCTGTAACGGCCTGTAACGGTTTTTCTTCTTTATGGAATATCTCAGAAAGTGCTTGGCCGATCTTTGTAAAAATTAGCAGGTATGTTCATTATGGGTCACGGACGATGCCCGATGTTTAAGTTTACCGTTACTAACGGCTGTAACGGTTTTTCTTCTTTAAAGAATATCTCAGAAAGTACTCGGCCGATCTTTCTGAAAATTTGTAGGCATGTTCATTATGGGTCAGGAATAATGCCTGATATTTTAGTTTACCGTTATAGCCGTTACTTACGGCTGTAACGGCCTGTAACGGTTTTTCTTCTTTATGGAATATCTCAGAAAGCACTTGGCCGATCTTTCTGATAATGTGTAGGTATGTTCATTATGGGTCACGAATAAAGCCCGATGTTTTAATTTACCGTTATAGCCGTTAGTAACGGCTGTAACGGCCTGTAACCGTTTCTCTTTTTTTAATAGAATATCTCAGAAAGCACTTGGCCGATCTTTCCGAAAATTTGTAGGCATGTTCATTATGGGTCACGAATGATGCCCGATGTTTAAGTTTACCGTTATAGCCATTACTAACGGCCCATAATGGTTTTCTTCTTTATGGAAAATCTCAGAAAGTTCTTGGCCGATCTTTCTGAAAATTTGTAAGTATGTTCATTATAGGTCACAGACGATGGCCGATGTTTACCAGGATAGTCATTACTAACGGTTACACCAGTCCAAGACGGTTTTTCCTCTTTATGGAATATCACACGCGTATTCAGGATAAACTGGGAGTACGTTTATATGCTTTGCATCTTGTTTTTCAATTACATTTAAGCTCAACACCTCGCTTGCCAACACAAAAGTCTGCTGCTGGTATGTGCACTCGTACCGCCTCCAGCCGTGTCTCTGACAAGACAAAAGCAACACGCTTCCTATGACTTGGGAGGGTTACACACACACACACACACACACACACACACACACACACACACACACACCACACACAGAGCACACCACACACACACCACACCACACCACACCACACGCACGCACGCACGCACGCACACACAGACACACAGACACACAGACACACACACACACACACACACACACACACACACACACACACACACACACACACACACACGCAATCTAAATGACCAGGAGCTTTGGGAGAATCCCGACACATTACACCTGTGAGATCTTAACCAAGTCTGGATGTGGAGAGTCACGGGTGTATGTTGATCCGCATTTCCCAGAATGTGGGAGGGCCTTCCGTGTTGTTCACGTTTGCCCTCCCACTTCCCTCGCCCTCTTGGCCCGACCCAACATCCCCATAAACGTACATGTTATTCAATAATATGACCCAGGCACTAAGGCAGGTCATTGAGGTTGGTCAAATATCACCTTGGGAACAAACCTCGAGAATCTTGTTCACTCTCTAATTGCTTTCCTCGCCACATATTTCAGAAATACCATGAGGGCTACATCACAATCAAGAAATACCATGAGGGTCACATGACGATTCAATGATACCATGAGGACCACATAACAATTCAGAAACACCATGAGGGTCACATGACAATCCACAAACACCATGAGGGTCACATGACAATCCACAAATACCATGAGGGTCACGTATGATTCAATAATACAATGAGGACCACATAATTCAGAAATACCATGAGGGCTACATCACAATTCAAAAATACAATGAGGGCCACATGCTAATCTACAAATTATATTATTAGGGCCACATAACAATGCACAAATACCATGAGGGTCACATGATGATTCAATGATACCATGAGGACTGCCCACGCTAAGCCGGACGGCCCTACCACCCCTACCCACACCTATCACACACTAGGTCAGACAACACAGCACACTAACACAGCTTTACAATCATGCACACTACTTTATTTCACACACACTCTATGGCGCCACCACTCACGTCCATCCACAACCGCACACAAGTATCCCAATTCCCTGCTGACCCACCCTACCCTGCTACAATGACCTGGGAGACCCTAACCTAACCTAAAGCACCAGTTGCGGTATATCACTGTGACCTGGGGACACAACGATAGCCCGCACACGTGGCGGCTAACTACTAGGGACAAGGATTTACTCAAGGGACTCTAATCTCTAAACTACTACCACCCACACCTTTCCCAGGACCCACCCTTCTCTTTTAACCCGGGACTACTACCACACGGTCGCTGCGTCCCTATGGGATGGAGGCAACGACAAGTACCCTACACCGTGCTGGTCACTACGTCCCTAAAGGAGGCAGCAGCTAACACCCCTGACCCTAACTGCCTAACGCTACACCCCCTTCCTACCACAAAACTTTGACAACCCGTCAACCCGGAAAGCTCCACTCCTCGGCGCTGTCCGTGGCCCCTCACATGCTGACTCCTCCACGGAAGACCCTGCTCCTCGGTGCTGTCCGTGGCCCCTCACAGGCTGACTCCTCCACGGAAGACCCTGCACCTCGGTGCTGTCCGTGGCCCCTCGCAGGCTGACTCCTCCACGGAAGACCCTGCACCTCGGTGCTGTCCGTGGCCCCTCACAGGCTGACTCCTCCACGGAAGACCCTGCACCTCGGTGCTGTCCGTGGCCCCTTGCAGGCTGACTCCTCCACGGAAGACCCTGCACCTCGGTTGCTGTCCGTGGCCTCACGAAGACGGCTCCTCCCCGCGATGGGACAACACCCAACACACACACACACACACCACACACACACACACACACACACACACACCAGGCTTCCTCTCAACGGGTCCGGCACTTGAAGGAACCTCTCCTCCTCTGAAGGCCCCGCCAGAACTGAGGGTGAAGGCAGGCCTGGTGCAGCACACCTTCACAAGATGCCTGAACAGGGAAAGAGGAACAGGTGCTGGTGAACTCCCGGAAGAGCACCGGTAGCAGGAGGAGAACTGTCTCAGACGGCAGAACGGCCCGTATGGTCTCCCCCTCCCGAAAAGCACAGGAAGAGGACGTCGCCGCTCCCCTGCCAACACGCAGCCACCGACTGCGGTGATCCGGCCCCAGCCCCAGGACAGAAACAGGACACCTGCTGAAACAACTGGACAGACAGACGATCAACCACACCAGTTCTGCAACTGGCTGAGAATGGCTGCCAACGAAGACGACACAGACTCGGCACAGGCCAAGGGTACATCAACCCGACAAGGACCTGGCCCTAACTATGACTCGAAGTCACTCACTCAGAACTAACGGCGCTGCCGCCGCATTACAAGGAGCACGTCCACTACGACGAACACCAGGGATCGAAGTGAAGCTACCCCAACGCATTCCACCCTGGTCGGAATCAATCGAGCTCTACTCACAACACAATGCAACCATTGGGCAGAACAGTGTATCCATCCACAGAGCTGACACACCTAACCAACGGACTAGTTGCTGCTTGTGCAACAACACGACAATTTACAACAACTACTCACTGACTTGACAACACAACAACAGCCGATATCCTGCCCGCCCTTTCTGGTGTAGACCCACAGTAACACAAGGGTAACAGTCGGAAACGAAACCAACCTCCCGCTTTCATTCCTTCAATAAGTGAAGACTGGAATTCAAGAATATTGTATGTCCTACTTTAGTACCCCTGCCCCCCTACCTAGCATTAAACCTTTCTACCTAACCACGAGGATCTTATCCTAACCTCCACCTAACTAAAACCACAACCTACACACACAGACACACACACACACACACACACACACACACGCACATACACACACACACGCACATATACACGCGCACACGCTCTTCTATCTTGAACTACCGCCACTCTATAAACACATGGACGTGCTGATTTAGTAGCACCGATTGGTGACAAGGACCACATAACAATTCAGAAATACCATGATGACCACATAACGATTTTTAAAAAACCATGTGGACCACATAGCAATTCATAAATAACATGAGGACCACATCACAATTCAGTAATACCATGAGGGCAACATAACAATTCAGTAATACCATGAGGGCAACATAACAATTCAGTAATACCGTAAGGGCCACATAACAATTCAGTAATACCATGAGGACCACATAACAATTCAGTAATACCATGATTACCACATAATTCAATGATACCATGAGGACCACATAACAATTCAGTAATACAATGAGGGACACATGACGATTCAATAATATCATGAGGACCACCATAACAAATCAGTGATACCATAAGGGCCACATTACAATCACAAACACCATGAGAGTCACATGACGATTCAGTAATACCATGAGGGTCACATGACCATTCAATAATACCATGAGGGCCACATGACAATCCACAAATATCATGAGGGTCACATGCCGATTCAGTAATACCATGAGGGTCACATGATGATTCAGTAATACCATGAGGACCACATAACTATTCAGTAATACCATGAGGGCTACATCACAATTCAGAAATATCATGAGGGCCATATTCTGGTGAATGTCAGCTTAAACTCAATCGTTGAACAAACAACCACCATCTCAGTGATATCCATTTCCTGTAAAATCATGGGGTGAGACCCAGTGCGAAAAACTCATTAGGGGGGTACAAAAATATATTCAGAAGGTCACACTTAAAAACTGCTAGAAAATGTACTCACTCACACACAAAACACACACACACACACACACACACACACACCGCGCGCGCGCGCGCGCGTGCGCGCGCACACACACACACACACACACACACACACACACACACACACACACACACACACACACACACACACACACGTGCACACACACACACACACACACACACACACAGACACGCGCGCGCGCGCGTGTACACACACACACACACACATGCACACACATGTACACACACACACGCACACACGTGTACACACACACACACACGTGTACACACACACACACACACACACACACACACACACACACACACACACACACATGAGTGCGCTCTGACTTGCACACACACAGAGAAGACACAAATACACAGAGACAGAGAATGAGACAGAAATGGACTAGAGGTGCTAATAACAAAGTTAATAAAACATTCCAGATCATGCTAAATCTCAATTATTTGTAAAGTGAACAAATGACACCTACACTACTAGGATTCAGATTATGCTAAACATTATCTATTCAGATTCATGTTTCAGTATCAGTTAACTGTTATTAACTAAAGTGAACAAATGGCACGTACACCATCGGGGTTTTGTTCGGTTATCATTGCAGAATTTCCGCTAAGTGACCCATTTCCGTCAGTGTTGAAATATTCCATTGCTTGGCCGTATTCCAATCACCATATAATGATCATCAGAAGTGCTATGACAAAGAAGAAGCGAGTGATGAATATTCGTGGAACCTTTCATAAAACTATGCAGGTCGACCACTCTTGCACTGTGTGCAACACATTTGTATGTCTGTAACGGAGCCAGTCTTACAATGTCGGGTCATTTCAGGTGAAGCAGGCAAGACGTACAGATGATAAAACAACACCAGCAACAGTAACAACACCTACTACTACTACAACGACGACAATGACAAGTGCAGAAGGAAAACAGAAAGCACGACACTTCTTGTCTTTCATCCTTCATCTAAAATCAAGGTGATCAACGTCAGCAGGGAGGAACAGTAAAGACTTTGAAACAACGCGAGAGGGCCAACAGCCTGGCAGCAGACAGGGACAGTCAACACGTACCTCCTGCATCCTGATGACTGGTTGCCATGGACACAAGAAGTAGAAGGGTTAACACCCTGATTCCCAATCCTGACATCCTGATTTTTGTTCAATCCTGAAATGAAAAAAACAACAACAAACAAACAAAAAAAACAACAACACAGAAACAGTGTAAGGTAGATTCACATATGATTTCAGTACATTGTTGTAATCAGAATAGAATGTATACTGAGTAGACATCACCCAGCTTTGAATTCAATGTGGGTTTTCCTGGTTTTTTTCATGAATGTGGAGCCAGTTCCGAGTGATCTCCCATTCTAAGTTCATGCATTACCACTTCAACACACACACACACACACAAAGAAAGAAAGAAACACACACACACAGACACACACACTCACACACACACACACACACACACACACACACACACACACACACACACACACACACACACATTCAATGAAATAACTCTAGCATCCCAACCCACAGCTGAATTAGTTCAGAACTCACGTCAGATTCAGCAAACAGATTCCGTTTAACAACTGCTGACAGCACGATGCAATTTCCCCTAATCTAGATAATGCATTGCTGGTCATTTCATTCAGAAAAGATCAATATTTGAATTGTTTTAGTTTCAGTTTTGAGATGGTGTTATTGCATTTGGACTTCTGCATATGATTGCATTACATAGGCATCCCACAATGCACTGATGGTACATTCCAGCTTACCATTTTTCCAGCCTCTTACAGCATCTCTATCATTACAATATGGTTACACTCACAATCATTATCAAAACTATTGATATACATGTCATAATTATTAACATACCTGTTAGATTCCATCTCCTCCTTGTTCTCCTGTCCTCCCCTCCTCCCCTCGGTTTTTGGGGGTTTGTTTTTGTTTTTGTTGTTGTTTTTTCCCCTTAGTATTAGTTTCAGTATCATTATTATCATTACTATTATTAATATTGTTATTTTTATTCTATTTATTTGTTCTATTATCAGTATTATTATCATTTTTAAAATTAATATATACACATTTCTTTAAATATATTTCTGTATCATGCTTTTATTATCAATACCACTATTACCACTACCTTCATTATAGTTGTTAGCATTATCATCGTTAATACGATGTTAGTATTGATATTACTATCACTACCATTAACATTACCATCGCCATCGCCACTAAGACTGTTGCCACAGCAACCATGCTGTTTAAGAATCATCTAACCCAATTCTCCTTTCTTCCATACTACAACTGCTATTGCCATATCATCACCTAAACTGGTAGTAATCCTGTCTTTATTTATTTTTTCAATGTTTCGACCATCATCATTACCATCATTAGTATTCCTATCAGTAACATAATTATCATCATTACTATCATGACTGACACATTATCTCCTTTCTGACAGCCTTGTTTTCATTCAACGCCTATCTTGCGCTGAAGTGATTGAAGATAAGTGATTGCTCATTCATTTTCATTGTGGTAATTTTTTTGTATCTTGCCTGAAGATCTAAGAGGTCGAAACGCATCGTTTTTCGTCTTGTGGTTCGTTTGGCCACGGTTTTTAGGCGGTTTTTTGTTGTTTTTTTCGCGATTCGCTAACATTTATTTAAGATTTCCTTTAAAAAATTTTCAGGTATCCTTTTACTATGTTCTGTTGTTGTTGTTTTTTCAGTTTATTTCTCTTATACCTATCTTATATGTCAAACGTATGCATTGTAATGGTCTCCATCTCTGAGCAGACGATCTTCTGATAACAGACATTTTAGAGTGACTTCCCTTGGAGCAAATTCATTCACCAGAAAATATCATTTTAAAATATAAAAGCGCATATCATATTTGCAAAACTTAAAAACCGTAAGTTTTGTTCTATTACGAAATCATGCGAAATCAATCTATGTATTAATTTTGGGGTAACAAAACTAGATTTTGTTAAATAGAACATCTCAAGAGACCTCTCCAGCATTGACTCAGTCATGGCTGAATCTGCCGACTGGGAATCGTTTGATACGATTGGCGACGAAATTAAACACTTTATACCAATTAGAACTACTTATTTTTGTTTCTTACATGAAGAATTGGTACTCAACATGCATAATCATAAGTTCTATGGAATAACTCCCTAGGTTTTGTACAAGCCTCATTTGTATACCATTGGAAAGAAAATCATTTAAGCTTTCGAACGAGTCCAATGTTTGTTGGTGCTTTAGAAACGAAAGTCAGTGTAAATCAAGTTTAAAATTTTCAACTTGAAAAAACATCAAATGATTGATAAATATTCGCGCCTCGCAGCATATCATTGTAAAGAGCACGATCTTAGCTTTTACAATGATACTATTTTTTTAATGTGCAGGTTGCGTTGGAAAACTGCCCGACACGATTGAGCTGACCAGCTGTTTTCGGACTTTGGCACAGATCGTATGCCGGGGTGCAAGGAACACAAAACTTTCTTATTTTTGTACCGGCGCTTTCTTAATTCACTCCTCACAAGCAATAACACAAATATAATAGATTTAAAGTATAAACCTTCCTCTTTATTTTGCATTAAATTTTGTGTCTGTAGATGCATGCTTTGTTGAATGAGAAACTTGAGAGCATGAGTAGAATTTTCACTTTCTGCTGGGTGCGTGATCAGATCGCTGACGGCTGCCGCTACCTACACGAATGCACACACACACACACCACACACACACACACACCACACACACACAAAACACACACAAAATCACAGAGAGAGAGGGAGAGAGAGAGAGAGAGAGGGGAGAGAGAGAGAGAGAGAGAGAGAGAGAGAGAGAGAGAGAGAGAGAGAGAGAGAAGAGAGAGAATGATGTTGCTTTGTCAAGGACCTCATGTTTGACTCTGTAAACTCCAATTATTTTACCAGAGGTGGTCGTTCCATGTCTTTGTATCTGACTACAACGTGCCTCCTTGTATCATGGAAAGCCAGGTCAAATAGTAATGCCAGGGCAGCTTTAAGTGGCCAGTGTGGAAGACTGAAACAAGGACAGTTGTGCACAGCACAGTGGCACTAAGTCTGTGTCGGCTGAATCTGTCACATTAGTGATTGTATGTGTGTGGTGTGTGATGGAGTCACAAAGGAGAATAATCACACCCCTAAGTCACCATCTGGTCAGCATTTTCACAACAGATGGAGTTAAACCACAGCCAATAAGCACCATATGGAGTTTCACTGAAGTACTACAAACCACAGAGAGAATGAAAATATCTTCGTTCAAAGCTCACCCATGTTATTTTGCACGAAACCCCCCTTTTCACATACTAATCACGTCCATCACATATCAGTTTTGGCCAAATTTAACACCTGTTTTCTAAACAAATTAACATGCAAAAACCTCTATAAATTGACGTAATCAGTACATTAAAACGGGGGCTTACGTGCTAGATAAGATAGGGTGATCGTGAACAAAGATATTTACATTCTCTCTCCATGGCACATAAAATCAACTAAAAATTTATATGGGTTGACAGGTCTGTTTGTTCACGTCCGGGCTTCCAGACCGGCTGCAATTAATATTGAACGCTACCACTGTTTTTTGCATGGTCTACTGCACAGGAGCCTGCATCTCACGCGCGCGCGCTTAGCCAATTGGCAGGGAGTATGAGGTCATTTCTGCCAGGCTGGGCTTAAATCACGTGACATTAGCAGCCGAGCAGCCCTGTACTGCCATTTCTTAGTGTGGCGTTGAGCAGTGAAGACGTGCTGGGAAAACTGTTTGACTTTAAAAACTGTGTTTCTGCTGTTTGATTTCATGTCTCGCGATAGTGTTTCTTCTTGTTAAGAAGCAGAATTATTAGGTAGTCCTTCTTCACAAGAACTAACAACGCTCAACAAATCTTGATTTACATTCAGTTTGGGAAGTTTTTGATTTTATGCAAACAATGGCAGGAGAGACAAAGAAAAGAAGGAAAGATGACAAAAATGTGGGCTCAGTGGCTAGAAGAAAAAACTGGCTATTCTGATGTTCATGCGCGTAGACTGCGTGCTGTTGCCAAATCGCTTCAAGCATTTCCCCGATTTTTACACCGTTGGTTTGCCAATCAGTTTTATCATGAGCAAACTGAAGCAAATCGAAGAGATGCTCCAGATCGAAGAGTACAGAAAGTACTGGTTAGAAGCGCCATATATTCCTACCACATCAGAGAGCCAACAGTCCCAGCCACCGATCATGTCTGATTTAGAGGGGTAGGGTAGGGTAGGTAGGGGTACGGGCGGGTAATCGGCAGCAATCTTACAAACCTGCAACAACTTGCTGCTATGACGTGGTTCTAAATATAGTAACGATCATGCATGATCAGTAGCCATCTTGCCAACCTACAACTTGCTGCTCTGTGACATTTGTGCCTGCTCTGCTTCAACTGTTTTTGCTTCGCCCTACCTCAACGCCCTGCTTCGCCCTGCCACCTGCTTTAGGCTGCCTTTCAGGCGGCCGCCGATAGAACTGAAACAGATCCTGTGATCAATATTCAGGACTCTGCTAAGTGCTTTTGGTGGCTGTCTCGAATTTACAACGTTTAAGTGTGAACCACAAAAAGCCCCTCTTCACATTTCCCTGCAAACACCTCTCCATCTATTGTGTGTGTGTTTGTTTGTTTGTTGTTTGTGTGTGTGTGTGTGTGTATGTGTGCGTGCGTGAGCGCGTGTGTGAGAGAGGGAGGGAGGTGGAGACAGGCAGACAGACAAAGAAGTAAACAGACAGACAGACAGAGATGTGGGAGTGAATGAGGGAGAAAGAGATGTGGGTGTGAATAAGGGAGAGAAACTGATTAATTAATTTTTTTAATTTATAATTTTATTCTGGTTTAAAAATGAAGCCAGAAGAAGTTAGAAAACTTACTAATATACTTCACACGTTGAATTGGAAGGGCCATAGAGAAAGGTTAAGGAGCAGGTTTGAAACATCAATTACTGATCTTTTTATTCACATAAATATGCAAACAAGCGTGAAGAAGGCCATCAGTGAAATACAAGATTCTTGGCCCCCACAGGCCATAAAATTGTTTGCCATATTAGTTGATTATATAGCTTCTCAAGATGTTAATCTGACTTTTTCTACCAGCCCTGAAGGAGTAACTATTCACTTTAATGAAGATAGGTTTTGCGATTAGAAAAGACTATAAATAACAGTTGAATTACAATTATTTTTTAATTTATTTTAGATTTAAAAATGACTGCCGAACTTAGTGTATCTGATTTAAAGAAGTGTAATGAACTATTTAACGAGACAATGAAAGCGTTAAACATTGATTTTAGTGAATCTAGTTTTGAGAATGATGTAAACAATATAATAAAAGATCATAGAGAACTATTTAACGAAGCAACCAAAGTGATGAACATTGACTGTAGTGATTCGAAAAAGCTAAAATGCTGGCGGACGTTATTGTAAGGTTAACATGTCTTGAAGTGTTGCAACGCTTGGGCGAATAAAAAGCGGGGTTTTACTTACTTTTATATACATTTATTTTTAATTTACGTAAATATTTTGAGTTGAAAAATGAGCCTCACAAACGCGTCTGAGTTTGAAAAACTGCCAGCCAGCACACTGGTGAAAGGTAGTGGCAAACAATTAAGCAATATGTTTAGTGAAGTAGACATGAACATCATTAACCCCTTGAACGTTCAGGAAAGCGTAGCACATGCTATCTCTAAAATCCCAGAGTCTCTTCAGACAGAGCCGCCAGCAAAAGTGTTGTTGGCCGTTCTGATTGATTATGTAACCCCCGATGATAGTAACATGGAAGTTTGGGTTTCAACTAAACAGAAAGAAGTAATCAGCTATCGCGACTTTAATTCTGGCTGGGCTGATTATATGCTTACACAGTTTAACCATGCAAGTGAAGAAGCAAAGTTAAGGGGTTCTGGATGGTCTGAAGGGACAGTCCTTGAAATCAGATTGAGACAAACAAAGTTCTATCCTATAGTCGGCAATTCTTACCTTCCTCTCCCCAAAGAGTTAGTTTTAAAACGAGCAGTCTTAAACATAAAAAATCCTGACAACATGTGTTTTATGTGGTGCGTTTTAGCGCATTTACACCCTGTTATAAAGAACGCAGAAAGAGTATCTAATTATGAACAATATAAGCAAGAGCTGAACTTTGATAACATAACCTTTCCAGTAAGTATAAACAGTATATCTCAGTTTGAAGAGCAAAACAAACCAATCACTGTAAGCGTATATACATGGTCTGTAGTAGATAGTCTAGTGCCTCTAAGGGTTTCTCCCAACGCTCCTACTTTAGGCGAACCACTTGACAAACATGTAGACTTGATACTGTTTGAAGATAGTACAAAGAGTCATTATGTATTAATCAGAACAATAAGCAGACTTATGGTTTTTACATCAAAGGATCATGCTAAACAAGGGCTTTGCAGAAGGTGTTTGGTTAGAATCCCCACTATAGAAGCAGCTGCTAGTCACAGAACTCATTGTAAAAGTTTTGTAGACTGTGAAACTAAACTCCTCACACCTAAACCTGGATCTAAAGTTAGTTGTAAGAATTTACACAAAATGCAAATGAGCCCATACGTGGTTTATGCTGACTTTGAATCGCTCTTGCCGCAGTACTATGGCCCACAACAGCAAGAACAAAAAAACAACCTTATTAACCCACCATCAGATCTGTTCTTATGCGTTTATTGTTGTTAGGTCAGACGGCCAACACACAACACCCGAGATTTACAGAGGACCCAATGCAGCTAGTAAATTTTTAGAGCAGATGAAACTAGTTCGTAATCACTACTCCAACCAACTAAATCTTTCAGACATTGTTATGACTCCAGAAGACCAAGAACGTTATGACTCAGCCACTAACTGCTGGATATGTAACAGAGAATTATTAGGCAACGCAGTAAGAGACCGCGATCACATTACTGGAAAGTTCAGAGGAGCTGCACACAACAATTGTAATCTTCAACTTAAGGTTGACCCTAAGACATGGAAACTGCCTATCTTCTTTCATAACTTACGAGGCTACGATTCTCATTTTATCATGCAAGCAGTGACTTCTGAATATAAGAGGGTTACCTGCATTGCACAGTCTTCAGAAAAGTACATGACTTTTACTCTTGACTGTTTATCCTTTTATGACTCAGCCCAACATTTGATGGGGAGTTTGGATAAGTTGGCGGGATCTCTACAAGACTTTCCAATCACTAAACAATACTTTGACCCATCTTTAGTGCGTAAAGGAGTCTATCCTTATGAATACATGAACTTGTGGGAAAGGTTTGATGAAGACTCACTTCCACTGAAAAGGCGCTTTCTTTTCTAGTCTTAGAGGCAAAGACATAACTGACTCTGACTATGAATACGCACAGAAAGCCTGGACAGAATTACACTTCCAAACAATGGGTGATATCATGATCAATATTTATTAGCTGACGTGTGTTTATTGGCAGATGTGTTTCAGAATTACAGAACTACATGCATGAAACATTACTGTCTAGACTCATCACATTACATCTCTGCGCCTGGTCTTTCTTGGGATGCTTTCTTAAAGTCTACAAACATCCAGATTGACTTAATATCTGATCTACCTACACTTCAGATGATTGAAGACGGTCTAAGGGGAGGTATTAGCATGGCCTCACATCCTTACTGCAAAGCTAACAACAAATATTTAGATGATTATGATCCTACTAAACCGTCCAACTATCTAATGTACTTAGACGCCAACAATCTGTATGGATGGGCCATGAGTCAGCCGCTCCCACTAAGAAACTTTACAATGATAAAAGGGCCTCATAATGTTAATACTGTGTTAAGTATGTTGTCACAGCTTCCACCTGATAATCCAATAGGGGTAATCTTGGAAGTAGACTTAGAATACCTAAAAAATTACACGATCTCCACAACGATTACCCCCTAGCCACAGAAAGCTTAAAGATGGCCCCACGAACCCTAAACTTGTCCAACTCGCACAAAACCATAAAATTGTGTGACCATATTAGTTGATTATTTAGATTCTCAAGATGTTAATCTGACTTTTTCTACCAGCCTGAAGGGTAACTATGCACTTTAATGAAGTTAGGTTTTGCGATTAGAAAAGACTATAAAAAACTTTGTAATTACAATTATTTTTTTAATTTTTTTTTAAAGGGAAGATTTAAAAATGACTGCCGAACTTAGTGGTATCTGATTTAAAGATGGGTAAATGAACTATTAACGTGGACAATGAAAGCGTTTTATATGTTTTGAGTGAATCTTGTTTTGTGATTTGTATGTAATCAATTTAATAATAAGATCATAGTGTACTATTTAACGAAGCATCCCATAAGTGTTGAACATTGACTGTAGTGATTTGAAAAAGCTAAAATGATGGCGGACGTTATTGTAAAGGTTATCAGGCTTGAAGTGTTGCAACGCTTGGGCGAATAATAAAAGCGGGGTGTTTACTTTCTTTTATATTCATTTATTGTTAAGTTATCGTAAATATTTTGAGTTGAAAAAATGAGCCTCACAAACGCGTCTGGAGTTTGAATATAAATCTGCCAGCCAGCACACTGGTGGTGTAAGGTAGTGGCAATCCTATTAAGCAATATGTTTAGTGATAGTAGACTGAACTTCATTATATACCTTGAAAATCGTTCAGGATAGAGTTGCCACTGCTATCTTCTTAATATACAGAGTCTCTTCAGACTGAGCCGCCAGCAAAAGTGGGGGTGGCCGGTCTGATTGTTTATGTAACCCCGATGGATAGTAACATGGAAAGTTTGGGGTTTCAACTAAACTCGATAAGAAGTATTATCAGCTATCGAGTCTGTAATTCTGGTGGGCTGATTATTCGCGTACTCAGTTTACCTTGCAATGTGAAAGATGCCAAAGTTTAGGGGGTTCTGGTTGGTCTGAAGGGACAGTCTTCGGATTTCATGATTGAGACAAACAAAGTTCTTTCCTATAGTCGGCAATTTCTTACCTTCCTCTCCCCAAAGACGGTAGTTTTAAAACGAGCAGGTCTTTAACATAAAAATCCTGACAACTTGTGTTGTATGTGTGGTGCGTTTTAGCGCATTTAACCCCTGTTATAAAGAACGCAGATAGAGTATCTAATTAGGAACATTATAAGCAAGAGCTGAAACTTTGATAACATTAACCTTTCAGTATGGATAAACAGTTATATCTCAGTTTGAAGAGCCAAAACAAACCAATCACTGTATGCGGTATTTACATGGGTCTGTTGTAGATTGTCTAGTGCCTCTTAGGGTTTCTCCCAAACGCTCCTACTTTAGTGCGAACACTTGGACAAAACATGTAGTCTTGATACTGTTTGAAGATAGTACAAACAGGAGTCCATTATGTTATTTATCAGAACATTAAGAAGACTGAATGGTTTTTACATCAAAGGATCATGCCTAAACAAGGGCTTTGCAGAAGGTGTTTGGTTTGAATCCCACTATAGAAGCAGCTGCTAGTCACAGTAAATCATTGTAAAAGTTTTGTAGACTGTGAAACTAAACTCCTCACACCTAATCCTGGATCTAAAGTTAGTTGTATGAAATTTACACAAAATGCATTGAGGCCCCCAAGTTTTACGTGGTTTATGCTGACTTTGAATCGCTCTTGCCGAGTACTATGGCCAACATACAGCAAAGAACAAAAAAACTACCTTATTAACCCACCATAGATCTGTTTCTTATGCGTTTTTTGTGTTAGGTCAGACGGCCAACACACATCTCCCGAGATTTACTGAGGACCCAATGCTGCTGTAATTTATAGTGCATGATTGAAACTAGTTCGTATTCCCGACTCCCAAACCTCTATCTTAATCTTTCAGACATTGTTATGATTCCAGATTGACAAGAAACGTTATGTCTCTGCCTAACACTGCTGGATATGTATACAGAGACTTATTAGGCAACGCTGTAAGATGACCGCGTTCTCATTACTGGAAAGTTCAGATGGAGCTGCACAAACATTTGTAATTCTTCAACTCTTATGGTTGACCCTAAGACATGGAAACGCCTATCTGCTTTCCATAACGTACGGGATACTACGGGATTCTCATTTTAATATTGTAAGCAGTGACTTCTGAATATAAGAGGGTTACCTGCATTGCCAGTCTTCAGAAATGTACAGGACTTTTACTCTTGACTGTTTATCCTTGTTATGACTCAGCCTCCATCATTTGATGGGGGGGAGTTTGGATATGGATGGCGGGTTCTTACAAGAATTGCAATCACTAAAATCAAGTCTTTGACCCTTACTGTAGTGCGTATTGGTAGTCTATCCTTTTGAATTACTGGAACTTGGGATAGGTTTGATGAAGAGACTCCACTTCAATGAAGGCGCTTTCTTTTCTAGTCTTCGAGGCAAAGATTAACTGGTCTTGACTTTGAATTCGCTAAGTATATGCTGGACAGAATTTGTCACTTCAAAACCTATAATGGGGTGATTAGCAGGATCAATATTTATTTGCTGACGTGGTTTGTTTATTGGCTGATGTGTTGCAGAATTTCTGAACTACATGCATGTAAACTTGACTGTCTAGACACAATCAAGGTTTTTGTTATCATCTTGCTGCAGACTTGATTCTCTTGGCCATTGGTCTTTCGTGGGTTGCTTTAACTTAAAGTCTACAAAACATCCAGAGTGACTTTATTATCTTTCTTCCTTTCACTTCAGGATGGCGAGTGTCGACGGTCTTAGGGGTGGTTTTTGCATGGACTCCAATCCTTACTGCAAAGCATCAACTATTATTTAGTTTGATGTTGTTCCTACTTATAACAGTCCAACTATCTAATGTAATTAGACTGCACAACTAATTGGTATGGTGGGGCCTTGAGTCGCCGCTCCACTAAGAAACTTTACAATGAATAAAAGGGCCTCATATGTTAAATACTGGGTTAATAGTATGTTGTGCACAGCTTCATCCTGTTAATGCCAAAAGGGGGTAATCTTGGATGTTAGACTTAGAATACTAAAGAATTACTCGATACTCCAACATCGATTACCCATAGCCCACAAGAAAAGATTATAAGATGGCCCCACAAACCGCCTAAACGTGTTCCCATCTTCCGCACAAATTAGTATGTGTTGCCCATTACAGATGTTACAGTTTTACCTTAGACAAGGAACTGAAACTAAGAGTGTTCACAAGGGGGGGGGGGAATCATTGCTTTTGACCTAAGGATCCCTTTATGAGTCACATACATCTTGCAGAATACGTTCTTAGAACCCAGGCCACTGATGCTTCAGAAAATTGACTTCTTTAAAACTGATGAACAACACGGCTGTTTTGGGATAACTATGGAAATATCCAACACAAGCGTAAAGTTGTGATATTAGTTCGAAAGAAAAACCATGCATTAAGTTTGCCTCTAAGCCTTAACTATCAAGGTCGTTAGAAGATTTAACGACAGCTTGGTTGGCATTATGATGAACGATAACGGAGGTTAAGTTGGACAAGCCTATGTTTACCAATCGGCCTGTACTGTATTTGTGGTTGTCAAAGTTATTGTTGCTTAGATTGAATTTCTGGTACGTTCTACTTTAAAACGCAGTATCCCAGATGCTAGGCACTTTACACAGACACTGGACTCTTTTTTATTTTCTAGAGTCCCAAATGAAGACTTCTATAAGGATTTTGAATACAGAAGTTGATAATGGAACTGATGGTATGGTATATGACCACATGCGACTTTCCAAAAGGACAGTCCTCTTTCCATTCAACTGTGAACAAGAAAGTGATTGGATAGATGATGGTGAACTTTAATGGGGACAGTTATCAAAAGAATTATGTTGGTTTGCGGTCAAAGTGTTTAATAGCCGTTGATAAGACGACTTCTGTAATGAAAAAAGCTAAAGGCATATGTAAAGAAGTTGTCAAAAAAATATAACTCACGACATACTTCTAAGCAAGTCTCTTTGAAAACAAAGTAGTGATCACACAAATCTTAATCTGCGTCTTCTCGTCATCATGTAAACACAACTGCTGTTAACATAAAATTCATAGTCTCTAACATTAACATGAGAACTTACGTTTGTCCTGTGTTTTCATTTGCTGTAGGACATTGGGTGAACCTTTAAATTGATTAACTTGGTCTGTTATACAAGTACTGATCTTAAGAACTAACATAGAACTTAACAAGAACTTAACTTAAGTTACTAACAAGAACGTAACTTAAGTACCTAACAAGAACTTAACTTAAGATACTTATTTTTTGCCTTAACTTGTAATTTTACTTGCACTTAATTAAAATTTGTACTTTCTATAACTAACTTAACGTGTACTTAGTTTAGTTCTTTACTTGTACTTTATTTAGTTCTTAAAAACTATGACATTGAATATGGGTCTATCAACAGGAGGTTGCTCTTTTTTTGCAGAGAGCTTATCTTCTCTTTTAATGGCTTTGTGGGGGGTGTATCTTTGTTGGTTTAGTAAGTCGTTATAGACATTTGTATTTAAGTGCTAAAAACTCCCCCAACCAACAACACTGCTGCACAATACTTATATAATACATCTTATCGTTTGTTTGTCGATTGGGCGTGGTTGGTATTTGGGGTGTTTTGGCGGCAGTCGATGTTGTATTAATATCTAATCAATTTTAGTTTTGCTGATTGGGTTTGCTTTTTGGCAGTCTGTTCGCCTTTCAGCTAGTTTATGCCCAGCTCTACACGTCCGGGACTTTTTAGAATTAGTAACCTTACTCACTGCGGCAATTTCACCTGTGGCGCATTTGCTCCTTCGGAGGGGCCCTGCCGGATTGTCCTGCGGATTGTGCCTGCGGCGTCTTCTTCTCGCTCAGTTTTTTTTATTGCGTATTAAAATTTATTTTGCTCAAATTAATATGATTAAAAGTACTTAATCCCTTGTCGTATGGACTTTGTATAGTTCCAAATCTGTAATACATGGTTCACATGCGTGAGTTGCTAGGGACACTTGTTTTAAAACTGGATCTTGCGATAATGTCGTATTTTTAAATTTCTTCGAATCATCTGGTGCCCATCGTTCTTATACCTAACTTTGCTATTGACTTATCATTGTTTGGACCCACCGATCTAACTTTTTGACCCTAGCTGTGTTCGTACCTAGCGTAGTAGTACATTCGAAACGTCTGAATGGTAGACAGTTGTTGAATCTGTTCAAATTCTTAGTTCAACTCCTAAAATACTGTTTAGTTTTTCCAACGCAGCAGTGTGTATAATCTTTCTTTATGGCATGTGGTCAGATGATAGCCTGCATGCTCCTCAACACTTTAATAGTTGTCACATATCCATTTTTAAAAGCAATAAAAATTAAGAGAATACTTGTTATAACCTTGATTTTAATCGTTGGTTAAGTATGCTTTGCCTAGCGTTTGGCGTGTTAGTTTATTAAAACCCCCCTTGCAAAATGTTTGTTGTCTCGTGTGGAAATTGTTCTAAAAACCGCCCAACATGGGAAAGATAGACGATCGCCTATAACTAGTTGAAACCTGATTTGTTGCTTTAACAAAAAAGATTATTTGATTTAAAAGCACATAGACAGCTTTCGTATTAGATTATTTTATTTATTTATTTTTTAGTTTATATTAAAGATGAGTGAAGAAAAATGCTTATCAATTGCGAGTTACCACTCTGCTGTTATTAGCGGTCTTAGTCATAGGCTTTAGTGTGCTAGCAAAAAACATGTTATAAAATGATACCGGCGGAATCTTGGTAGGTTAGGCATTGAGGATGTGTTTAAGGTTATCAGTGAATCACTGCAGGGTTAGATAAAAGACTTTTTGTTACTCTGGGGAGTATCCCAAGTAAAATATTAGTTCATAGAAAGTTAATCTAGAAAATTTTAATTTATAAAAAGTTTGGGGGAGTTGTTATGATGGTTGGAGGAGCTTATTGTTAATCGCCTTGGGCCTTCTTCTGGAAGCTATTATATGTTAGTAAATTAGAGGTCCGATGAAGTTAGAGAAACGTCATAACATGGCTATGGGATAGATTTAAGCTACAGCAGAGACAGAGGTCGCTTATGAGAAAAGCCGAATTGACCCAATTAGTCTTTATTTATAAATAAAGTTAGAGAACAGGGTCTTGCCAGAGCACACATTTTTTCAGACGTTGATGAGGCATGATGTGTGTTTAACCTTAGGGACAGGGAAGATATAAAAAGTTTTTAACCATCACCACGAGCAGAAAACCTGTCTGACTTTTTTGTAAACCATCAGTAGAACAGAATGTAGCAGGAAATTGGTTTTATGTGGGTGCTATGGGGGCAATCTATATTCTTGCAAAAACAATGTAATACTTCAATTAAATATACAGTCTTCTTTTGGACAAGTACAAAATATATTATTCTCCCTAACAGGGTATTGGATAGGGATAAGGCTGCTTTTGAAAAAACTAAGTAAAGCTGCTAGAGTGTCTGTATCAGTTGACGAAAGTCTGGCTTTCAAATCAGGCAATTTTGGCAAATATTTCTGCCCGATCCAAAAAGAATAATATGGCCTTGATTTGTTAATTCTGTTCCGAATTACACCCCCCACTAGTTGGACTTGCTGTATCTACCACATGATATAAAGTTAGAAGAAAAATGTTTAAGTTTGCTATGTCTTGTTGTTGACATGGCTTCAGATTACCAAAGGACGCCGAAACCTGTAAAGATAAAGCTCATCTGATGTGGCTGGGCTTTTCAAACAAATATACTTGCGAGGTCCATTAATGTATTCCTTGGATGGTTTCAAGTTGTTGATGGAATAGTAGTGTTGAAGGTCGGTATAAACCATACTGTTTTTAACATCATGTTGAAGTTAGAGAGGGTTCCCAGGCAACCATCGGGTCACAAGCTCTAGTAGTAAACTTTAATATGATTCTAGCTGAACGTCTGTTACCTATCAATATCACTAGAGTAATTTTGGACACTACGAAGTACAGAGAACGCAACACCGAATGGGTTAGGAGGTTATAGCCTGCAAGGTCTTACGCGCCAGGAACAATGAAGTATTTAAAGGCAACGGGCCTTTAACGGTGTGTGAACGCAATTACATTAAAAAAAAAATAGCATTTATGAAGATGTGCAGGGGGACTCCAATAAACTCTGGCCGGTTGGACTAAAAGTAAGATATGGGTATGCTCCTGGAGAGCAGAAGGCGATGTTTTGAATTTAGAGATGACAGATCCTATATGGAAGCGTTAGAGGTGTATGAAGTTGAGCGATTTATGTAAAAATATACAGACCCTTCCGTATATTATTTATAGGAAACTCTCTAATCTAGCGGTGCTACTACGTCTAAGCTGGCCCGCCCCGAAAGATCATTGTTCGCGATGTGGTTGCATGTTGTCCACCAAACACAGTGAGGTTAACAAATTAAAAATAGTATTTGTTAACTTAATTTATTTGTTTAACTTATTTTTTTGCTCTATTGGGGTTAACCGTTCATGTGTTTGTTTTCTATGTTTTGTTTAATTGCATCGGTGTCTACCTGTCGTTGAAGTAAATGTCTTTCTCAATCCTTTTGAAGTTCAATTTTCTGTGCCTTAATCTCACCGGTCCTCCATAAGTTTCTGAAATTCTTCCTCTGTATGTGTCCATCTGTATGATTTGAGTATTATTTATCTTAATGAGCAAAGTTTTGACTGATGCTAGGGCAAAACAAATGGGCAGTGTGCTTTTGTAATTTAGGGTTTTTAATTTATTTAAAAACAGCATCTTAACATCCAATGGTCATGGGCGCCTAAACCTAAACCCGAGACTCATAATGCTTAAAGAGGACTGGCGCCAACCAACAGTAAGCTATAACAGCAATTTGCCAGACACATGCCATCTTACGCTTGCTACAGCTGATGAGCCAGTAATTACATAAGAAAGAGTATTTAAAGCTTTTGCTTTATTTCTTTCTTAGTAGCCTATTACTGATCCAAGTCGCTTTCTATTTCCTTTTGATAGTTCGGTTATTTGCTTTATCCTAAACTGTTGAACCTCATTTTTTTAAATAAGATTATTTTTATTTTTTTATTCTTATTTATATCTCATAGTATCCTTCTGGCAGCACTTCATCATCAGAGTTTATAACGCTAATAAATTCATACATTACTTAATGAAAATAAAGTCGAGTACTGTTAGTTTGTCTTTGATCAACCATCACAGTAACCTTGTCAGATGTTGCAAAGGGCCTAGTTTATTTTCATCTCCGTTTTTAGTATTAACATTAAACGAGTTAAAAGGGGCATCCAAGTTTTCAGCCTTTTTTTGTATGCCTCTATTAAAAGCAGTTCTGGCAAACTAGTATCGCCCTCCCTCCGGGAGTATAAAATAATGCGAAAAATCATCGTCATTTGCCTAGGTAGTGATTCTAGCGTTGGGGGTTAATTTCTAAGCTACGGTGTCACATACCCACTTCAGGATTTGGACCTTCTTTCTCTGTAGCACTTATTCAGATACCCCCTTAGTTATTTCAAATATGTTTCTTCTGTTGTAGTTCCTGGAACTAGGCTAAACATGAACAGGTTCCTGCATTAAGGCTTTTCTAATAATCTAAAATGTGATTCTTTTCATAGTAGACATTGGGGTTTGTTGGTTCAAAACTTAAATTCCAGTCTATTTCGGAGCATCGCCCAAGCATTCTCTCTTTTATGAAGTTTGTATTCTAGTTTGCCAATTCATCGTCTGCTCTTATATTTTCTTATCTCTTCCTTGGGGACAGGATGTGGCTGTCGTTTTTTTGTCTTCTATTTCTGTTCGTTTGTAAACCCATTCATCTGTGTACTCAAACTCCATAAACATTTCCTGGCACTCCTATTAGATCAAACTCAGTTTTGGGTTCCTAGGTCTTTTGCTCTACTGCCAGGGCATTTAGGGGCTAGCGGCGCTTTTGATTCTGGCCTCGAGACATTCTTTTTTTAATTTTTTCAATTATATTAACAAATTGTATAAGCAATCAATAATATTCATTCTCAATAATCAACTAATTGAACTGGGGGTCAGTCCGTTACACTAGCTTAGCTTAGCGTGCTTAGATTTTTCTAACTGCTCTTTTATTTTTTGTAACTCATCTTTGTCCTTTTGATATATGACTAGTTTTCACATAAACATTCTTCAAATACTTCTTTGTCCTTAGTGTTTTAATATTACAACCGATTTTTAACTGCGATCGGAAGTCTTTTAAGAATGTATTGTTTTTTTGAGTTAAGCGCCACACAGATATAAGGCGTGGCTGGGCCGCCTAAAGGCTAGCTTTGTCAGAGCTTTTCTTTTTGGAAACATTGGCTCGTTCAGCTGAAACAGTCATTCAATAATAAACTGCCGTTTCAGTTCCCTCAATATAGTCTATTAGTATGTTCTTTAACAGTCGCTCAGCTTCGCGACTAGGATCAACTTAAAAATATATTATCGTCTGTCCAAATAAACTTCCTTTCTTTGTAAGAATTGCTTGTGCTTAATGGATGTGCAGATTATAACATGTGCTCGTAATGAAACCTGTATATTGATTTGTAACAATTCAAGTTCGTAGTCAGTTTTCCACACCAGTAATCCGCAGATAACGAGAACAGTGGCGGGATCTTTTGGCAGTAACTTCAAACTATCCATCTAGTTTTTATTAGAATTTTTTTTTTGTTTTCTGCATTTTTTTAAGCCGCCGTCTTTTAACTGTTTTCTTCAATGTTTAACTGGCATCACTTAAACATATAAAAATATGGCATTTTTATTGGGGCGGTCTCGGCAGCTTTCTTGTGTATATTTATTTTTATACCATCTTGTCCTATCCTTTCTCCACTTCAAACAATCTGTTGTATATTGTGGATCTAAAATCCAGCACAGCCCTATTTTGTTATTATGTAGTCTTCGAGCCTTACAGAATAAAGGCCATGTTTTTTAATACCGATCACTGCAGGATCCCTTTGCCTTACTCCGCGAACAACGTTCCTTATTCATCTAAAGTGTTGGTGAGGTAAAGTCCGCGATCCGATTACAGCTGATCAGACGTGTCATTTATTGCACAGTCAATCCTCTCAATTGTTGTGATTATAAATCGCTTATGTTTCTCTCTGAATAAGGAGTTGGTCCTTCATATATTAAGTAACAAAATTCCTTTTAAAGACTTCCAGAGACTGATTTATGTTGTTTGTTCCAGCGGGTGTCTCGTTGTTTCTATTTTCTGTAGGAGTGTATAACTCTGTCATAATTAAATAACTGTTTTTTTTTTATACTGGGTTAAGTTTGTTTGGCCAGTCAGGGTTAGTAAACAACATCTATTACTCAAGATGTGTTGTCAATAACCTCGCATTTAGCTTCAGGATCTTCAGACAGAACAACAGAATTACTTGTCTTTTAATGCCAGTGTATAAGTAAGTTTTTTTTTAGTGAGCCATTGGTAATTTGGGCTTATGCGTTCTTCTTTAACAGTTCAAAATTAGAGGGATGCAGTATCTGTGGCCAATTGTTTGCTACTGACTTATCTTTAACTTCATACTTTGATCCTCCCCGCTTTAAGCCTTGTGCTTGTGAGGACCGTTTGGTATTTGTATCTCCCTGATTAACTTTCTCTTGTCTTTCTTTTTTAGGCAGCCATAAATCAGAATAGAGGGCAAAAAATGTCATGCTCGCTTAGTGCAAAGACTGTTTGTGCCCTACAGTCTAATTGGTATATGTTTAAACGATTGCCCTGCCCAATTTGCAACAACATGTTGCATTAGGATTGTCGATTTAATATCTATTTTGAATGCATTGTTTAGCAGTCTGACTGCTATTCTATAACATCGCCTGCGCCAGATCAGGGGAACATAACTATTAAATCTTGTCCAGGTTGATTGTTGATGGAGTATGTTTTTTCACTAATTACAGAAGTCTGCATTATTCCTTTTACCCTTGTGGCTCCTTCTCTTTTCTGTATGGATCGTGGTCCACTACCGTTTGAGTTTCATTTTTTATAAATCAAATATAAGAATATAAATAAAAAAATATGGATGAAGATGTTTGACGAGTCGAATCCTATTGGTGAAGAAGAAAGAGACCTGCAAGGATCCTTCATTTGATGAAGGTTGAACATGACTTAGGCCCTTCATTGGCGCGAAGAACTTGAAAGAGCAGCAGAAGGTTCTTCAACCCCTTCATGTAGAAGAATGCAGACACGCCCCTTCAGTTAGCGCATCTCGTGCAGAACTATTAACATATAGTATTAACTCATTCTACATAAGATTAGGACTAAAAGCCACAAGAAGGCCATAGTCCCTTTTGATTTTAAGATAGATAAAGAAACATCTGTATATAAGAACTTGAAGTAGAGTTATTTGTAAGAGTTTACTACAAAGCCAGTCCCAACTAAGGTTTTTAAGACTAAACTCAATTAGGACAGAGGTTCCCTGTTGCTGACCCAAAGGCGATTTAAACCATTTTTAATGTTTATGGCTGAGGCTGTTAGTCTTTTACACGAAATTGGGGCAAGAGTTGCCAACACGATCTGAAATTGGAAATGACCTCTTTTCAAGATTTGGGCAAAAGAACAGATGAAAGCATAGCAGGAAATTGAAACGAGTTTTAATGAGGAGACTCAGTTAATAAACAATTGAAACGATTCTCCATTGCATTTGCGTGAAAATCTTGGGGCTTAATGCTGCTCTGCGGACAATAAGGGTGAACTAACAAACAATTTAGCAAAAACTTGGGCGAGCTAGATAGAGAGATAGTAAGAAGAAAAAAATAAACTGGCTGATGCAGATGTTAACAATTTAGGGGAGAAGAAAAGGTTAGAATACAGCAGAAAATACTAGATTTAATGATAAGAAAGGGCGGCTAGGTTAGAAACGCTGTCTTCTAACAGAGCGCAGTAGCTTCACAAACAAGCAGTTAATAAGAGAAAATATAAACAGAATACTTTATGAAAGACACTACGCTTGCTGAAAAGAATAAGGACTCTGTTCAGGGGAACAGGGGATGACAATAGTTAGTTTATTAACCAGCTGTTGGGTTTGCTATCTCTCACTCGTTTAGGCTCGCTATTAACGGCAGTGCGCCAACCGGGCAGTAGACACCTCCGACGCTCAGCCCAGATGCGTGACAACCAAAGTTGGATTAGAATAACAATTGCGTCTTCTTAGCAAACTTATTAATGATAGGTTAGCCGCCCAATGCGCTTGAGGCTCTGACTGGCAATATATTGGCAGTGTTGTTTGTTGGGTTTTTTGTCTACTATAGGCAATGTTGCTGGTTATATGCTGACCATCTGATGCTGGACGTTAGGGAGGTTAGGAAGTGATAGGCCTGCTGGATTGTATTTTTAGTGAATTAACAGTACAGCTAATCCAGTAAAGTTAAAAATACAACAAGGGCTGTCTTTTCGTAGTGTGGCTGTCAGTGTAAGGTAGATTCAAAGGTGGCAGTGCTTTATGGGCTGCATTTCTGGGGTGGGGCGCTTATAACTGGGTCGCTGTCTTCAGGGCTAGGTTACTTTCTTTAAATTGGATGCGATGCGGGCCTGTGTTTAGGATTTATTGGCCCTCAGTTTGGTCGTCTCCTGCTATGAGGATTTCTTTGTTTTATATTCGGTATAATGCCAATCGCAGTTTAGAGCAGATGGGTTTAGATGTATATCATAACCTACAACAAAGTCAAAACCTTTGAACTTGCATGGGCTAGAAGTCTTGATACCTTTGTTTTGCTGGCAGGCAATTCATCTGCAGAGTTATTTGCTTATGCTAAATTAACTTGAAATTGTTTTTTATGCATCAAAGCCTGTAGATTTGTTAGATATGATAGACTTGGTCTGTGCTTGTGCTCTAATTGGGACACATTACGTATGTCCTTATGGAGTCATTAAGTCTTTGCACTCCTGGCATTGTTTGACTTCACTTTTCTTCTAAGAGTAAATGTTGTCCAGGCATTACGGGTGTTTTGGGATATTGTTCCTAATCTTATCTTGGGCGTTGGGTTGGAAAAAGGAGGTGTGGCCAGGCCAGTAATCATAATTATATTCTCTATGTTCACCCACAAAATTAACAATGTGCACCTTGGGTTGGTTAACTTTTGTCCTAATAGTAAGTTAAAGGGTTTATGTTAATTTTCGTTGCTGATTCTTTCATATGCAGTATTGTCCATTGGCTGTTAAATGGTTTAAAACGCTCACAGTTGTCGTTGGGGAGGGACACTTGCTGTTCGGTTAGTATGCGTCATGTACTGGTTATAAACATGATAGTTATATAACTGACCTTATCTAAAAGATTGGAGGTGGTTAAATTGGTTTGCATATGATACGCCACAGCTGTGGTTGCGCAGTAAATGCACAATATTTAAACTGATTCTGGAAAAAGGCCATAGGGTGGGATGTCCATGCTGTGATGGCACTCTGCACTCTGTTTGGCGGCGGATTTTAATATTTAGTTTGTGGGTTTACATGTCTGACTTGGAAAGCCATTTGATTCATCTTGCATTGGTTTAATTATAAATTGCTGAAAATCCAAAGATTTGGGGTTAATAAAACTCTCCTACAGTGTATGTAGCAACTGTCATTTTAGTTAAATGCTCCCATTTTTTTAAATTAATTTTGTTTTATTATCTGTTTTTTAAAAGATGTAATCTATTTTACCAAAGCAAATCGTGCGTGTGTTTTTTAACTCATCGAATTGAAATAGGCGCGGCGATTGTTGGGGTTGCCCTTAGAAAAAATTGGGAGTTTTTAATTAAATGGATTAAAATATCTGGAATATGTTTAAGATTAATTCTGGGTGGAATTAAGGCATGGGCAACGGCAATCTATTAAAACATTTAAAAATCCCGATGGTTACTCAACTTTTGTTTTAAGAGGAAGTATTTAGCAATTTTACATTTAAGATAAATATTAATGAGGCAAATGTATAGTTTACTATGAATTTTCCAGAAATTTGAAGAAAAGGGATGTTTCGTTTTTCCTAGTAGCCTTGCTCGAATTTTAGGATTTTTATGATAGTGGTGATACCTATCATATTATAATCACTATGCTCTTAAAAATGCGTTCTTTATGGTGTATGTAGGCAGTAGTCCATCTGATTTTTCTAGTTAAACCAATTTGTATGTCCATTTCAACAGTTGATATAACAGATACTATTTTTTAATGGCTATCCACTCTAAGGTTCTACAAGCATTGCCACCATCTTATGTAGGGTTTTGCGATTATCAGTTATTAGCTTTGGTGGAGGTCATTGTTATTTAAAGATTTATATTGCGGTTTCTTTAAATTCATTGGATGTACAAAAATAGTTAATCAGACGGAAGCCAGTTGTTTTGTTCGATTATTAATGGTGCTGGAAAGTGATGAACATTTTGTTAGATAGTAAGATGTAACTCGGTCCCGAGGGGCGTAATTTTTGGTCCCTGGGGAGGAAGTAAATAGCTTTGGTTTCACGATCACCAAATTCTTATCTAGCACGTAAGCCCCCGTTCTTATAAATTAACGATTGCGTCAAGTTTAGAGGTTTTTGCGTGTTACTTTTTGTTTATAAACAGGGTGTTATTTTTGTCAAAAACTGACATGTGATGGACCGTGATGTGTATGTGAAAAGGGGGGTTTTCGTGCAAATAAGGTGGGTGTGCTTGATCGAACGTTTACTTACCATTCTCTCACAGAAAAAAGGCTCTCTCAAGCAATGCATTTAAAATGCATTAAGCCGTAAACAAATCAGAAGTATTCATAGAATGGCTAATGAATAAAAAATGTGTGTTAGAAGATTGGATATCTAAACAAAGACAAATCAGATTAATACCTGTCCACACACTGTAAACTGCAACTGCCATTAGTGAGTTAAAACAGTTTGGGCCGGCTTGTCACAGCTTTTGGACTTCATTTCCACCTGAACAGAGCATGGTGTAGCAGACTGCGTCAGCTCAGATGGAGGTTGCAGAGTGAAAAGAAGCCCAAGCACACCTGTGATTTTACTTAGTCTTCGCTGGGGGTAGGGGGTGAGAGGAGTAAAGAGGAGAAAAGGGGGGGGGGGGGATATGGAGGGAAGCAATGCGTTGAACTGCACAGTCTCTTTGATGGACAAGGTGTAGTGGTTTTTAAACTTGTCGAGTGATGTCACTTGGGAAAAGAACGGAGGGGGAGAGGAGGGACAAGGAGGGGGAAAAGAGGCCAGCACACCTGTGATTTTTCTTTGGTCTTTCTCCTAGCTTATGAGGATTTCATTGTTAAATTCTGTATCATGCAATCTGCAGTCTAAGATCGAGGGGTAGCATGTATAATCCATAACCTACAACAAAGTCAACCTTTGACCTAGCATGTGCAAGAACGTCTTGATACCTTTGTATGCTGGCAGGCAAATCAACAGCAGAGTTAATAGCATCTTCTAATTAACTAGAAATTGTTTTCTAGCATCAAAGCCTGTAGATTGATCAGATATGCTAGACTTGGTCTGTGCTTGTGCTCCTAATAGACACCAAACGTATGTCCTTATGGAGTCATTAAGTCTTTGCACTCCTGGCATTGTTAGACCTTCACTTTCATCTAAGATAAATGTTGTCCAGGCATTAGGGTGTTTTTGTTATTGATCCTAATCTAACTTGTGCGTTTGGTTGGAAAGAGGTGGCCAGGCCAGTAATCATAATTATATTCTCTATGTTCACCCCACAAATACAATGTGCCCAAACCCATGGCTGTGGTCTAACTTTTGTCTAAAGTCAGTTAAAGGGTTAATGTTAAATTCGTTTGCAGATTCTTTCATATGCATTATTGTCCATTGGGCTGTTAAATGGATAAAACGCGTTGTCGTTGGGGAGGGACACTTGCAGTTCGGTTAGTATGCGTCTGTACTGGTAATAAACATGAAAGTTATATACTGACCTTACTAAAAGATTGGGGTGGTTTAAATGGTTTGCATATGAAACGCCACAGCCAGTGGTTGCGCAGTAAATGGCAAAATTTAACTGATTCTGGAAAAAGGCCATAGGGTGGGATGACCATGCTGATGGCACTCTGTCACTCTTTATGGCGGATTTTAAATATTTAGTTAGTGGGTTTACAAGTCTGACTTGGAAGCCATATGATTCATCTACTGCAATGGTTAAATTGCTGAAGTCCAAAGATTTGGGGTTATAAAACTCTCCTACATTGTAAGTAGCACTTTCATTATATTTAAATGCTCCCATTTTTTAAATTAATTTTTTAAATAGTTATAAAAAGATGTACATCTATATAACCAAGCAAAACGAGCGTGTGTTTTTAACACATCGAATTGAAAATAGGCGCGGCGATTGTAGGGTTGCCCTTAGAAAAATTGGGTTTAAAATAAAATGGATTAACATATCTGAAAAAGATAAGAATAACTGGGTGGATATTAAGGATGGGCAAGGCAATCTATTAAAACATTTAAAAATACCCGATGGTTACTACAACTTTTGTTCTTTAAGAGAAGTATTTAGCAATTTTAACATTAAGATAAAAATTAATGAGGCAAATCTTATAGTTACTATGAATTTTCCAGAAATTGAAGAAAGGGAGTACGTTTTTCCTAGAAGCCTTGCTCGAATTTTAGGCTTTTATGATAGTGGTGAAACATATCATATTAAAACACATATGCACTTAAAAAGCGGTCTTTATGTGTATGTAGGCAGTAGACCATCTGATTTTCTCGTAAACCCAATTTTGTATGTCCATTTACAACAGTTAAAAACAGATACTAATTTGTTTAATGGCTATCCATCTACTGTTCTACAAGCATTGCCACCAACTAATGTAGGGTTTTGCGATTATCAGTTACATAGCTTTGGTGGAGACATTGAATTTAAAGAATTAATTGAGGTTTCTTTAAATTCATTGGATGTAAAAATAGTTAATCAAGACGGAAAGCCAGTTTGTTTGTTCTGATTTATTAATGGTGCTGGAAGTAGAAGAACATGTTAGAATAGTAAGAAGAACTCGGTCCCGCGGGCGTTAATTTTTATGTCCCTGGGAGAGAATGTAAATATCTTTGTTCACGATCACCAAATCTTATCTAGCACGTAAGCCCCCGTTTTAAATTAACGATTGCGTCAATTTTTAGAGGTTTTTGCGTGTTAATTTTGTTTAAAAACAGGTGTTAATTTTGGTCAAAACTGACATGTGATGGACGTGATGTGTATGTGAAAAGGGGGGTTTTCGTGCAAAATAAGATGGGGGAGCTTGAACGAAGATACTTACATTCTCTCACAGAAAAAAGGCTCTCTCAAGCAAATGCATTTAAAATGCATTAAGCGTAAACAAATCAGAAGTATTCATAGAATGGCAAAGAATACAAAATGTGATAGAAGAGTGGAATCAAAACAAAGACAAATCAGATAAATACCTGTCCACACACTGAAAACTGCAACTGCCACGTAGTGAGTTAAAAGGTTTGGGCCGGTGTCACAGCTGTTGGACTCTCATTTCACCAGACAGAGCAAGGTGTGCAGACTGCGTCAGCTCAGATGGATGTTGCAGAGTGAAGAAGCCCAGCACACCTGTGATTACATAGTCTTCGCTGGGGGTAGGGGTGAGAGGAAGTAAGAGGGGAAGGGGGGGGGGATATGGAGGGAAGCAATGCGTTGAACTGCACAGTCTCTTTGATTGACAAGGGGTGTGGTTTAACTTGTCGGTGTGATGTCCACATGGAAAGAACGGAGGGGAGAGGAGGGACAAGAGGGGGCAAGAGGCCCAGCACACCTGTGATTACAGTCTTAGCTGAGGTAGGGGTGAGAGGGTGCAAGAGGGGAAGGACCCCCCTACCCCTCTCACCCCTACCCCCCACATGGAGGGTGGTAGTGCGTTGAACTGCGTGGTCTCTTTGATTGACAGGGGGTGTGGTTTAACCTGTCGTGTGATGCCCAATGTGGAGAACGGAGGGGAGAGGAGGGACCAGCTGGGCAAGGGGTGATGGGATAGTGAAGTGCTGGCTACCTGTGATGGACAGGGGCGTGCGTGTGTCAGGCAGAGACACAGTGGAAGGAGGGGAGAGGAGAGAAGGAAAGGGAAGGGAGGGAGTGGATGAAAGGGGGAGGGGGCAGTGGATTATATTTTCGTTTGTCTTCAAGCAACATGTGTGATGTTACAGTGAGTGGTTGTGACTAACTCTGTGTGTGTGTGTGTGTGTGTGTGTGTGTGTGTGTGTGTGTGTGTGTGTGTGTGTGTGTGTGTGTGTGTGTGTGTGTGTGTGCATGTGTGTGTGTGTGTGTGTGTGTGTGTGTGTGTGTTAAGTTTATGATGATAATTCCAAGTGCGCCAGTCACCATGGAGACGGTTTGCATCATGGATTTCTTGCATGAAGGTAGTAGGTTTGAATGCCATCAGAGCCATTTGTTTATGGTATTTTTTGTCGTTCATTGTTCCCATCTCTTTCCGACTGCTGCTATTTTTGCTAGTGTTGCTGCACTTATCATTATTACTATCATTATTATCCTCATCCAACAGTACTGTCTGCTGTTATTCATTGAGCATTCAACATCTTTCCACCAAACATTTTTATTACCAATATTATTTAATGCCTTTATTACTATCGGTACTCTCATCAACATATCACTATCATCATTACTGTCTTCATCATCACCACCCATTACATCATTACAACAATAACTGATGTCATTGTTTGTTATTATTACTGTCACTATCATTTATACCCTATACATATGATCATTATGTCCTATTATCACTGATACCATTGACATCATTAACTGTAGAATAAATAGTAGTTACGCTTAGATACAATAACTTATTCAAAAAAAAGGAGAGAGAGAGTAATATTGTGTATAGGTGTATGTTCCCCTCTCCCCCCCCCCCCCCCCCCCCCTCCCCCCAGTTAGTATGTAAACCCATCCCCTTCTTCTCTCCGCCCTCATAGCATCAACACCCCCACACTAAAGCAGTATGCACCTATCCACCACTGCAATATTAGCCCAAAATATCCTCCACCAACACACACATACCTCCATATCTCCCATTTTTTTCTCTCCACACACAACTCACAGCTATCTTCCTTTCCCCTCTCACTACACTCTCTCCATTTGTCACATCAATCTATTGTTTATTCAGGTACTTGTCCATTTCCCTTTTCTTCTCGGGTTTCTTTTAATTTAAATATACTATTTCCTCTACAAGAGCTTCTTTTCCCCTCTCCCCTCTTGCCTGTACACAATTGTGTGTGGGTGTTTGTAACTATGCGGAAACACACACACACACACACACACACACACACACACCCCACACACCACACAACACACCAACACACACACCACACACACACACACACACACACACACACACACACAACACACACCACACACAAGTTCCTTCTTTTTCCTCTGTCCTCTGTCTCTCTCTCTCCTCCCCCTCTCTCCTCTCTCTCTCTCCCCCTCCCTCCCCTCTCTCTCTCTCTCTCTCTCTCTCTCTCTCTCTGCCCCTAACCCTCTCCCAGTCCTCTGCTCCAACACTACTGTTTCTTTTCATTTCTTTGATCATTCCTATTCCTTTCACCTACTTTGATATTTCTAACATTACAGTATTTAATCCTTACCACCTTCTTCCTGTTTCCAGCAGCACTATTAACTTTTACTCGTTTACCATCCCCATTCCTGTTGCCCTTACTATTACCGGTACTAATATTACTTTTAGGGGTGTTTGATCATTGATCATTTGAGATCAACAGTACTGTCAGATGATGATCATTGTTATATAAGTGGGATGATGTTGTGGCTGATTGGGGAAATGAAGGAGGTGATCAATGATTGATGGATGATGATGATTGCCATGGTATTAGTATGATCCACAGTAGTGTAGGATGATGGTCTTTTCAAAAGTGGAATTAGGGTATTGGCCTTAGTATGATAATGCCAGTTGGGGGAATAAAGGAAATGATCAATGAATATGATGATGATCATTGTCATCAGTAAGATCTGCAGTATTTTAGGATGATGACCAATTGTCATAAATAAAAATAATGTGGTGGCATTGGGTGAAATAATGCCAGTTGGGGGGGAAAAAAAGGAAGATGAAGGGATGACTGATGGATGATGATCATCGTCCATAAGTGTGGATAAACAGTGCTTTAGGATGTTGATCATTGTCATAAGTAAATAATATGATAGCATTGGTATGATAATGCCAGTTGAGGGGAAATTGTAAATGATCAATGACTGATGGATGGTGATCGTTGTCATAGGCGAGATCAACACTATCACAACCCCACACACCCCACACACACACACACACACACACACACACACCAACACACACACAAAACCACACACACACAAAGGGGGCACACACACGACAGCAAATGGGTGGTGATCATAATGATAATTGTCATATGTGGGGATATGTGTATAAAAAAGAAACATAGACACATGCACTCACATCCAAGCATACATATATACAGAGGGGAGACACACACACCCAAGATACATATATACAAGGGGAGACACGCACACCCAAACATACATATATACAGAGGGGAGACACACACACCCAAGTATACATATATACAGAGGGGAGACACACACACCCAAGCATACATATACACAGAGGGGAACACACACACCCAAGCATACATATACACAGAGGGGAACACACACACCCAAGCATAAAATATATACAGAGGGGAACACACACCCTAGCATACATATACACAGAGGGGAGAAAACACACACCCTAAACATACATAAACACAGAGAGGGGGCACAAGTGAAAAAGACAAGGGAATGGAAGTGGTCGATGAAGAAATGCGGGGTTGATATGTTTAAAAAAAAAAAAGAGGGGCAGTAATTAAAGAGGGAAAGAAGGAACAGAGCTTTAAGTTCATGTGAGGTAAATGCACGGGGGTACGGTGTGGGTGTGAGTGATTTGGTGCAGGGTATAGTGGGCTGGTGTTGCGGTGGTGGATAGGTGCATGTAGTTTTAGGATGCTGATGACATGCGAGTGAAGGGAAGGAGTGGGTGTGTTTAGGGGGGGGGGGTGGAGGTGGGAGGATTTATGTACCTGCCTACCCTTGTCAACCTCGGGGGATGTCAGTGGAGGAAGGACTAGCCACAGCCCAAACACACTCACAGCTTGCTTACAATCTCATTCATATATCATGCATTCGTCACATCAAACCACTAGTAAAGTCTATAACTTTACTACACATAATCATAGAAAACATCAATGCACATGGGGTCAAACAAAATAAAACATTCTCTCTTTCCTTGAACCCACAAAACCATTTTATCTAAATCATCATAACGACAAAAAAACAGAAAAGCACACAAAACAAAGTGTGAAGTAACGACGAATTTTAAAGCACGACACAAAACAGGACAAGAAATTTTCGGCAAAAATGCCTTCCCAGCGACAAACAAAAAAAAAAAAGTACAGACATAAACATGCAAAAATACTCCCCTCGTGAAGCCAAAGTGGTGAGTAAAGTAGACGAGGGACAGTGGAAAGGGGGGTGAGTAGAGGGTTTAAGGAATAGGGCACGAGGAAAGAGGGTAGAGTAAAGTGAGGAGGAGGAAAAGGAGAAGGGAGAGAGAGAGAGAGGAGAGAGAGAGAGAGAGGGGTGGAGGGGGGAAAGAGAGGGGAGAGACAGAGAGAGAATGAAAGTAGAGGAAGAGTGGAGAATGAGAGAGAGAAGAGGAGGGGAAGGAGAGTGAGTGGAGGGGGAGGGTGTGATGGTATTAGTGGGTGTGTGCATATGAATGAAATGAACAAGAGAAAGCACAATAAATAAGATACATAAACTCGAAAAAGCATTTTAAATGATAAGGGGGGGGAGGGGGAAAAGAGAGGGGAGAGACAGAGAGAGAATGGAAGTAGAGGAAGAGTGGAGTGAGAGAGAGAAGAGGGGAAGGAGAGTGAGTGGAGGGGGAGGGTGTGATGGTATGTAGTGGGTGTGTTGAAATATGAATGAAATGAACAAGAGAAAGCAAAATAAATAAAATTAAAATACTCGAAAAAGCATTTTAAATGACAAGGGGGGGGGGGGGGGGAGAAGGAGGTCAGCCCCCTTTAAAGCATCCGACCCAAGTCTGACCCAAAGGGTAGGTTGCCTACCCAAGCCCAAGGGTGAGAGGGAAAAAAGGGAGAACCCCCAGAAAAAACCCATTAGCCAAAACGCAGCTAAGAGCTGCAAGCTCACCCCCCCCCCCCCACCCCCCCCCCCCCCCCCCCCCCCCCCCCCCCCCCCCCCCCCCCCCCCACACACACAACACACCAAAAATAAAAAAATAAAAAAAAAACCTTGCCCGCGGCAAAACCCCACACACACACACACACACACACACACCACACACACACACACACCACACACCACCACACGTGCCGCCGCGCGCCACGAACAAACACTACCACTCAATACACGCATTAAGTGCACACATTGGGGGGAGGTAACAGTGGGGAATAAAGTTTGTTTCATTTGCCGTAAATCATCATAACTAACCCGGGTATAAATAGGTGTTCAACTTTACCCGGCCAGGGATCTTAAACTATTTACGAATCACTGTCTTTTCCTTCCCCGAAGTCGGGTGGTGGTGCCCTGTGGCGGGGTAATAAAAAACGGTCACACACGTAATGTTCTCATCCCCAGCTGATGCGTTTGTGCCATAGTGTTCAAATGCTTCGGCTGTTCGGATGATCCCCGGAGTCTTTTAGCCAGGTACGACAAAAAACAACAACAACAACAACTGTCTTTCCTTTTCTTTCTTTTTTTTCTTTTCTTTTCACTGTCACTTTCACAAACACCAGTCACAACACAACTGCTGGCACTGGTCAGCTTGGACCGCTGGCACTGGTCAGGTTGGACTGCTGGCACTGGTCAGGTTAGACTGCTGGCACTGGTCAGGTTACTGGCGTTGGCCTGATGAAAGTGGCGCCGCCAGGTATGAAGTCGAACCCCGGTTTCAAGTCGAACAATGACTACCATACAGACATTGATCTGTTCTCCTTCTTTCTTCCTGCATTAAACGCATTGCACTCTCTCTCTCTCTTCTAGTCTGCTCTATCAGATGGACATAGTTGCCTTTTATTCTTTTCCTTTTTTTTCTTCATCGATTAGCAACTCTCTCTCTCTCTCAACATCTCTCCTTAGTCCTTCCTCTGCAGACTCTATATGGTGCTAATGCTTCAACTCGGTTCTCCTCACTCCTCCTCTCATCTCTCTCCTTTTCTCTCGAGCAGAGCCTACTCTCAGAACCTCTCTCCCTCTCTGTCTGTCCTCTCTCTGTCTCCCCCCAAAACTCTCTTGAACTTTCTTATTCTCTTCCTATGTGTCAAAGGGTGAGTACTATTGGTCAGAATTTTTCCCGCCTTGTAACGAGGTTACCTCCCCTCTAATTTCATTGGACATGCAAACCGTCAAAGTCACATCTACCCGCCTTCTCTCTGTGGTGGTCAATGGGTCATTTAATTAATTAGCTTGATTTCACCCCCACCACACAATACCTCCCCCTTCCTACTTTAGCCGGCGGTGTCTGGCTTAACTGTGACACTGGTCTTGTAAATTGGCCAGATCAGTCTGGCCCAGGCGTAGCGATCCGTCTGGCCAGACCTATTGAGACGTTGGTCAGCCACTTAGCCTGTCTGGTGTCTCCGCGAGAACTAAAAATAGCCTTTAATTGGCTGAGGCGACGCATAAAGTCGTCTGCCAGCGCCAAGATGTCTGAGTCAGGCTTAAGTCGATTTGAACTGGCTGGCGACTGACCACGAATTTGCTTTTTCTATTTTGTCCGTGACAATTTCCCCTTGCAAAAGACTATGCTCAGCATTGTCTCAAAACAACGGTACAAAAAAAACACAACCGAATTTGCTGACACCACAGCTACACGTGCAAGGTTTTGCAAAATGATTTACAACAAACAGTTTTACAAATTTAAGCATTATATCACAGTGAATATCACCCCAATGGGTCTTCATTGACGTGCGCTTTTGCCTTATTTCAGCTCATTTTCTGATAACCTCTGTGCGCACCTATGCAATTCCCCTACTTGCGGATTTGCCATCTCTTCTCTTCACAACTACTTTGAAGAGCACAATCTGATATGACCACGATCCATGACACCTCACTGAGGAATTTCCATCCTCACTTATCGCAAACAGTGCATCACTACACAAGCGACTGTATGCTCCAAACATAACTACATTTACATGAATAAGTCTCACAACGAAAATATGAACCATAGCCAAATGGGAATGAACCCATATCCACTCAACATAACTGTAATCAACACATATTATCAACAAAGTAGCTATGCACCCCGGATATGACTGACTTCCTCTGAGTTGCAGCTTGCTAGACTACACGGCTTAAATAGTCAGCTCCGACATTCTGTCGACCTGGGATGTACTGGACTCGATACCTGTAGGGCTGCAGTGCCATTGCCCAGCGCAGCACCCTGCTGTTTTTCAGCTGCGCCTCCTGCAGAACTTGAGTGGTTGATGATCAGTCTCTACCACGAACTCTTTCCCATACAGTATTTGTGAAATTTCTGCATGGCCCACACGACAGCCAAACACTCCTTCTCTACCGTTGCGTACCCTTCTTCACACTTCGTCAACTTCCTGCTAGCATACCTCACAGGAAACTCGACCCCTTCGTGCTCCTGCAACAATACTGCACCTATCCCACCACCTGATGCATCTGTACGCAACAGAAATGGTTTAGACATATCAGGTAGCTTCAAGATGGGACGGGAACCTAGTCGTTCTAGCACCGTCTGCAGTGCTTGCTCTGCAGCGTCTGACCACTCGACCACTGCCGGTTTCCTGCCTTGACCAAATCACTGGCCAGACCTATTGAGACGTTGGTCAGCCACTTAGCCTGTCTGGTGTCTCCGCGAAAACTAAAAATAGCCTTTAATTGGCTGAGGCGACGCATAAAGTCGTCTGCCGGCGCCAAGATGTCTGAGTCGGGCTTAAGTCGATTTGAACTGGCTGGCGACTGACCACAAATTCGGTTTTTCTATTTTTGTCCGTGACACCCCCTATGCTATGGAAAGATGGGAGGGGAAGGGAGATTCATGTGGAGGTGGTAGTGTCAAATCAGGTGTAGGAGAAAAAAAGGGAGGGGGGGGGGGGGTAAGCGGAAAAGGAGAGGGTGGGTCTGTGGGTAGGCAGTGGATTGGTATAGGACATGGGGGAGAGTGTGGTGGAAAGCGAAAGGTGAAAGGAGGGTGGCTATAACTTCTGTATGAAGTGGGTAGTAGGGGTAATGGTGGTGGTGGTGTTGTGTGTGTGTGGGGTGTGTTGGTGGAAGATAATATTGCCGATTGGTGTTGAAGTGGTCTGGCTTACCTTAAGCTTGGGAAAGATGGGAGGGGAAAGAAGATTCATGTGGAGGTGGTAGTGTAAAATCAGACGTGGGAAGAAAAAAATGAAATCAATCAATCAATCAATCAATCAAATAAATAAAGTTTAAACAGATCAAAATAAAGATAAGATTAAAATAAAATAAATAAAATAATTTGGAGGGTGGCTGTAGCTCCTGTATGAAGTGGGTAGGGAGGGGTTTGGTGGTGGTGGTGGTGTGTGTGTATGTGTGTATGTATGAGTGTTGTTGGTGGAAAATATTGCCGACTGGTTTTTGAAATGGTGGGTATGTTATCTTCTGTAACTGTTAAATTTGTTGATGCCTTGGGGCTGTAGCGTGCCAAGTTTGGCAATTGAGAGGGGATGAGACTCTTGAGCTGCACATTCAAAGCTATCACTCGGTGATTGCCAAAGTGCCAAAACTTTCACATGGTTGATGTTGTGTTGGGGGTGGTTGAAATGTTGGGCAACGGGTTTAGGTCAGTGGTGACGGATGTCGGCCAGGTGTTCAGAGATACGTGTCTTAAGTGTGTGGGATGTTTCACCTACACAGATCTTGCCACACAGCTGGCAGTGGATAGCCAATACAATGCTGTGGCTCGGACAGGAGAATGTGCGTTTAATTGTGAAAGAGTCTTTGGGGCCCTGTAGGATGGTGTCTAATTTGGCGAGGGGGCAGATTTTGCAATTAGGTTTTGAGCAGGGGTGAGTACCTGGTGGTGTAGGTGTGGAGATTTGTTGAATTTGGACCGCATGAGAAGATCTTTAAGGTTTTTATCACGTTTGAACCTGATTCCTCCCAGACCCATGTGCACGGCTTTTATACACATGCATTTCACACTCTTACACACACGCGCGCGAACGCACGCACGCATGCACGCACGCACGCGCACACACACACAACACACACACACACACACACACACACACACATACATACATACATACACACACACACACACACCACACACACACACACACACACACACACACACACACACACACACACACCACACACTCATGAACAACACAAACACAGACACAGACACACAGAGACAGATACATAGAGCCTCAAACGCACACACATACATACACACACGCGCGCGCGCGCACGCACGCACACACGCACACATCTGTATGCAATTTTTCACCTACAAGATCAAGCCCACTTCTTACCCTTGTCCCATTCCCCCCTTTCCCCCCTGTCTCCCTCCCTCCCCATGCTGGCTGTTCTTGCTCACCCCTTTTTCCACACACTGTCTTGTTCGTGACGACTGCGAGCAGGGAGTTATTGTTTTGTGCAGTTTTGAAGTTTATTCATTGAAATGTCTGAACAGTATGTCTGTAAAAAATGCACTTGTCTATCTTGCATCAAGTATTCTATTAGCAACAGTTTAAAACATTTTTTTCTGTAATGAAATGAGGTAGGGAACAGTAAACGTATAACAGAAAACAAGTGGGGTATGCTTTGCTCCCATAAGGAAACCTTAACACAGAGTAACTTTTATTCAAGACTGGCACAGCCTTTTAAACTTGAATAAAGTCAGACAAAATACATAGACGAACAATCTAATAGTGGGGGAAAAACAAGCGCAGGCCAACTTCTGGCAGATAAATGAATTGAACTCTATGGGACATGTTCATGGACAACAATCGTGGACTCACAGTACGTAAGACACAAACATTTTACAGCAGATTCCATGAAAACCTTGTTCAGAGATGTTCCACCTGATGCAATCTTTGAATCCTTGAAAGAGATTCACATTTTTGTCATCGGATCTGAGATTTTATAGAGCAAAGATTTTTATCAAAATTTCGGGTAGGTTTTTTAGAAGATGTATTTTAAAGAGGTGTGTGAATGAATGACTTTCTGTGTGTTGATTTTAACGTGGTGACAGTCCTGATGTGGCCGTTTGCGGTCGGCTGGGCTATAAGCAACATTGCTTAGCTGTATCATTTTTCAAGCTTGGATTTTGGGGGAGCATCTTTTTTGTTGGTGCTTTTCACACAGCATACAGCAGTCTCACTGTAAAGTCATCATCATTCTCTTGCCCATGATGGGCGTAGAGGAGAGATGAGAGACACTCTCGAAGCCAGGCACCGCCATCCGGTCCTGTCCTCTGCCTGTCGCATCAGCGTAGGCCATCCATCCTGGTCCATTCTTTGATGTTGTCCATCCAGCATTTGGCTTGTCGTCCCCTTCGTCTGCCGCCTTCCAGCGTGCCCTGGATGACTGTTTTGGGCAGTGAATTGTGGCGTATGACATGCCCGAACCACGACAGCTTCCTCTTCTTGACTGTTGCCAAGAGGGGTTCTTGGGGGCCTGCAAGTGATGTTATTTGGCTCCTCACAAGGTCGTTTGTCTTCCGGTCTTGCCAAGAGATCCCGAGCAAGCGCCTGAAGCATTTAGTTTCAAACGTCTGGATTCTCTTGGTGGTCTCTGCTGTCATGGTCCAGCTTTCGCAGCCATACAGCAGGATGGACAGCACCAGGGACTTGTACAGCTTCATCTTTGTAGGAAAGCTGATCTCCCTGCTCTTCCAGATCTTGTTTAGCTTTGCCATTGCTGCTGTTGCGATCGCTAGTCTGGTCTTGATTTCTGTTGTAGAGCGACCGTCTTTGGTGAGAGTGGCGCCAAGGTATTTGAAAGCGCCCACTTCTTCAAGCTGTTGTCCGTTCATGTAGATTTCAGCATGGGTGTTGGTTGTGCTGTTGACCGGGACTTTGCTTTTTTCTGTGCTCACTTCCATTCCATATGCACCTGCCCTTTCTTCCAGTCTCTTTGTCAGGTCTTGTATTTCTTCGTTGCTGCCTCCCATCAGGTCGATGTCATCTGCGAACCCTCAGATTATTGATGATTCTTCCTCCGATGGAGACAGTGGAGTGGAAGTCATGGAGGGTTTCACGCATGATATTTTCCAGGAAGAGATTGAACAGTACGGGAGATAGCAGGCAGCCTTGACGGACTCCAACTGTGGTCTTGAAGTAGTCCCCTATCTGGTTGTTGAGGAGGACGGGCGCTGCTGGCGGTGTTATACAGCGCCTGGATGGTTTGGACGAGACCCTCCTCTATGCCAAACTTTCTGAGCACTTGCCACAGACCCCTTGTGTAAAGTATGCACAGATTAATGAAGGTTATAGATTTGTTCGTGCATCAGCAGTCTCATTGTAAAGTATGCACAGATTAATGAAGGTTATAGATATATTCGTGCATCCAGCAGTCTCACTGTAAGTATGCACAGGTTAATGAAGGTTATATTCGTGTCCCGATTCACTGTAAAGTATGCATAGGTTAATGAAGGTTACAGAGATATTCGTGTCCTGACTCACTGTAAACTATGCACAGTTAATGAAGGTTATTGATATATTCGTGTCAGGTTAATGAAGGTTATAGATATATTTGTGTCCTGACTCACTGTAAAGTATGCACAGGTTAATGAAAGTTATAGATATATTCGTGTCAGGTTAATGAAGGTTTTTAGATATATTCGTGTCCTGAAATCACTGTAAGTATGCACAGGTTATGAAGGTTATAGATATGTTCGTGTCCTGACTCACTGTAAAGTATGCACAGGTTAATGAAGGCTACAGATATATTCGTGTCCTGACTCACTGTAAAGTATGCACAGGTTAATGAAGTTATAGATATATTCGTGTCCTGACTCACTGTAAAGTATGCACAGGTTAATGAAGGTTATTGATATATTCGTGTCAGGTTAATGAAGGTTATAGATATATCGTGTCAGGTTAATTGAAGGTTACAGATACTTTCATGTCTGACTTTCGTGTCCTGTCTCCTTGTTTGTTCAGTGTATAGTGAGTTGTCATTTCTGCTACGTGATTTGGTGTTTTCAAGCAGGTTTCGTTTGGAATTATGGGCGTATATTTATTTCATCACGCGAGCAAGAGTTATCCTTTTTGCTTGTTACTTACTGTTTACTGGTCCCTGTTAGTGTACTGATATTGCTGGGCGAATAGGTCAGCTTTTATTGATCTCATCCTTGTCATAAAGTTTTTCAAATGTCTGTCAATGTGAAGCAAATGTTACGCTACACAATTCCTAAATAATTTAAATTTTCTATCAAAGAAGTGTATCCGTTACTGCTTTGAACATGTTTTCCCATTTTTGCCATCTGTTATTCATCAGCTATTTGACGCATTTCTTTTACGATGATGTTGATATTTCCAACGCCTTGATTTATCCAAACAACTCTAAACCCATTTTGATGCACAAAAAAAAAGACAAAAAAAGACGAATGCCCGATGCCAAACATTCTTACCTCGCATTTCTAAACTAAGCAACATTTTAGAATGCCTTATGTGGTAAAAGTTCCCCATCCATACGCATAATTTTCAACCAGTAACTAACACATTGCAAATAATGGTTGATGTACATAGGACATGGACCTATATCCCCATATACAAGATTTGTTGGCTTTTCAACTTGAACTCACCAGAATCTTTTAAAAGAAAACAGGCAAATTTTTTCTGTTCAATAACAGCTTTATCCAATCCCCATAACTCTGCACCACACTGAGTGATAGGTTGAACTTGCGCCTCAAAAGTTTACGTAACACAACAAAGAATCATTATTAAGTCTTCATATACATAGTAATGCATGTTTTGTTCTGTTCACAAGGTCGTGACAGGCAGGTGAAAAACTATGAGAATAGTACAGTAAATGCCATGTCCTGAAGACGGTCTATGACCGAAACATTGAAGATTCTGTTCTGTTTTTCTTGCTCTGTTTTCAAATCGTTTGAGCACCCTCAAAAATAGTTTGTAAATGCCAAGATATTTGTAAAAATCACAACACCCATCGCCTCGCCATTCAAAACATCTCTCCCTTGCTGCTGAGTACCCCTTTTTCTAAACACCACAATGCACTCTTTTCCATATGTGTCTTAAATTGAAGCCTCACAGCTGTAACTAGGAGGTTATCTAACTGGGTTTCCTGTCACAAAGCATTATCTTCGGCTCGTAACAAGATAACTAATTCGAGTATCCCAGGTGACGATGTTCCTCATTGACGTTCCTTTTCAATGATTTTTCTTTCATGTTAATTCATTCATAGATAAAGAAAACAATACAGGACGACAAGAATATCCCTGTTTCAAACCCTATGTGCACAACGTACAGTCTCTAAGTTTGTTACCAGACCATACTTTTGCGTTGACATTAAAAATATATGTCTTTTATACATCGATACAGCTCTCCTTTCTCATGATTCTTTTGAAGAATCGGCCATAGAAGTTTTCTTGACATGGAGTTAAAGGCCCTCCCAAAATCAATAAAACCTACGTTCTACCTGAATTTGTAACCTGTAGTTTGTAATAGAACTATATAGTTCACTGCCTATACCACAAAGGGATACTCTTTTGTAGTGTCCAGGACCGTTAACGTTTCCTTTTTTAAACAATGGTATTATAATTGATTCCATCCAGCTTTCAGGGTATATTCCTCTGTGGAAAATGCATTGAAAACTTCAAGGAACTAAATTATCTCGTCACAATTTCTCCAGTTAATCCGTCTGGACCAGCAGGTCTGCTGTTTTTCAGTGTATTTATAGCTAATAACACTTCGTTTGAAATTGGGTCATCAAGAAAACTGATTTCATCTGTGGTTTCTGAATCAGTTACCGTTTCTGTTTCTACTATGCTGTAACATCTTTTTCAAGGAGATTTTGAAATGTCCAAGCCACTCATCAATAGAAATAGCAGCATGTACATGAGCCACCTTGGATGACATGTTATGTACATTACGCCAGATGACATTGGTATTTTTCACCAAAAGAAGAGAGAGAAGAGAGAGGAGAGAGAGAGAGAGAGAGAGAGAGAGAGAGAGAGAGAGAGAGGAGAGAGAGAGAGAGAGAAAGGCAACACCAAAAATCGTTATATCACAAACGATGATGTATAATGAAGGAAGGGTTGTATCAAATCAAAACATGCAATTAAGAAGAGAGCTGAGAACATCAAAACGCTTATCCCAGTAATGATGATAATGATGATAATAATAGTAATAATAATAATGATGATGATGATGATGATAATAATATTAATAATAAGATGATGATGATAATGACAATAACAATGTCATACAGATGAATCCACATGCATCAAAGGATAACAACATGTCACTAAGGGAAAATAATGTTAAGCAACACTGCAGTATAATACCCAAAGATACAATTGATTGAAGAGCCACCAATAGAGAAGAGAGTGGGCCGATAAAGAGAGGATGATGTCGGGGAAGAGGAGGGGAAGACAGACAAACAGAAGGGAGTTCAGGATAGCAAGAAAGAGTATATGTGCCCACACGCGCACGCGTGCATGTGTGTGGGCGTGCGTGCGTGCGAGTGTGTGTGTATGTGTGTGTGTGTATGCATGTATGTGTGTGAGTGCGTGGGCGTATGTGTGAGCGTGCGTGTGCTCACGCGTGTGTATACGTGTGCGCGTACGTGCGTGTGTGCGTGTGCACGTGTGTGTGTGCGCGCGTGCGCGCGCGCGCGCGCGCGCGCGCGTGTGTGTCTGTGTGTGTGTGTGTGTGTGTGTGTGTGTGTGTGTGTGTGTGTGTGTGTGTGTGTGTGCGTGTGTGTGTGTGTGTGTGCGATAGAGAGAGAGAGAGCGAGTGAGAGAGAGAGAGCGAGTGAGAGAGAGAGGAGACGAGAGAGAGAAAGAGAGAGACAGACAAACAGACAGACAGACAGACAGAGTGATAGACATACGGACAGATAGAGAACGACATACTAATAGAGGCAAACAGATAGACAAATAGACAGTAGAATGAGACAGGCAGAAAGGCAGACAGAGAGAGAGACAGAGACAGACAGACAGACAAACAGTCAGACAGACAGACAGATCGACAGATAGGAGAGAAAGAGAGACAGACAGACAGTCAGACAGACAGACAGACAGGCAGAGAGACGGACGGACGAGTAGACCAATGGACATGAGAGACAGCCCAGACAGACAGAGACAGAGATAGAGACAGAGAGAAAGAGACAAAGAGAGGGGGAAGGGTGCAGCACATGGCATGCTATTTTCACTGTGACTGGTATTACTACTGCTGCAACAGCAACATCAACCCTTGCCATTAGTACTGCCTCCACAACAACAAGAAACCACTACTACTACTACTACTACTACTACAACTACTACTACTGCTACTACTATACTACTACTACTACTACTGCTACTACTACTACTACTACTACTACTACTACTACTACTACTACTACTACTACTACTACTACTACTACAACGACGACGACGACCACCACCACTATGACGGTCTCGACGAGGACGACGACGACGACGACGACGACGACGACTGATGCTGCTGCTGCTGCTGCTGCTGTTACTACGACAAACTACTACAGCTGCTGGTGCTGCTGATGTTGCTGTTGCTGCCGCTGTTACTGCTGCTGATACCACTGCTACTACTACTACGCTGACAGTGTCTACTGAGACTACTACAACTACAGTGTGACTCAGCTGCTATGGCCAACGTATGATTTATACCCGTGAGTCACCAAGGGAGAGACGGGGAGAGAGAACAATGAACATGGGAGTGAAACCACAACGTGGAGACAGCTGTGGGTGAACACACACACACACTGAGGACTGCCTCCATTGGTAATCCCAAAGCAAATAACACGGAAGACGAAAATATTCTGAACGTTTCTTACATTGCATCAGATCTCTCTCTCTCTCTCTCTCTCTCTCTCTCTCTCTCCTCTCTCTCTCTCTCTCTCTCTCTCTCTCTCTTCTCTCTCCACAATAAAACCAGATCTGGCATTACTGGTTTTATAAAAAGATGTTAACAATCTTGTTATGTGGACGGAATTTAATCCTATGGCTCTCCCTCCTCAAAAGTCAAAGATAATGTTAATAACGACAAAACGGTAACGTCGAAATATTAAATATATATTAGTTGACGTGAAAGTCCATGATCAAATTTTAGAAGTTGATTCCCATAGATTACTTGGTCTCGGTATTGAAAACAATTCACTTCATCTTTTCATGTCTCGTCTCAAACTCACGAACTTTCAAGTGAGGTATTTCAGCTCAGTGGAATAAAGCATTTCTGATCAGCATTACTCGAAAAAATTATTCTTCCATGCATATATACAACCAGATATTGACTACGCATCAACATGCTGGGACTTAGCTCGTAAAAACTGTCTAAAACTACTTGAAAGTTTATATAGTCGATATACCAAGCATATACTTCTTAAACCATCTTTTCAAGTAAATGATTACAAAACACTTCCTACTCTCCCTCTAAGACTAGGATGTCGCTTTCATGTACAAAATAATGGGTAAACGTGTACCTCATTATCCTTGTGACACATTCCCAGTGAGTGGCAAGGGAACAAACATCTCTCACAAACAGCCTTAAACACTTGGACCAAACAGAATTTCCATCGTGGTGGAGTGTGACGGACCATTTTTGTCCGGTCCCAAATTGTGGGGACAGTTCTGAGGTGGCGAAAGTTTGCCTGTTGACCTGTTCACCTGACAACTGCTCACCCGCGTTTTGTTGTCAGTCAGGTGAGCGAGGATTTTCCTTTCAGTCCCTGCAGATTTGCCAGCCTGGAAACATCCCCACGGTGTCAAAGAGAGGCTCGCAACTTAGTTTTGGTGGTGATCGGGTATGTGTGGCTAGTTATATGGAAGTTAGGGTTAGTACTAATGGAGCTGGTTTTTCCTACAGGTGGTCGGTAATTTTCCAGTTCTTAGTGAAGGCCTAGAATATTTAATTGTTCTGTTGATTAAACTTTTAACCTGTGGTTGACAAGACTTGACGAGGCATAGGGTGACTGTAGGAAGTTGTGATTAGTCAATGTATGAGTCGAGATGTGGATGAGAAGAATGAAAGGAGTGGATGGAAGAGAGAATAATTTTTTAGATTTATATGTGATAGGGTGTAAAGTGATTAAATTGAATCTATGTATTTTTTTAAACGTTTATTTCCCTAAAGTATGTAATGATGTGAGTGTCAGTTTGTCTGGAAGTGAGGAAATGAAAATTATTGTGTACAATTTTGGAAAATGATTCTGTTTCCCTGTTGTGGACACGTTTTGTGATGTAATGCAGAAAGTTTAAAAACATTTTTTTCTTGATGAAAAGGGACAAAGGGGAATCGTTCGTTTATCTGTAATAATTGTTTTCTTGGTACTTTGAAAGGGTACATGAAAAAATCTTTTCTTCAATGTAATCACTCATGGCGCAAATTGAGGAATTTTTCTATTTTTAATGCACCAATTGTATTGAAACTTAGTAGACTTTATTATGGGTATTATTCCCCAATTCCAGTGAAATTATTAGTGAAGGTGACTGTAGTGACAAAACAAGGACGATAAATATGTAGGTTGCAGGGTAGGTAGCCAATGTATTTTAATCACTTCCCAGGTGTCGGTGAGGCCCCTGAGTCCGACCTGGAACTGATTACCATCAGGTTGTGGGGGTACAGCCGTTAGAGAATGTAAATTTTGTGAGTTCAAGCCACCCATCTTATTTTGCACGAAAACCCCCCTTTTTTACATACAAATCACGCCCATCCATATCAGTTTTGGCTAAAATTAACACTGTTTCTTAAACAAAATGAACCCCAAAAACCTCTAAAATTGGGCGTAATTAGTGTTTTAAAAATGGGGGGGGGGGGGGGGGGGGGCCTTACGTGCTAGATAAAATAGGGGATTCGTGAACAAACATATTTATATTCTCTCCTATACTAATAAAAAAAAATCTAATGATTTACAGTACGCTCTTTACTTCCAGCGCCATCAATAAATCAGAACAAAAACGGATTTCCCTTTTGATTTGTTTTTTTTATATTTAATGAATATATATTTATGCTCATTTAATTCTTTTTTAAAAAGACAGTCTCGCCATTATTATATAAAATGATTTAAACGGCAAAACCCTGCTGTAATGGCTGGCTGAGTACTCGTTTTGAACTCTGGAGTGGGGTGCCCATAAATAAATTGCGGTCTGTTTTTAACTCTCTAATTTGACATACAACGTCGGGTTCACGAGAAAATCGGTGGTCTATGCCTAAATACTTATAAATGCCCCATTCTACAAGGCCGTGTGTTTTAATATGATACGTCTCACCGCTATCATAAAAGCCTAAAATTCGAGCAAGGCTTCTAGGAAAAACATACTCCCTTTCCTCTTCTGGAAAATTCATAGTAACTATAAGATTTGCCTCATTAATTGTTAACTTAATGCCAAAACTGCTAAATACTTCTCTTAAAGAACAAAAGTTGTAGTAACCGTCGGGTATTTTTAAATGTTTTAATAGATCACCTTGTTCATTCTTAACATCTACCCAGTTGTTCTTAGCTTTTTCAGATATGTTAATCCATTTTACTTTAAAACCAATTTCTTTAAGGGCAATCCTATAATCACCGTGCCTATTGTTAATTGGGTGCGTTAAGAACACACGCTCGTTTTGCTTGGTTATATAGATGTACATCCTTTTTATAACTATTTAAAAAATGGAACCTTTTAAATATAACGAAAGTGCTATTAACGTCCGCGGGACTGGGACCTTACTACTTTTCTAATACGCTCTTCTACTTCCAGCTCTATTAATAAATCAGAACAAACAACCGGCTTTTCATCTTGGTTAGTTATTTTTACATCTAATGAATTTATATCTACGCTAATTAATTCTTTAAATTGGTTGTCTCCGTCAAACGTATATAACTGATAATCGCAAACCCCACCCCAGTTGGTAGCAAAAACCTTTAGAACTGTAGACGGGTAGCCAGCAAACAAATTAGCACATGTTCTTAACTGTTGTAAATGGACATACAACATTGGGTTCACGAGAAAATCAGAAGGTTTATTGCCTTTAAATTGATAAACATCTTCTCTTGTTCTAAATCTATAATCTTTGCCACTACTGTGAAAGCCTAAGATTTTAGCAAGGCCTTTAGGGAGCGTGTACTCTCTTCTTTCTTTTAGTGGAAAATTTACAGTAATTCTGAGGTTTGCCTCGTTAATTGTTAACAATATATCATATTCGCTAAGTACTTCTTTTAAAGAACAAAAGTTGTAGTAACCATCTGGTATTTGTATATGACTTATTTGATTGCCTTGTTCGTCATTAACATTAATCCAGTTATTTTGAGCCCCTTCAGATATGTTAACCCACATAACTTTAAACCCAATTTCTCTAAGGGCAACCCTATAAGTACCTCGCCTATTGTCAATTGGGTGCGTTAAGAACACACTTTTGTTTTGTTGGTTTATATAGATGCGCATCTTTTTTATAACTATTTTAAAAACTAATTTTAAAAATGGACCCTTTTAAATATAACGAAAGTGCCACTTACAATGTAGGAGCGTTTTATAATCCTAAATCGTTAGACTTCAGCAATCTAACCATTGCAGTAGATGAATATAATGGCTTCCAAGTTAGACTTGTAAACCCACTAACTAGATATTTAAATCCACCAATAAATAATGATAGAGTGCCATCAGCATGGTCATCCCGCCCCATGACGTTTTACCAGAATCAGTTAAATTTTGCCATTTACTGCGCAACCACAGGCTGTGGTGTTTCATATGCAAACCATTTAAACCATCCTAATCTTTTAGTAAGGTCAGTATATAACTTTCATGTTTATTACCAGTACAGACGAATACTAACTGAACTACAAGTAGTCCTCCCTAACGACAATGCATTTAATCCATTTAAAAGTCCAATGGACAATAATGCATATGAAAGAATCTGCAACGAATTTAACATTAATCCTTCAACTGACTTTAGACAAAAGTTAGACCGCAATCATGGGTTAGGCACATTGTATTTGTGGGGTGCAAAAAGAGATATAATTATGACTACTGGCCTGGTCACACCTCTTTTCAACCAAACGCACAAGTTCGATTGGGATCCATAGAACAAAAACACCCTAATGCTTGGGCAACATTTATTTTAGATGAAAGTAAAGGCCTAACAATGCCAGGAGTGCAAGGCTTAATGACTCCATACGGACATACGTTTGGTGTCTATTAGGAGCACAAGCACAGACCAAGTCTAGCATACTAAACAGTCTACAGGCTTTGATGCTAGAAAACAATTTTTAGCCAATTTAGAAGATGCTATTAACTCGGCTGTTGATTTGCCTGCCAGCATACAAAGGTATCAAGACGTTCTTGCACATGCTAGGTCAAAGGTTGACTTTGTTGTAGGCCATGGATTATACATGCTACCCTCTGACCTTAGACTACAGATTGGCATGATACAGAATTATAACAATGAAATCCTTATAGCTGGAGATGATCAAAACTTAGGGCACAATCAAAGCTTAAACACAAGGCCCGCTCCATCCATTTTAAAGAAAGTACCTAGCCCTGAAGAAAGCGATCCAGTTATAAGCGCTCCACAGCCAGAAAGCAGCCCAGAAAGCACTCCACCTGTTAATGTACCTTACACTGACAGCCACACTAGCGAAAAGACAGCCCTCGATGTATTTTTAACTTTTACTGGATTAGCCATACTTTATTTCACTAAAAATTAATCCAGCAGCTAGCGCTCCTAACGTCCACAGATGGTCAGCCATTGTCACGAGTTTGTCACGAGGCCTACGACGTTTGACCCATCTAGGGTGGCGGAATTATTCATTTTTTTTATTGTCGTTGCTGTTGTCGTGTATCCGTCCCTTAATGTGGCTTGTGGTGGGTTTGCACCTTGGTGTAGTTCAGCTCAACTTCGGTTTGCTTTCTCTCTCTCTCTCTCTTATTCCACTGCCCGTGCTATTCATCCTGTAGGTTCACGGGTGGCTGGTACTTTCTCGCGAACTTGCCTGTTTCTATCGGCCTCTCGCCTGTCTTTTTACCTGTCGCACGTGCTTCATTTCTTTTATTTTAAAAGTATGCTCACTCTGTGACGCGCGTGGCATTTTGGCCGCCATCGCTGAGGGAGGTTAGCTCTTCACTCGAGCGGAGATGTCTCTGGGGCGCCTGCTCCGGTCTTGGTTCTTCACCGTATCATCGAGGGTACAGTCGGTATCTTCAATTCCTACAGTCGGCCTGTAGGAGGGGGGACATCACTCTTTTTTTTCCGCACCTGTGCCTCTGTCCTCTCGACTGGACAGGGGGGCAGAGAGAGTCGTTTGACCCGCCTTTCTGGGTCACCCAACGGGTAGCTGGTAAGCATCAGTTTCGTGGTTTGTTTGTTTGGTTTGTTGTTGTTAGCTGGCTTAGTCTTCTCTTTTGCGCAATTTTCTTTTTGTTTTCAAAAATTGTAGAGAAATATTGTGGGAGACCTTTTTTTTTGGTTAATTCAATCTTTAACCTTGCCATTCTAAATTATTTCCAAAATTCTTTCTCTGTTTATGCATCTGGTGATGCGGGGGTAGTGGGTGGGGATGGGAGGGGAACCTGGTGATTCAGGGTTGGAACTTGCTTGGGTTTCTCGCTCGTCCCGCCCCCTGTCACATTCGCGGACTCTTATCCTTCGGCCCACCGTCTTGTTTGTGTGTGCAAGGAGAACGAGTTTTATGTTCGTTTAGCGTGCGTACGCTGATTTGTGTTCGGATGCGTGGTTGGAGATTTGTGTTATTTGAAAGTGGCTAAAAAATGGACAATTATCCCATTGAATTATTATTTGCAAATGTGGTGGCAGTTATAAAGCGATGGTCGCTGTGTTGGTTATTTCCTAAGAAAGGCAATGTTAAACGTGAGTGAGAGAAGGGTGAAGATTAATTCATATTTGTTTTATAACTGTTGATTTAATGCAGTCTTTTACCTGCATCGTGTGAAAAGGGCCCCTAATGAACATTCCTGATTCGATGGGTTACTGTGTTATGCTCAGGTCTGTGTTGAGCGGGGGTTATGGTGCATTTAAGTAGACTTCCCCTTCCCCATCATGCGAGTGGTTTGCTAAGATTAACAGCATGGGTCAGGCTGTACTGCGGGGGGGTTTCCAGTACCCTTCTTCCTTCCTCCTTCCTTCTTCCTTCCCTCCCTTTCTTTCTCCTCCCAGCTCGTTCCCCCCCCCCCCCCTCCGGGGGCTTCCCCCGGAGTCCGGACTGGAGGTTTGCCACGTGCTGGTTGAGGCCACGCTCTGGCTGGGCCCGCGGACTGATGGTGCCACGTTGCTGGTTGAGGCCACGCTCTGGCTGGGACCGCGGACTGGATGGTGCCCGTGCTGGTTGAGGCCACGCTCTGGCTGGGACTGCGGACTGGATGGTGCCACGTGCTGGTTGAGGCCACGCTCTGGCTGGGACCGCGGACTGGATGGTCCCACGTGCTGGTTGGGGCCCCACGCTCTGGCTGGGACCGCGGACTGGATGGTGCCACGCGGGGTTTTGAGGCTACGCTCTGGTCGGGGACGGGGAAACTGTAGAAAACCCCGCCGGCTTGACTGGCCGGGCCCCTGATCCCGTCCAGGCCCTCCAGTAACACGCCACGGTTTCTTCCCCCCCCCCCCCCCCGGGACGCGCTCTTCACTGCCTGCTTGTGTGTCGAGGGTGTCGGCTTGAGCGACTCCCTTCAAGAACCAACCCGGGTTTTCGGAGCACCTAGTGCGACAGGGGTGCTCCCGGTAGACTTGACGGAGGCAGGGGTGTGGAGGCACTCCAGGGTGTGGGAAGGGATGGATGCTGGAAATTTTCTTTATAATTGTGTATATGTCATATGGGCTGGAATGCTGTAATTGTGATTGTGTACGTCGTTGGTGAAATGTTTATTTATTAAAATCGTGCATGTTGTGTGTGTTGGAATGCTTGATTGTGATTGGCATTTGTGTGCGTTGGAATGCTTGATTGTGATTGGCATGTTGTGTGTGTTGGAATGCTTATTTATGACGTGTGTGCTGGTGTGAATAAATGGGGTTTGTAGTATGTAATCTTTCTCGTGTGGGCTCTGCGAGGCGTGCGAGGTCACCCACCCCCTTCACTCCATCTAGACCGATCCTGTCAGGGCCAGCCCTCCAGGGGTCGGTCGTGACAGTTGTGGGGGCTCGTCCGGGATGTGAAGGGTTTGGGCTGTCTCTCTCGTTTCGCGGAGTTACCTGTTTAGTTTTGTCGTTTTTTGTATATGTTTAGTCAGTTGTCGTGTTTGTTCGTGGGTGGTTGGCTGGGTGACTCTAGCGTGAGGGAGTTTTGGGTGGCCTGAAGGAACACCCGGTGTGCCGGGGGGTCGAGGTGAGACCGAGGGGAGTCGACCGCGTCCAGACCTCCTTCCGCCGGGTAACCTCATGCAGGTACGGCCGTAAGTCTTGCCTTTCTGTTGCCGCTCAGTCTTCCTTTCCCTGTTTTGTATTTAGCCAGTTTTTGTTTTTTTTTTCTCCCGGGGTTATTGAGTACAGGGGGTTGTATCGGACTTTTAGTGTCATTTTTTTCCCTCTCTCCGGATTCGTCTCCCTGTTTGTTTTTCCGGCCGCCCCACCGCACTGTTGCTCGTGTGTGGAGCGCGGGGTTGCCAGAGTGGGGGCACCCGGACATTTTTTTTTTTGTTTTTTTTTTTTTTCGGTGAGCCCACGCACTGTTGCTCGTGTTGTAGAGCGCGGTGTTGCCAGAGTGGGAGCAGCCGGAACTTGTCCGCACCAAAACACAACACCAAAATACACACTATACACACACCCTAAAATATTTGTTTTTAAGTGGAATTGTCTTTCCCTGTATTTGATAACTGTAGGATATAGTGTCATGGCAACGTCCGGTGTGGTGGTATGGCTACTCGGGCGTCAAAGAAGAAGGGTCTTCTAAATGTATTTCCCCACTATTAGTACCAGACATGGGACTACGGTGACTTCCACTTATTCCAGTGCTGTGCGATAGTCCAGAGAGTACTTCATTCTTCTTCGCTAGGGGTTTTTCCTGCTGAGACCCGATGGCACTTAGCCCCGGAAGTGTCAGAGTATAGCGAAGCAACTGTGGGCTTCTGTTGAGTCGCAGAAACCAAAGCCCCCTATTCTCCATGCTTCCCCCGTAAGATTTATGCCCGGGGGACTTTCCTCATGGGAAGGTCGAGACCCAGGGGACGGGTCAGACGGGTCATCTCCGTGTCGGAGTGGTGAACCCCGCCCAGGACATCACCTCCGTCCTGATGTTTCTGGAGCGGCAGGTGGGGAAGAGGCTGCTCAGCGTGGGGAAAGAGATGGATAGGATAGGGGCTCTGCGCCGAGAGGAGACTGACAGACAGGAGATTCGCATGGGGAAGAGCTATGCTGCGAGAGAAGAGGCTCCCCGACAGGAGGCCCTTCGTAAGGAAGAGGCTCCCAGACAGGAGGATCAGCGTAGGGAAGAGGCTATGCTGCGCAGAAAAGAGGCTGCCGACAGGAGGCCCTTCGTAAGGGAAAAGAAGCTGCCCGACAGGAGGCCCTTCGTAAGGAAGAGGCTGCTCAGGTAGGGAAGAGGCTGCCCTCCGTAGGGAAGAAACTAGACGGATGGGGGCTCTGCGTAGGAGGAGATGGAACAACTTCTTTCGCGGTCTCCACTCTGTAAGTCAGGGGGTTTAATCCCCAGGCAGGTGTAGAGTTAGAGGCCCAAAGTTAAAGCTTCCAGAGTTCAGACCTAGTGAGGACTTGATATGTTCCTAGAGCATTTTGACAAGGTTGCTAGTTCATACCAATTGTCTGAGGAACAAAAGGCTATGCACCTTTTTTCTGGATTATCGGTGCTGCAAGGGAGTGTGTGCTCACTCTAAATGAAGGTTGCGTCTTTGCAGACATGCAGTTGGCTCTGCGTAAGCGTTTCCACCTTACCCCAGAGACGTACAGGAGAAGTTCAGGTCATGAAGAAAAAATAACGCGAGACCTTCGTGCCAGTTTGGTGTAGGCTGGCAAAAAAGCTAGGGTACTGGCGTCAGTTGGCTAAGTTGGAGCTGGGGATCTGATCCTCATTGAACAGCTCACCCCAACACTGTGTCCCCCGAGTTGAGGATCCGGATAGGCGAGACAGCACCTCAGGATTTCGCGGCTGCGATTCACACCGCTGAGGTGTTTGCTGAAGCTCGCAGGGCTTATGGGCATCGCCCAGTACGGAGAGGAAGCCCTCCACAGGATTTTGTGGCAATAAGGCGCCCACAAACTGCTAGCGGGGTGAACAAGGCAGGCAGTTCATCGGGGATTTTTAGCGCCCCGACTGTGTTTTTTTGTGGTCGTCTGGCCACATTAGGAAAGATTGTCCTAAAGCCGTGGTAGTCGTGGGGCTAGTCCTTTCAGCAACTCGTGCCTCGGCTAACGTGGGTTCCATCCCAGCTTCTGGTGATTCAGAGTGCCCAGTGTTTCTTTGTTGTTGGTTCCTCCTTGGTCGACACCATCAGGGATTCGGGAGCATCAACGCTCTTTGTGATAAGGATTTGGTTTCCTGAGGCCCGGCGGGCGCTAGTATGATGTGTGCGGGTTGGAGGTGGTTTTACCCCCACCGTCCTTCTGTACTTATTTCTATTCCCACCCCCTACTTCTGTGGCGAAGTATGGGCCATCGCGGTGGAGCGACCTCTGTAATCCCTTTCATAGGGAATACTATCACTTCGCAGACGGACGCAGTCAGTCCGTGTTTACGGATTTGCCCGTACAGGCGTGGGGTGGGAGTCACCAAACGCGGGCCAAAGCTAAGAAGCGGAACAGGAATTTCGTCCCGTTCTTCAGCCGATCTCTGACGAGGTTCTGGCAAGGGCCGATCCTGCTAGCATTATCCGTCTTCAGGCCAGGGACTTGGATGTCCAACGCCTGCGACAACTGGTAGGGGCGTCCTGCTCAGTCTGCCCGGGCAGCCAAGGTGAGCTCAGCTCCACAAGGGATCCCTTTAGGGTTTTCACTAGGCGATCGTGTGGCCAAGCAGCTTGTTGTTCCCAAAGCTTGAGAGAGTCTGTTCTCCGCAGGCCCCTGATTCACCTATGGGAGGTCATATGGGCTCCAAGCGGACTCTCGAGCGAGTAAGAAAAGACTTCTTTTGGCCAGAGATGAACTCCGGTTAGGCAGTACTGCCGCAGTTGCGATGTCTGCCAACGGACAAAAGCCTAAGGGTCGCTTGAAGCGTGTTCCCCCCGGGTCAGTGCCCCGGTTGGGGAAGCCATTCAGCAAGGTTGGGGTCGACCGGTGGGACCCATTAATCCTCCATCTGGTCGCGGTCACGCTACACTTCGGTAGTGGTAGAATCTGCGAGTCGATACCCAGGGGGCTGTCCCGCTTAGGATATCGAATGCCCCCACGTTGCTGATCTCTCAGGGAGATTTTGGGGCGCACTGGCGTGCCAAGAAGAAGTCGGCCGGAAATTTGTATGGAGAGCGATCATCATCCTCTCCAGTTGCCCGGACCGGATCCCGGGCCCGTCAGTATCGACTCATGAGTTAGGCAGTGGAACTGCAGAGTCATGCGTTCACTTTCCGTATATCAGGGTTCCTGTAATACGGAATGCGATATCTTAGCCGACTCCCTAGTCAGCACATTGGAAAATCGGTCAGAGGGGACATTCCCCTCAACCCGGGTTATATCCCTTTTTGGTCTTGTATTAGGTGTAGTGACAGTTTTCACTTCAGTGATGTTAACGGTAATGAATCACCAGTGGTTCGGATTTTTACTTTCATGGTTGGAAGGTTCGCTTAGTTGTTTGATAAATGTAGTATTTGTATTTCTCGGTGTGATTCTATCGTGGAATGTTTGTATTGGATTCCTCGTACTCGTCGAGCACAGAGAGTTGGGTTCGGTCCCTTGTTGTGAATTTGCACATGCGTAAGGTTCAAAGGAGCACTGTATCTCAGGAAACAGATGTTTTTAGAAGGGGGGTTTGTCACGAGTTTGTCACGAGGCCCACGACGTTTGACCCATCTAGGGTGGCGGAATTATTTTATTTGTTTATTGTCGTTTCTGTTGTCGTGTATCCGTCCCTTAATGGGCTTGTGGTGCGGTTGCACCTTGGGTGTAGTTCAGCTAACTCGGTTTGCTTTCTCTCTCTCTCTCTCTTATTCCACTGCCGTGCTATTCAACCTGTAGGTTCACGGGTGGCTGGTACCTTTCTCGCGAACTTGCTGTCTATCGCCTCTCGCCTGTCTTTTTACCTGTCGCACGTGCTTCATTTCTTTTAGTTTGAAGTATGTCACTCTGTGACGCAGCGTGGCATGTTGGCCGCCATCGCTGAGGGAGGTTAGCTCTTCACTCGAGCGGAAGATGTCTCTGGGAGCGCCTGCTCCGGTCTTGGTTCTTCACCGTATCATCGAGGGTTACGTCGGTATCTTCAATTCCTACAGTCGGCCTGTAGGGGGAGGGACTCACTTCTTCTTTTTCGCACTGTGCCTCTGTCCTCTCGACTGGACGAGGGAGAGAGAGTCGTTTGACCCGCCTCTTTGGGTCACCCAGGGTAGTGGTAAGCATCAGTTTTGTGGTTTGTTTTGTTTTGGTTTGTTGTTGTTAGCCCGGGTTTAGTCTTCTCTTTGCGCAATTTTCTTTTGTTTTTTGAATTTTGTAAGAGAAAATTGGGGAGACCTTTTTTTGGTTTAAATTTAAACTTTAACCTTGCCATTCTAAATTATTTCCAAAATTCTTTCTCCTTGTTTTATGCATCTGGTGATGCGGTAGTCGGTGGGGATGGGAGAGAAACCCGGTATTCAGGGGTTTGGGAAATTGCTTGGTCTCGCTCGTCCGCCCCCGTCCCCATTCGCCCGGGCTTTATCCTTCGGCCACCGTCTGTTTGTGTGTGCAAGGAGAACGAGTTTTATGTTCGGGGAGCGTGCGTACGCATGATTTGTCGTTCGGATGCGTGGTTGGAGATTTGTGTTATTTTGAAATGTGGCTATAAATGTGACAATTATGCCATTGAATTATTTTTTTGCAAAAGTTGGTGGCAGTTATAAAGCGATGGTGCTGTGTTGGTTATTTCCCAAGAAAGGCAAATGTTAAAGTGAGTGAGTAGGGTGAAGTTAATTCTATTTGTTTTATAACCTGTTGATTTAATGCAGTTTTTACCTGCATGTGTGAGAAACCCTAATGAACATTCCCGATTCGATGGGTTTACTGTGTTATGCTCAGGTCTGTGTTGAGCTGGGGTTATTGGTGCATTTTGTAGACTTCCCTCGCCCTCATGCGAGTGGCTGCTAAAATTTAACAGCATGGGTCAGGGTGTATGACGGCGGGGTTCCCGTACCCTTCTTCCTTCTCCTTCCTTCTTCCTTCCCTCCTTTCTTCCTCCCCCCAGCTACGTTTCCCCCCCCCCCTCCCGGGGGCTTCACCCGGAGTCCGGACTGGATGGTGCCACGTGTGGTTGAGGCCACGCTCTGGCTGGGACCGCGGACTGGATGGTGCCCGTGCTGGTTGAGGCCCGCTCTGGCTGGACCGCGGACTGGATGGTGCCACGTGCTGGTTGAGGCCACGCTCTGGCGGGACCCCGGACCTGGATGGTGCCACGTGCTGGTTGAGGCCACGCTCTGGCTGGGACCGCGGATGGTGGTGCCCCGTGCTGGTTGAGGCCACGCTCTGGCTGGGACCGCGGATGGATGGTGCCACGCGCAGGTTGAGGCTACGCTTGGTCGGGACCGCGGACTGGTAGAAAAGCCCGCCGGCTTGACTGGCGGCCCCGATCCCCGTCCAGGACTCCAGTAACAACGCCACGGGTTTTTTCCCCCCCCCCCCCTCTGGGATGCGCTTTCATGCCTGCTTGTGTGTCGAGGGTGTCGGCTTTTAGCGACTCCTTCAAGAACCAATCCCGGGTTTTGGAGCACCTAGTGCGACAGGGTGCTCCCAGTAGACTTGACGGAGGCAGGGGTGTGGAGGCACTCGGGTTGGGAAGAGTGGATGCTGGAAATGTTTCTTTATAATTGTGTATATGTCATATGTGCTGGAATCTGTAATTGTGATTGTGTACGTCGTATGGTGAAAAGTTTATTTATAATCGTGCATGTTTGTGTGTGTTGGAATGCTTGATTGTGATTGTGCATGTTGTGTGCGTTGGAATGCTTGATTGTGATTGTGCATGTTTTTGGTGTTGGAAGCTTATTTTGACTGTGTGTGCTGGTGTGAATAAATGGGGTGTAGTATCGTAATCTTTCTCGTGTGGGCTCTTGCGAGGCGTGGGGAGGTCAGCCACTCCTTCACTCCCATCTAGGGCCCATCCTGGTCAGGGCAGACCTCCAGGGGTGGTCGTGACAGCCATATAACCAGCAACTTTGCTATAGTAGACAAAACCCAACAACAACACTACCTATTATGCCAGGCAGGCATCAAGTGCTTTTGGGAGCTAACTTCTTTAATAAGTTTGCTAGATGATGCAATTGTTTTTTAATCCAACTTTTACCAGGCTGAGGCGTTGGAGGGGTTATGGCCCTGTTGGCGCACTGCCGGTTTTAAAACATAAACGAGTGTAGAGATAGCAAACCTAAGGTGTTTTAATATACTAACTATTGTAATTTCCCCCGTTCCTTGAACAGAGTCCTTTTTCTTTCAGCTAGCGTAGTGTTTTTATAAAGTATCTGTTTATAGTTTCTCTTATTCTGCTTGTTTGCGCTGCTAGCTGCGCTCTGTTAGTAGACAACACTTCTAACCTGGCCGCCCTTTGTAGCATTAAATCCTGTATTTTCTGCTGTATTCTAGCTTTTCTTCTCGCCCTAAATTGTTATCATCTGCATCAGCCAGTTTATTTTTTTCTTCTTCTATCTCTCTATCCAGCTCACCAAGTTTTGCTAAATTGTTTGTTAGTTCACCCCTTATTGTCCGCAGAGACTCATTAAGCGCAAGGATTTCACGCATAGGCAATGGAGAATCGTCAATTGTTTTTAACTGCGTCTCCTCACTTAAACTCGCATCAATTTCTGCTATTAGTTCATCTGCTGTTTGATTTAATTCTTGAAGAGGTATGTTTTGTATTTCAGATTGTGTTGGCAACTCTTGCCCCAAGTTTTGTAAAAGACTAACAGCCTCAGGCCTTAAATCGTCAATAAAGTTTAATTGCCTTTGGTCAACAACAGGGAGATCTCTAAGAATTGTGGCCCTGCTTAAAAACTGAGTTGGGATCTGGTTTTGAAGTAAGCCGTACACTCTTTCCTTTACCAGTTCTTACATACAAATGATTATTTTTATCTGTTGAAAAATCAGAAACCCTGAGTGCTTCTGGCTGCTCTCGCCCCATATGTCCATATAATGATTCAATTCTATCTAGCAATCGTATTTGGCTTAACCCTACTCCCTGGCCTGCTGCCGCTTCTTCAAGCTCTTCTTGCAATGAAGGGCCCAGTTCTGTTTCATCTTCTTCTTCAATAGGATCAATCGGGTCAAAATCTTCAGCCATATTTTTTATTTATATTCTTTTTTGTTTTATAAAAAAAATGAACTCATACGGTTGTGACCTTGATCCATACAGAAGAGAGATGGAACCCCATGGCGTAAAAGGTATAAGGCAGACTGTAATTGGTGTAAATACTCCATCAACAGTTCAACCTGGACAAGATTTAATAGTCAGGTTTCCTGATCTTGGCGCTGACGATGTTATAATGCCAGGCACTGCTAAACTATCATTCAAAATAGATATTAAATCGGCAGATCCTAATGCTACTGTTGTTGCTAATTTAGGTAGGGCTATCGTTAATCATATAGTAATCAAACTGGAGGGTACAGAAGTCTTTTTACTAAACGAGGCAGACATTTTGCTCTCTATTCTGATCTATGGCACCTACAAAAGAAAGAAAGAGAAAGTTTATCAGGGAATACAAAACAAACGCCTCAACACAGGCTTAATCAGGGATAAGAAATGTTAGATGAAGCAGTAGCAGAAGCATTGGACAGTTCTGCACCCTCTAGATTTTGACTGTTAAAGATTTTT
>CM031625.1:6945308-6977996 GCA_018398815.1 Conus ventricosus | reverse complement strand
GTGCCACAAGCTGTCATATAGCCGACTTGCAAAATAAAAAGTTAAAAAAATCTTTTGAGCAAACATTTAATATACCGGTAAAAACCCCTGACCCGAATTTTGTTTCAATATAGCCGAGATTTCAATATAGCCGACTTCAATTAGCCAACATTTTTTAACAAAGAAAAAGTAAGCTTCGGCCGGGACCTGAAAAATTCTTCAATATAGCCGGATGTCAATATAGCCTACTTCAATATAGCCGGTTTCACTGTACATAGTAATGCATGTTTTGTTCTGCTCACAAGGTCGTGACAGGCAGGTGAAAACTATGAGGATAGTACAGTAAATGCCAAGTCCTGAAGACGGTCTATGACCGAAACGTTGAAGATTCTTGTTCTGTTTGTTTTGTTTTTTTCTCTTGTTTTCAAATCTCTGAGCACCCTCAAAAATAGTTTGTAAATGCCAAGATATCTGTAACAAATCACAACACCCATCGCCTCGCCATTCAAAACATCTCTTCCTTGCTGCTGAGTATCCCCTTTTTCTAAACACCACAATGCTATTCTTTTTCCATATGTTCTTAAATTGAAGCCTCACAGCTGTAATTAGAGATTATCTAACTGGGTTCCTGTCACAAAGCATTATCTCCGGCTCGTAACAAGATAACTAATTCTAGTATCCAAGGTGACGATGTTGCTCATTGACGTCCCTTTTCAATGATTTTCTTTCATGTTAATTCATTCATAGATAAAGAAAACAATACAGGACGACAAGAATGTCCCTGTTTCAACCCTATGTGCACAAAGTACAGTCTCTAAGTTTGTTACCAGACCATACTTTTGTTTTGACATTAAAATCTATGTCTTTTATACATCGATACAGCTTTCCTTTCTCACGATTCTTTTGAAGAATCGGCCATAAAGTTTTCTTGACATGGAGTTAAAGGCCCTCTCAAAATCAATAAAACCTACTTCTACCTGAATTTGTAACCTGTAGTTTGTAATAGAACTATATAGTTTCACTGCCTATACCACAAAGGGATACTCTTTTGTAGTGACCAGGACCGTTAACGTTACCTTTTTTAAACAATGGTATTATAATTGATTCCATCCAGCTTTCAGGGTATATTCAATCCTCTGTCGAAAATAGCATTGAAAAATTCAAGGAACTAAACAATAATCTCGTCACCATTTCTACAGTTAATCCGTCTGGACCAGCAGGTCTGCCGTTTTTCAATGTATTTATAGCTAATAACTTCTTTTGAAATTGGGTCATCAAGAAAACTGATTTCATCTGTGGTTTCTGAATCAGTTACAGTTTCTGTTTCTACTGTGCTGTCAACATCTTTTTCAAGGAGATTTTGAAATGTCCAAGCCACTCATCAACAGAAAATAGCAGCATGTACATGAGCCACTTTGGATGACATGTTATGTACATTACGCCAGATGACATTGGTATCTTTCACCAAAACAGGGAGAGAGAGACAGGAAGAGAGAGGGGGAGAGAGGGAGAGAGACAAGACAAGACAAGACAAAATTCTTTATTTACGAGGATAATAGATAAGCACTAACGTGCCTTTTACAATCCAGTCCTCGCCCTGAGTAGGGACTACAACATGCAGTGAAATCAATTAATGTAAGAAATCAAAGAAGCAAGCAAAGCGGTCATGTATCATAGAGGAACATCAAAAAAAAATAGAAGATAAATAAAAAAACAAAAAAAAATAAGAATGAAATAAACAAAAAAAAACAACAAAAAATAATAATAACAAAAAATAAAATAAATAAAAATGAGAAATAACAAAAATAAGAGGAAGGGAGAGGGGGGGTGGGGGAGTGGGGTGGGCTGGGGAAACATATGTAAGTGTACTAACGTAAAAGTTGGGCATGTATAAAAAGACAGTGAAGTGAATATGAAAAAGTGCGTACATTTTTTTGAGACACAAATAAAAAACGCACGTTTCGCACGCAGGAGAGAAGAGGAAGGGGGAGAGGGGAGAGAGAGAGAGAGGGAGAGAGAGAGAGAGAGAGAGAGAGAGAGAGAGAGAGAAAGGCCCCACATCATTCTTTTTTTCGCAAGGCATAAAAATACGTAGAAGTTTAACAAAGTGAGATGACATGGGGGAGGGGGGGGGGGGGGAGAAAAAAAGAGAGAGAGAAAGAGAGGAGAGGAGAGAGAGGAGAGAGGGGATGGAAGGGGGGGGGGAACAGCATGAGATGAAGTTGAAAGGGAAAACTGTACTAAAACGACAATAATTACCTGTATAAAATCAGACGTAAAATGAACTGACAAAATTGTAGGGATTTGGGGAACATACAACCACACATGACAGACAGGGGAAGAGAGAGAGAGAGAGGAAGGGGGAGAGGAGAGAGAGAGAGAGAGAGAGAGAGAGAGAGAGAGAGGAGAGGAGAATGAGAGAGGCAGAGAGGAGAGGAGAGAGAGAGGCGGCAGAGAGAGAGAGAGGAGAGAAGAGAGGAGAGAGAGAGAGGAAGAAAAGAGAGGAGAGAGAGTGAAAAAAAGGGGACAAATATAACATTTTTCAAAAGTTATTCCCCTATGACAATAAAAAACCCCACACACACCTATGCATAAAAAACCCCACACACACCACAACACACACATTATATATATTATATTATATATATTATAATTATATATATAATATATATATATATATTTTATATATATATATAAATATATTATATATCCACAATATACATATACCACATCATTACTAAGCATACACCACACGCATACACATACAGCCCAAACACAAATATTAACCCCACACATAATACTTACTACAAACAACACATACTACACAACCGGGTGATATTTTTAAAATTATATATATTTTTTTTTTAAAAATATATATATATTATATTATATATATATCAAGATACTTGATCATGAAAAAAAAAGAAAAAAAATCTTTTAGAAAAGAAAATTGGTTTAAAGTACATGAAAAGGGGATTTTTTTAGTTTTTTGAGATTCTTGGTTTTAATTTAGGTTTTTTATTTTTTTTTTATTTATGTTTTTTTTTAATATTTTTCCCGCAGAAGAGGGAAAGGAAGTGTTTTTGAAAGTTGTGGTACAATGGATTTTTTGGTATTCGGGAAAGGGGGAGTTCCACAAAGAGGTTCCGAGTAGTTAGACTTGTTTTTAAAGGTTTTGGGGTTTGGGATATGGAGTTTGTGGGAGTTTCTCGACGGCTTTTGGAATCGTCTCTTTAAAAGTTGTTGGAGCACCCCGGCAAAATTGGTGCTTATTGCCCTTTGTTGTTTTGAGTCTCTGGCTGAATGGAAAATGTGAAGATTTTAAACAGAGTTTCGAGGTGTTTTCTTCAGAAGGATTGTTTGAGCGTCGTTTATTAGGTGAACAGGGTTTTAGTGTTTTTTGCATTGAAAACCCTTTTGGGGGTCGATGCTAATAAACTGGACTGAAATGAGCAGGGGAAAAAATTTTTTCGGAATAAAGGGTCAAAAAAGTTTTGATTTTGGGAGGATAGACTTTCTTTGGGAGAGCTTTTGAAGAACGTATGGGGGTTTCCAGCTGGAACTATTGTCAATTATTAGTCCAATCTTTATGAGTGACTTGTTACAAGTCATTATGGGGTGTATGGGGATATCATTGGTGAGTTTGTCTTTTTTCCCTATTTGTAATGCACGAGTTTTGTTTTTTTAGGGGAAGTGACATATGATTTTTTCGGTCCATTTTACAAGGTCGTTGGTACTCCTTGCAAATTTTTTAAAAGACTGAAGGAAACATGGGGGTGTAAATTGTGGTGTCATCTGAAAGAGGTCGCTGTAAAACCCATGTGGGGGGGTCTTTAAAATTAGATGAGAAGAGAGGGGGGCCTAAAGTGGGCCCTTGTGGAACGCCAATTAAAAATTTTTATAAAAGAGACACCCTCCCTTTAAGACGCATTGTTTGTTTTGGATGTAGATTTAGAAGGAAAAGGGGGGATTTTAAAAAGACCGTATATCTCCAGTTTTCAAAAAGGAGATTGTGGTCAATGACATCGAATGTTTTTTTTAAAATAAAACGAATAAGCACCACAATATCTTTTTGTTTTTAAAATATTTTTAAAACCCCAACACTACAAGATTATTAATGCAGAAGGGCAGGAATTTTTTCTGTTGAAAACCAGATGTTTGGGTGAGCAAATCGGACTTTTTGAAGTGAGAAGGAGTGCTATTTAAATGCTTTTCTAGGGGTTTTGGAAAGGATAGATAGATTGATATTGGTCTGTAGTTTGGGTCAGATTATCACCGATTTATAAAAGGGTTAACTTTTGCTTTTTTAAACGCATTAGGAAAAATAACTTTTATCTATGCACAGATTAAAAGGTTACTTTAAAGTTCAGTTATAATGCCACTTGCCATCTAGCCCACGTTTCCAACTTTTTGAGATAAAGTAGGTATTGATAAAAACCTCGGGAAAGTTTGGTGGAATGTGTAGTTCAGCGGATTTTTTTGTGTACAAAATTGATGGAGTTTTTTAAATTTTCATTAGAGCTTAAAAATTGATAGTGTAACAACTGTATTGGAATGGTAGAGAAGAAGAAGGATGTTAAGTGTTCAGAGAAAATCCCTTTGTAACAGTTGATTTGAAGAAGAACTTTTTTTTTTTTTAAGTGTTTTTTGTTCCAAACCAGTTTTGGATTTTTTTTGGGTTTAAAAAACCCTCGCGATAGTATTTTTTTTTCCCTGCGCTTCGAGAGTTTTTTTGCATTTCTTAGTGATCTTGTTTCTTCTTCTAGCCATGTTTTTTCCAAAAGGTCTTAAGGTAGCTGCCCCCTTAATTCTTTCGACCACGGTTTTTTGGGAATATGCTTTATTTGATTTTTTTAAAAAAGGAGCATGTCTGTTATAGATTCTGAAAAATTTTCGTCCAAAGTCAATCGTGAACTGGATCAGAATTTTGTTACTGTATTAAGTTTGATTCTTTAAAATAAGAAAAAATGTTTTGTTCGTTAATTTGAGAAGCAACGATAGGTTATGGTTTTGGGGCCCGGGTTTTGGGATTTTCACTCCATGTTTAACCTTTAAAAACACATGGAAAGATCCAAAAAAGAAGACTGGTAACAGTTTTAGTTGTTATTTTCATTGAGTTTTAAGAAATGGCAATGATTTTTCTTTAAATGGTGTTATCTGGTGGGTGTTTTGAAAATTTATGAAAAAATTTAAACACCAAACTTTTGGCTCCATTGGCTGTTTGATTTCAAAAAGATCTACATTGAAGTCACTGAGTAAAACAACTCTTTAATTTAAGGAAACCGCCCTTTTAGTAAAAATTTTATCAGTCCAGCTGACTCTTTTGCGGGTTTTTCCATAAAAACACGATTAAAAATGGATCGTGTTTTTGTCAGTGTGATTGTATCCACATGTTTTTTCACGTCATGGTTCTGGGGTGGGAAAGTCTCTTAAATTTGAGGATTCACTGACATAAAACCCTAAAAGGGCCCCCCTTTCTTTTGTCTTTTTAGGGTCTTTTCGAACGTATTAAAACCCGGGACTCTACTCTTTATCACTAATGTAGGTATTAGTCTTGATTCGGAGGACCCAGAAATTTTGGGTGGTTTTTGGGGTTCGTATCAGGGTCGAGTATCAGAGTCTTCTGACGCACTATTATATTTTAATGGCAAATTTCAGTCCCCCTCTCGATGGCCATGGTTCGGTTTGTGGTCATTTTATGTCCTGATGCACAAGTAAAAGGAAAAAAAAAAAAAAGGGGGGAAAAAAAGGACACGTATAAAAAAATAAATAATATGAAAAACAACAACAACAAAAAAAAGCAAACATAAAACAACAAAAAAAAAAACAAAAAAAAACAATCAAAAAATGGTAGATTAGGGTACCAAGCATGGTTCGGAAATAGGTGAGAGAATGCACTTACAATTTTAAGGCACACAACAATTGCTGTCAGGTTGTAAGGACGAAGTTACTGCAAGACTAAAAAGACAAATTCCCGATGTTGCAGCAAAGAATCTCCCAAATCAAATTTTTATCTGAACAAATAAATATGCTATAAACAATTTTAAAATTTTTATAGGGCCCAAATTGTTTGGCACAAATGCGTTGCACTTATGGGCGCTTCCAATCAGTAATCCACCGAACGCGGTAAAAAGAAAGTTTTTTTTTTTTTATATTTTTTTTTTGAAACACAAATGTGTCTGACATTCAGTGAAGGCACATAGATTCATGAGCCCCACAGTTCAGTCATTTTTTAAACATGGGGGGGAAAGTTTTAGTAAAAGGTGTCTTGTAGTAAAAGAGTGAAAACAAAATTTTTGCACAGCCCTTCGGTGACACTGTCAACAATAGAGCTGATGTGAAAAAGATATTATTATTGCTAAGAAAATATGACACGCACAAATGTATCCCAGGATTAATTCTCCGTTGGCAAAGGGAAGGATGAAAGTTACCAAAACACACACCACAAAACACACACACACACACACAACCCCCAACACCACACACGCCCCGCCGCGGGGGGCACCCACACAACAACCCCCACACACCCAACCCCACCCCCCCAAAACACACAACTTTATAAGGACTGGGAGTATAACACACGTCTAGTTCCCCCAAATTTTTTGTGGGTTTTTTTTTTTTTTGGGGGGGGGGGGGGGGGGGGGGGGGTGGGGGGGGTTTGGGGGGGGGGTGGGGTGTTGGGGTGGGGTGGGGGGGGGGGTGGGGGGGGGGTGGGTGGGGGGGGGGGGGGGGGGGGGTTGGGTTGGGTTGGTTGGGGGGGGGGGGTTTGGAGTGGGGGGGGGGGGGTGGCCTGTGTTGTATGCTTCGGCCACCCGAAGGAGGCGCTGGAGGTTGAGCAGCGCTGGCCGGGAAATATGGGGTGTGGGGGGGGGGTGTGGTTGTATTGGGAAGTGGTTGCGAGGGGGAGTGTGGGGAGGTAAGTAGATGTTTGCAGTTTTGAAAACCTTTTGTGGCTGTGGTGGGGAGTTTGAATCTTTCCTGGGGCCCCCCAGCCCGAAAGGAATTTTTTTTTTCTCAAAAGCGAGTTTTGTACTTCTGAGCAGGTTTATGAACGGCGGCAAAAGTTACCACCTGGGGGGAAAGGGCGATGGTTTTGCTTGGGGAATGTTTGCCGAGTAAAGGAGGCCCTAGGGTGGTAATTTCCCCACACGTTGATTCCCAACTGAAATAATCAAAAAATATGGGCATTTGGTGGGGGATTCAAGCCTTTTTTTGCAAAAATGGCCACACATGATTTTGAAATATTTTTAAGCTACTTGCATTTTTTGATCCTGTTAGTATGTGGAAAATTTATAACAACGTCCTTGTTTTCCCAAGGGGGTTGGAAAGGGGGGGTGGGATAGTGTTGTCTTTTGGGAATGGACGGAATGGATGAGATCAGGTGTGTGGTGATGGATCAAAAAAATTTAAAACTGGGATGGGTAGACAAAGGGGATGTTAAATTAGAGGGGCGGGGACGGAAAAGATTTCGTAGGTAAGGAAGGGAGGTGGAATGGGTGGAGGAGGGTTCAAAAGGGTTTTTCTTCAGGGGGATGGGTTGGAGCTGGGTGGGGTTTGGGGGGGTGGGGGTGGTGGGCTAGAAGGTCAGGGGTCTGTGAAATTGTGATGTTTTCCGCATCAGGGTGGTTTTCAGGCAGGGAAAAAGAAAGGGGCGGGGGCATGGCAGGGACAGGGGTTTAAAAGGGGGGGTCTTGGGAGAAATGGTGGAAGACTTCTTGAGATTTTTTTTTTAAACTTTTTTCCCCAAAATTGACTTTGTGATTTTATTTTTAAGTTTTAAGAGGGGGGTATTTTTCAAGATTTAAGGGCCTAATTTCTCTTTTGGGAAACTTTTGAGTTAATTTTTTTTTTTGGGGGTTTTTAAATTAGAATTGGCTTTGGACAATATTTTTTTATCTGAAAATTTTTAGTCCCAATTTTTTTTAGGGTTTTTATTTTCCTGGGTTTTTCTTTGGGGATGTGGTCCCCGACAGGGTCAATTCTTTTGACGCTTGTATTCGTTTTTTTAACTATGGATGTTGGCTATTTCGGTTTTTTACATTTTTTGGGGTTGTTCAATTCCTTTGGTGTTCTGGGCTTGGATTTTTTTTGAAGGGGGGTAGGAGCTGGATCCTTTGAAAGGTTTGTCTGTCAGTGCTAAAAACCTGGTGAAAGTGACCCCACTATTGGGTAATTTTGGTCCAAATTTTCGTTAACCAAATGGCGCCGGGACCTTGAAAAAACACTGGGTTTTCAAACTTTTCCCCCCCAACAAAGGGGGAAACGATTAAATTGACGCCCCTAACCCCCCCTTTTAATTTAACATTTTGGCAAATTAAAATTATGGGGGAAAAAGTTAAATTGGGGGAAATCTCACGATGTGATGGGGACATTCGTCAAAGTCCTTTACTCTACTTCCTGAGAATTTTCTGGGTGATTGTCAGGGTGGATTGTGTAGGAGGGATTGTCCATGTGGCCAGTTCACGTCTGTACGTGGAATTTTTTTTGTAGTGGGTCAGTTGTCACGATAGCCGAAAGGGGGGGGTCCTTGGATACTGTTGCAGGCCCCCTGAAGTCGGGCCCGCAGTGGGCGTGTCGCAATGGTTGTTTCATGGGCTACGACACGCCCAAAATAATACAGGTATCACTCAGTCATTTTTCCGCCATGCGGGGCACAGTTTGCCCGGGCGTACTGTACAAATTTTTCCCTGTGCACTGCCCCCTTCCCACCCTTTGGCGTTACAGCGTTTGGCTTGCTGGCTCGCGCTGGTGGGCAGTGACGGGAGATAAAAAGGGAAACAACAATACAAACAAATAACAATATTTTACTTTGTGCGTCATAGAAGCACCACGCTTTCAGAGGTGTAAGTACTGAATAAAAAAATCATTGCGGTAAAAATTTAAGCATCCATTCCGTGAAACACATAGAAAATCCCAAATTCGGGGCAGTGATGTGAAGCGTGTCTGTCGGTCACCACAGAGCCAACGTAAGAAAAAGCCAACGGGAAAAGAGGAAGAGACAGAGGGAGAGGTTCTGGGAGTCACGACAAATTGTAAACTCGGATGTATAAACTCGATACTGTAGGGCTGCGTGCCATTCCCCAGCGCAAGCACCTGCTGTTTTTCGCTGCGCCCCCTGCAGGAATTTGAGTGGTTGATGATCAGTCTCTATCACGAACTTTTTCCCCATACAAGTATTGTGAAATTTTGCACGGCCAACAACAGCCAAACACTCCTTCTTACCGTTGCGTACCCTTCTTCACATTTCGTCAACTCCCTTTAGCATATTCACAGGAAACTCAACCTTCGTGCTCCTGCAAACAATACTGCACCTACTCCACCACCTGATGCATCTGTATGCAACAAAATGGTTTAGAACATATCCGGTAGTTTCAGAGGGACGGGAAACCTAGCGTTCTAGCACTGTCTGCAGTGCTTGCTCTGCAGCGTCTGACCACTCGACCACTGCGGTTTCCCTGCCTTGACCAAATCACTGAGAGGACTCGTGATTTCTGCGAAATTTGGTACAAACTCCCTGTTGAAACCAATAAAACCTAGCAGACTCCTGACTTCTGTCTTGGTCTTTGGTCTCTTTGAATTCATCATCTTCTCCCCTTTCCCCTTTTCTGGCTGCTTTGTGTTTGCCTCCACAACAAAACTAGGAACTCCCGGCTTGGAAAACCAATCTGGACTTTGTTGGTTGGCTGTGAGATTGGGTCGTCTCAACCCCTCTAAAACTGTACTGCTGCCCCATGCTCCTCCATGTCTCAGATGCTATCAGAATGTCGTCCATGAAATTCACTACGCCTTTCCCAAACCGTCATTAAAATTCCTCATATCCGAGAGAAAAATGCAGGTGCGTTGGACATACCAAAAGGAAGTTTCTCGCCACTGGTATAGCCCCATAGGAGTGGAGAATGCTGTGACTTCCTTTGAGTCCCCACTCAAGGCTATTTGCCAGTAACCCTTGCTCAGATCTATCCTGGTGAAATACTTGCTCTTGCTTGTGGCGACCTGAGCGAACAGGTCTTCCCCGTTCGGTAGACTTCTGCATCGACCTTGGTGGGCACTATTCAGACGCCTATTAGTCAACACAGAATCGTGCTCACCCGACTTTTTCCTCACTTGGACGACGGGTGCACTATACGATGATTTGGACGGGTTTAATCAACCCAAGGTCTAAAATCTTTTCCACTCCTCCTCGATCACTTGTTTGGTGGCTTACGGGACGGGTAGGCTTTCACATGTAGGGTTTTGCGATGTTAACTCACCGTACAGGTCTCTAGATTGTCCTCGGTTTATCAGTCGGGAGCCCTATCTGTTTTAGGGCCCCCAAATTTCCCTCCTGTTCTACTGTCAGCCCTTATACAGTGAACATCATGTATGACTTTCTCCTGGAAATGGGCAACAAATTCCCCTTCTTTGTGGGTCCCCTTCCCCCCCTCAATGATTGCTGCTGGCTATGTGCTGGTCTCAGTAAATATATTTGCGGAGAAATTTTCGCAGGGAAAAAGTTTTTTTTCCCCTTTCCATCAATTGGGAAACCCTGATCTCCTTTTCAATGATGGTGAATGGCCCTTTAATGCATAACGTTTGTTTTTCCCGGGGGAAGCGAAAAAGGACTTGACTCCCCCTTGGGGGTTGTTTTCTCCCCTTCCTTTTCATATTGTTCTTCTGCAGCCCCTAGCTCCGCAAATTTTCCCCTTGAAACCTTCATGTCCCCTCTAGCCTATGCGTAGGCCACCACATCTGATAAGTGGTTTTTACCTTTTTCTCCTGTTCTCCGGCCATAGCTCTTTGAGAATAACATGGTCCCCCGCTGTCCCCCATACAGCGCTCAAATGGTGAAAAGCCTGTGCTTTGAGGGGGTTCCCGTAGGCAACTGCGCTGGGAAAGTAAGTCCCAATTGCCCGGGCTTTCCCAAGGTTTTTTTAAGTGCCTTCGCACACCATTTAATTTTTCCCAAAGCCATTCTTTTTGGGTGGATGGGGCAAAGGAATGTGTGATCCCCGGCCTGTTGACCCCCCTCATACGCCTGAGGGGAACGTGACCCCCCGCCCCTGGAAATTTTTGTGGCACGCCCCGGAAAAAAATGTTATAGCCCCTTTAGGACTTTGCGTTCTGCCTTTTCAAAGCGATGCTTCTGGTATCGGGCGGAATCCCGAGCGCAAAACCCTACCTGTCCCCCCTTTTGGAAAAGGGCGGATTGGGCCCAAACAGATCAACAGCCCCTCTCCTGAAAGGTGTGTCAATTAAAGGGGGTGTTTAAAAGGGCCTTCCTCTTCACCCTTTGTGGGTGACCTTTGAACACTCACATGACATGCAGAGAGAGAGAGGAGAGAGGAGAGGAGAGAGAGAGAGAGAGAGAGAAGGGGAAAAAGGGGGAAGAACCCCCCCCCAAACGTTTATCACAAACGTGATGTTAAGAAGAAAGGGGTTTTATCAAATCAAAACATGCAAATTAAAAAGAGATGAGAACATCAAAAAAGTTTTCCCCTATGATAATAATGATGATAAAAATAGTAATAATAATAATGATGATGATGATAATAATAATGATAATAATAATAATAATAATAATAAGATGATGATGTAATGACAATAACAATGTCATACAGATGAATCCACATGCATCAAATGATAACAACATGTCACTAAGGGAAAATAATGTTAAGCAACACTGCAGTAAAATATCCAAAGATACAATTGATTGAAGAGCCACCGATAGAGAAGAGAGTGGGCAGACAAAGAAGAGGATGATGTCTGGGAAGAGGGAGGGGAAGACAGACAAAGAGAAGGGATTTCAGGATAGCAAGAAAGAGTATATGTGCGCACAAAACGCATGCGTGCATGTGTGCGTGCGTGCGTGCGCGCGCGCGCGCGAGCGCGTGCATGTGTGTGTGTATGTGTGTGTGTATGCATGTATGTTTGTGTGAGTGCGTGGGCGTATGTGTGCGCGTGCGTGTGCGCACGCGTGTGTATACGTGTGCGCGTATGTGCGTGTGTGCGTGTGCACGTGTATGTGCGTGCGTGTGTATCGCGCGTGCGCGTGTGTGTGTGTATGTGTGTGTGTGTGTGTGTGTGTGTGTGTGTGTGTGTGTATGTGTGTGTGTGGGAGAGAGAGAGAGAGAGAGAGAGAGAGGAGATGGAGAGAGAGAGAGAGAGATGGAGAGAGAGACGAGAGCGAGCGAGAGAGAGAGAGAGGGGGGGGGGGACAGGCTGACAGATAGAAACGAGAGAGGAAAAAAAGTGGAAGGGGTGGGGGAGAAAAAAGGAAGAGAGGAGAGAGAGAGAAGAGACGAGAGAGAGAGTGACTGAGAGAGAGAGAGAGAGAGAGAAGAGACAGACGACAGACAGAAGACAGAAGACAGACAGGACAGACAGACACCCAGAGTGATAGACATACGGACAGATAGAGAACGACAGACTAATAGAGGACGACAGACAATAGACAGTAGAATGAGACAGACAGAAAGGCAGACAGAGAGACAGAGCAGACAGGACAGACAGACAAACGTCAGACAGACAGGACAGGACAGGTCGACGGATAGGAGAGAAAGAGAGACAGACAGACAGTCAGACAGGACAGACAGGCACAGAGACGACGGACGGGGTAGACCAATGGACATGAGACAGACAGACAGACAGACAGAGACAGGGACAGAGGACAGAGACAGAGAGAGGGGGAGGTGCAGCACATGGCATGCTATTTTCACTGTGACTAGTATTACTACTGCTGCAACAGCAACATCAACCCTTGCCATTAGCACTGCCTCCACAACAACAAGAGAAACCACTATACTACTACTACTGCTATATACTACTACTACTACTACTGCTACAACGACGACGACCACCACCACTATGACGGCCTCGACGACGACGACGACGACGACGACGACTCGCTGCTGCTGTGCTGCTGCTGCTGCTGCTGCTGCTGTGTTACTACTACTGCTCTACAGCTGCTGGTGCTGCTGCTGTCTCTGTTGCTGCAGCTGTTCTGCTGCTGATACCACTCCATACTACTATGCTGACAGTTTCTACTGAGACTGCTTAACTCAGAGTGACTCAGCTGCTTGGCCGACGTTGATTATACCGTGAGACACCAAGGGAGAGACGGGGACAGAGACAATGAACATGGGAGTGAAACACAACGTGGAGGACAGCTGTGGGTGAACACACACACACACCTGAGGACTGCCTCCATTGGTAATTCCCAGAGCGAATAACACAGAAGACGAAATATTCTGTACGTTTCTTACATTGCATCATCTCTCTCTCTCTCTCTCTCTCTCTCTCTCTCTCTTCTCTCTCTCTCTTCTCTCTCTCTCTCTACTCTCTCTCTCTCCACAATAAAACCAGATCTGGCATTACTGGTTTTATAAAAAGATGTCAACATCTTTGTTATGTGGACGGAATTTAATCCTATGGCTCTCCCTCTCAAAAGTCAAGATAATGTTAATAACGACAAAAACGGTAACGTCGAAATATTAAATATAATTAGTTGACGTGAAAGTCCATGATCAAAATTTTAGAAGTTGATTCCCATAGATTACTTGGTCTCCGGTATTGAAAACAATTTCACTTCATCTTTTCATGTCTCGTCTCCAAACTCACGAACTTTCAAGTGAGGTATTTCAGCTCAGTGGAATAAAGCATTTCTTGATCAGAATACTCGAAAAATTTATTCTTCCATGCATATATACACCAGATATTGACTACGCATCAATATGCTGGGACTTAGCTCGTAAAAACTGTCTAAAATACTTGAAAGTTTTATAGTCGATATACCAAGCTCATACTTCTTAAACCATCTTCTCTTCAAGTAAATGATTACAAAACACTCCCTACTGTCCCTCTAAGACTAGGATGTCGCTTTCATGTACAAAATATGAGTAAACGTGTACCTCATTATCCTTGTGACATATTCCCAGTGAGTGGCAAGGGAACAAACATCTCTCACAAAGAGCCTTAAACACTTTGGACCAAACAGATTTCCATCGTGGTGGAGTGTGACGGACCATTTTTGTCCGGTCCCAAATTGTGGGGACAGTTCTGAGGGGCGAAACTTTGCCTGTTGACCTGTTCACACTGACAACTGCTCACCCGCGTTTTGTTGTCAGTCAGGTGAGCGGGATTTCCTTTCAGTCCCTGCAGATTTGCAAGCCTGGAAACATCCCCAACGGGTCATAAGAGAGGCTCGCAACTTAGTTTTGTGGTGTGATCGGGTATGTGTGGCTAGTTATATGGAAGTTAGGGTTAGTACTAATGGAGCTGGTTTTTCTACAGGTGGTCGGTAATTTCCAGTTCTTAGTGAAGGCCTAGAATATTTAATTGTTCTGTTGATTAAAACTTGTGATTGACAAGACTTGACGAGACATAGGGTGACTGTAGGAAGTTGTGTTTAGTGAATGTGTGAGTCGAGAGGTGGATGAGAAGAATGAAGGGAGTGGATGAAAGAGAAAATAATTATGTAGATTTATATGTGATAGGGGGAAAAGTGATTAAATTGAATCAATGTATTTTTTTTTAAAACGTTATCTTTCCCCTAAGTATTTTATGATGTGAATGTCAGTTTGCTCTGGAAGTGAGGAATGAAAATTATTGTGTACAAATTATTGGAAAATGTATTCTGATTCCTGTTGTGGACACGTCTAGTGATGGTAATGCAGAAAGATAAAAAAAACTTTTTTTTTCTTGATGAAAAGGGACAAATGGAAATCGTTTGTTTATCTGTAATAATTTGTATTCTTGGTACTTTGAAAAGGGTACATGATAAAATCTTTTCTTCAATGTAATCACTCATGGAGCTAATTGAGGAATTTTTCTATTGTAATGCACCATTGTATTGAAACTTAGTGGACTATATTATGGGTATTTTTCCCAAATTCAGTGAATTATATTACGTGAGAGTGATGCTAGTGACAAAACAAGGACGATAAATATGTAGGTAGTAGACTAGGTAGCCAATGTAGTTAATCAGTTCCCCAGGTGTCGGTGAGGCCCCTGAGTCCAGCCTGGAACTGATTACCATCAGGTGTGGGGGCACAGCCCGTACTCCAAGCCGCTGTCTCCGTCAAGACGACATGGAGAGGTGACCGCCAGGTCAGTAGTGGTCTTGTGTGTAAAGGGCCTCAGGATTCTCCCCAAGATGACATGGAGAGGCTGACCGCCAGGTCAGTAGTGGTCTTGTGTAGTAAAGGGCCTCAGGATTCTCCATCAAGACGACATGGAGAGGCTGACCGCCAGGTCAGTAGTGGTCTTGTGTAGTAAAGGGCCTCAGGATTCTCCACCAAGATGACATGGAGAGGCTGACCGCCAGGTCAGTAGTGGTCTTGTGTAGTAAAGGGCCTCAGGATTCTCCATCAAGACGACATGGAGAGGCTGACGCCAGGTCCTTACTCCGACGTGATTTTCTGCTGTGTGGTGTACCTGTGGGACTCCACTTCGAACTGTACTCGTGAGCGGCTCTGCTTGCTGTGTGAAGCGCTGTGACTTGGGCTCGTTGCAACCAGCTGTGTGGATGTCTGCTGGGACACTACTGACGGTGCCAGTGAGAACTGTGCCAGAAAAGATATGTGTATGTGTCCGTTTTGAGAGCGATGGTTGAAGCTTCCTGGTGGTGGCGTGTATTGATTTTGTGCCGATTATATTGATATGTGTTCATGATCTGATGGTTCAGTAGCATATAAAAGAAAGAAACTTAAACTAGTGTGTTGTCTGGCTGTCCATGGTCGTGTAGTGTGGGTGTGTGGTAGGGAATAATCGTTTACACGCATCCAAAAATTTTGAAAGTGAGAGTCAGACAGTAATACGCACGGCACCACACCACACCATCCGTAACATGGAGAAATAGGTAAGTGGCCTAAAACCAGTAGTGCCTCACTTAGGACAGATGTTCACACTGTGGGGAAGGGTGGAGTTTGTCAGGTAACTATTTCGTCAGGTGATGGTTGCCATCCAAGGCAGTGAGGACCCTTCCCGAGTTCAAACCTTCCTGATAGCCAAAGGGAGACAATTTATCCACTAGGACCTCGGAGCATCAAGTGAGTGTTAAAGGATCAGTCAGCTGAAGTTGTTTGGGAAAATTTACTGAGCCTATTCACTTAAAGAACAGGAGTCTTTTGCTTGTTCGGTTCGGTATTGCTGTGAGGCACTGTGCTGATGCTGTTGTCAGGATGGTTGGAATGCGTGACGACGATGTCGTCATAGCTTTCTGTAGGATAATTACTGTGTGAAACTGACCCCTGAGGTCGCCTTGAAAATTTGATGTCCACCTGGCGAGAAGTGGTTGCTAGCTAAGCTACTATGTAGGATTGTGTGTAGATGCTGATGTGTACGCGCACACGCACACACACACACACACACACACACACACACACTCACACACACACACACCACACGTGCACACACACAACTCACACACACACACCACACACACACACACCACACACAACACACAACACACACAAACGCGCACACATGCCTGCGCGCACACACACACACACATACACACGCACACACACACACACACACACACACACACACACACACCACACATCATGCGCCACGCACACACATGGGTCCATGCCCACACATCATACACACACGTGTACATCCATACACACACACACACAAAAGAAAATGGTAGGTAGGCACTCAAGGTCTGACCAGCGCGTTGGGCTAATGCAATAGGTCAGACATCCGCTGAGTCGTAGCCACGAGACCCTCTTCTTCAACGGTCTCATCTATGTTGTTAATTCATTTATCCATCAGCTTCAAATCACCCGCAGTGTGGTCAGAGAATGTAATATGCGGGTTCAAGCTCACCCATCTTATTTTTGCACGAAAACCCCCCTTTTCACATACAAATCACGTCCATCTCATGTCAGTTTTTGCCAAAATTAACACCTGTTTCTAAACAAAATTAACACACAAAAACCTCTAAAACTCGACGCAATCGTTATTTTTAAAATGGGGGGTTTTCCATGCAAAATAGGATTTGGTGATCGTGAACCGCATATTTACATTCTCTCTCATAGCATAAATCTATGGTTTACAGACTTAGTCACCCTATCACAATTAACACCCGCAGGACTGAATGACTGCTGCACTTCTCTCACCGACTCGGCGAATATTGATTGCAACCCCCACTGCCACTGATTCACTTGCCGCTGGCTCACAGGCAGCCCAGCGATATTGATTGCGGGCACAGAGCTGGCGTCTGCTCTTCACCAGCTGAGTTGCGCACTGAAAAATTTGGGGTTACCTGCATTGCACAATCTTCAGAAAAGTACATGACTTTTACTCTGACTGTTTATCCTTTTATGACTCAGCTCAGCATCTGATGGCAAGTTTGGATAAACTAGCGGGATCTCTACAACACTTTCCAATCACTAAACATATTTTGATCCATCTTTGGTGCGAAAAGGGGGCGTCTATCCTTATGAATACATGAACTCGTGGGATAGGTTTGACGAAGACTCGCTTCCCCCTAAAGGCGCTTTCTTTTCTAGTCTTAGAGGCAAGACATAACTGACTCTGAATATGAATACGCACAGAAAGCCTGGACGGGAAATACACTGTAAAAACAATGGGCGATTATCATGATCAATTTTTATTGGTTGACGTGTGTTATTGGAAAGACTTTCTTTCAGAATTACAAAATCTAAAATGCATGAAACATTACAGCTTGGGACTCATCAAATTACATCTCTGCCCAGGCCTTTCTTGGGATGCCTTCTTGAAGTCTCAAACATTCAGATTGTTTAAATATCTGATCTAACCACACTCCAGATGATTGAAGACGGCCTAAGGGGGTATTAGCATTGCCTCACATCCTTACTGCAAAGCCAAAAACCCAAATATTTAGAACGACTATGATCCCACTAAACATCCAACTATCTAATGTACTTAGACGCCAACAATCTGTATGATGGGCCATGAGTCAGCCGCTTCCACTGGAAACTTTAAAATGAAAAAAGGGAAACCTCATAATGTTAATACTGTGTTTAGGTATGTTCACAGCTTCCGCCTGATAATCCAATAGGACTAATCTTGGAAGTAGACTTAGAATATCCCTAAAGAATTACACGTTTCTCCACAACGATTACCCCCTAGCCACAGAAAGATTAAAGATGAGTCCTATCGAACCTCCTAAACTTGTGCCTAATCTTAGACACAAACTAAATATGGTGCCATTACAGACCCCTTACAGTTTTACTTAAAGCATGGATTAAAGCTGACAGCTGTTCACAGAATAATTATATTTTATCAAGAGCCTTTTATGAGACCATACATCAAGAAGAATACTGATCTTAGAACCCAAGCCACTGATGCTTCAGAAAAAGACTTCTTTAAAACTGATGAACAACAGCTTTTTTGGCCCAAAACTATGGAAAATCCACACAAACGTAAAGATGTGAAATTAGTTACAAAAGAAACAAAGAAAACCAAGCAATTAAGTTTGCCTCTAAACCTAACTATCAAGACTTTAGAGATTAACGACAGTCTGGGTTGGTATTATGATGAAGAAAAAGGATGTTAAGTTGGACAAGCCTGTGTTTAAATTTGGGTTTAAATGTATTAGAATTGTCAAAGTTATTGATGTTAGAAATTTCTGTACGGACTAAATTTAAACCACTGTACCCAGAATCAAGAGTCCTTTACACAGACACTGACTCTTTTATTCTAGACGTCCCCACAGAAGACTTTTACAAAGACTTAGAAACAGAATAGCTAAAGGAACTGATGGGTGGTACGACACATGGACTACCAAAAGACAGTCCTTTACATTCAACTGTAAAAAAAGAAAGTAATTGGAAAGATGAAGGATGAAATTTAAAGGGACAGTTATCAAAGAATATGTTGGTTTCGGTCCCAAGATGTATAGCGTTGCCAGCCAGACTTCTGTAATAAAGAAGGCTAAAGGCATAAGTAAAGAAGTTGTAAAAAAAATATTAACTCACGACAACTACAGCAAGCTCTCTTTGAAAACAAAATATTTATCACACAAATGTTTCTGCGCTCTTACTCTTCATCAAGTAAACACAACTGCTGTTAACAAGAAATCACTAGTCTCTAACAATAACAAGAGAAAAAGTACGTCAATCCTGAGTTTTCATATGCTGTAGGGCATTGGGGGAACTTTAAAAAAATTAACTTGGACTGACTTGGCTTGTACTTAACTTAAGAACATAAATAGTACTTACTTAAGAAAATTAACAAGAACTTAATTAAGAACCTAACTAGTACTTACTTAAGAACTTTAAAACAGAACTTAATTTTTTGCACTTAACTTGTAATTTACTTGCACTTAACTAAAAAGTACTTTCTATAACTAACTTAACTTTTTACTTTTCTAGTTCTTAACTTGTACTTTTTAGTTCTTAAAAAACTATTCCATAGAAAATGGGGGCTACAAAAGGAGGGCGCACTTTTTTTTTGCAGAAGTTGGTTCTTCTTCTTTTACTGTTTTTGTGGGGGTTTGTGACTTTGCTGCTAAGTATGGCGTTAGACATTTGTATGCTAAAACTCCCCACCAACAACAACAGCAGCAAATCATAATAATTTCATCTTATCGTTTGTTTGTGATTGTGTTTTTTGTTAATTGGTTGTTGTTGGCGGCGGCGATGCTGTATTACTATCTAACAATTTTTGTTTTGCTGATTGTTTGCTTTTCTCAGTCTGGGGCCATTCAACTAGTCTATGGCCGGCCGCAACATGCCCAGGATTTTTAGACTTAGTAACATTACTCACTTGCGGTACATTCACCTGTGGTACATTCATTGTGGTACATTCTGCTCCTGCGGACTGTCCTGCGGCGTCTTCTTCTCCTGATCGCTCTTTTTTTTTTTATTGCGATTAAATTTAATATGATCAAAATTAATATGATTAAAAAGTAATTAATCCCATGATGAATGGGCATAACATCGTCCCAAATCTGTAATACATGTCACATGCAAGATTTTTCTAGGGACTTGTTTAAAACTGGATCTTGTGATAAGTCGTATTTTAAATCTTCTTCTGAATCAACCGGCGCCATCTTACTTACTAACTTAGCATATAGACTAATCATTGTCTGCCCCACCGATCTACCATTTTTGACCCTAACTGCGCTTCATATCTAGCGTAGTACTTCTCAACGTCTGATGTAGACAATTGCTGAATCTGTTCGACGCTTAGTTCAGTGCCTAAATATGTTTAGTTTTTCCGCAAGCAGCTAGAGAGTATAATCTTTCTTTATGGCAGTGGTCTGCTGAGTAACCTACGGAGTAGCCTACGGAGTAGTCTGCTTGCTCCTCACACTTTAAAAAGTTAGTCACAATCCATTTTTAAAACAATAAAAAATTAATATAATACTTTTAAAACCATGAGTTTAACGCTGGTTAATTATGCAGTGCCTATCGTTGGTGTTATAGTCTATTCAACCCTTGCAAAATTATTTTTTTAGTTAATAAAAAGATGAGTGAAAAAAAGATTATCAATACGATTTACCATTCTGCTGTAATTAGCGGTCTTAGTATAGGTTATAGTTGTGTTATGCAAAAATCATGTTTGGCGTCATTTACTGGCTACCATGTCAGACTTAGAATTCACGGCAGTTAGTCAGCTCTGCCAGGCGAGTATTTTTTGTGGCTTTTGCAGTATTAAGACCATCTCGTGACGCCCACACTCTTCCGCCTGGAATGAAGCCGGTTGTTAATGCTTCCGTTCCTCATTCTACCTCGGCCTCCTGGCCTAACATAGGAAGGTTTTTTTTGACTCTGTCTAGCCTATTAACTTCTGTCTTTGTTGAGATTGCTTGTGTGCTTGCCTTCGTTGCTTTTTATATTGAGACTTGCTTTGACCATGGGTTTACCTTTGCCGCGTGTGGCATTATGGATGGCGCTTGATTTCATTTTTTCACGCTCTACGGCGCAGTGGACTGCTCACGATTTCTCTTCACTCCCATTTTCTCAATTTGGCCCTTTACTCACCCCCTAAACGCGTCTCCTCCTGATCTCTTCCCATTTACAATTGTTCTATACTCCAGATCGTCTTTCTTACGATCCTCGTCGAGTTCGGTCGATCGGGTTTGTTTTGTACTCACATATACCATCAATCATCGATGGCTGTTGTTTTAAGGAAGAGGAAGATGAAGAAGAAGAAACCTGCGCCTTACAATGACGTTTAGGGGCTTACTCAGCAGCGCATTGCCACAGCTAGAGTATTTCTTGTGTGATAAGCGCTGCACCTGATCTGGCGTCAAATCTGGAATGTGTAAGTAAAAATGGAAACAAAGTTTTACGTCAAGGCTGGGTGACGTTAAGTTGAAGTAATTTCAAAGATAGAGGCTTAATCTCCCGCTCTCATTTAGACAGTAAATAAGCATTTGGTTATCCGAGATCTCTACTCAGATTCCCTCTACTGAGTCGCCTTTCGGCTCTCGTAGATCTTCTGCGCGCTAGTCTATTTTCTCTCGCGGCCCTTTGCTTTCTCTTCGTCGACCGTACCCTCTATGGTCAATCTTACACGCCATCTGGTGATTTTCCACTGCGGTCGGCGTTCTTACTCCATATTTCCTCCACCCATGGTGCCCTTTTTTCGTCGCACATGCTTGCGGTACGGGAATTTTCCCCAGGGCACCTTTATTTGTACCCAATAGGGCACTTAGTTATTCTTAATTCAGGTAGATCGAGTGACGTACGACTACTTGATCTGCCTAATGGTGCCGCAGTTATTTGTACCAAATTATCACTGGTAGATCAGATGAGTCTAACGTTCTCCTTCTTTACTTAACTGGCGTGAACATTTAGTTGTACCTCATTAGCATTATTACAAGGTACCACAAGGGGTATTTACTCTTGTGCACCATGAGCGTCACTCTCGACGATCGATCCTTACGGTCAATCGATTCCGCCATCTTTTGATTGTGCCAAGTCGGTTGCGTCTCCCCTTGTTGCCTGACCTAACACACCTTGTTTGTCGTACACGGCTTCCCCGGGCTCATTTTCACTCCTACCTTATTATCATCATTACAGGTATGAAAGATGTCTTGCGATCTCTTGATCTACCATCTTGTGCAACGTATTAGTACCCATTAGTAACATTATCGGTTCCTCATTTTTCTTTAAGAATGGTAGATCATGTGTCTCTCCGATCTCTTGGTCTACCAACGTGTGAAACTTTTTTTTACATACCCATGTATCATTGTTTCAAGTAGATCGAAGAGTCTTTGGCCTGCCGTCAAGCAAGATCCAGTCTTGTGATCTGTCTCGCCTTTTCTTTTGCTGTGTTTTTGTCTTTGCTATATTAAGATAGCTTGTGTGTTTTGTGTTTGATTCTTGCTTGTTTTGTTGTCTTTATTTATTCCATCACATGTTCTCGCGTTTGTGCTTTCTTCTCGGCTCTCGCGATTCATCTTCATTTACAGCACTCCCAGTGCCCCTCACGAGGTGGTTCGAGCTCTTTTAATCTCGTTACACCTCTTTGTTCCTCTTGGCGATCGTGCGTTCCGTGATTGTCTCGCCACCAGTGCCCAAACATGGTGAGGACATTAACGGGTTCGGGAGCCGCTCCTCTTGTGTGGGGAGTCGCTCTCTTGCCCCGGATGACCCGCGTTGTCGATTCCAGGGGACATTCAGCTGGTGCACATATGATGAGCCAGTACGGCCGGGTGTGGAGGTGGGTTCCGCGCAGGGGACGCACGACCATCGTTACTATACCATCCTCTGACGTCCGGCGGGACACACGATCGTGGCGTTCGGAAGCGAAACAGGCAATCGGACGTTATTGCCAACTGTTTTCTTTCGACATGTAGAAATCCAAAGGCAGGACTCCCTGTAAAGGACATGCCGTTAAAATTCTTCCGCGCCCTGGCCAATTCGCCAGTTCGCCTTAAGGTTCGCACACAGTGACTCTCTCCTTTCAGCTGCTGTCCCGAGAACCTCGGCACCCCGGGGAACCTTTCCGAGGAGCGGACCGTCACGGGTGACGACCTCGCGGCCGTCAGATTCTCCGCCAGTCATCTCGATACAGATGAGGAATCGTGGCGTTTGCTTGCTCCCCACTTACCGTCACGCTGTCCCATCACGATCTCCCCTATCCGTAGTCCGTGTGCAGCCAACCACTCGGACAACGTGGGTGCGTCATCACTACGGTGGAGGAGTTGTGGGGCCGTCTTTGGTGGGTCTCCCCAGATGACACAACTCAGGGTCGGGCGCAGGCATCGACTAGGCTAGGATCTGCGCCTCACCCCGACGGTCGACCACCCCGATCGACTGTCGCACTTTCCCCTTGGGAAGTACAGGACGTTGGGAGCGGTATCGTCTTTCGCTCCCCTATTGGGCAACGTCCGCTGTCCCGTTCCGACGGGGTGAGGATACGACAGCGGGGAGTGGGGTAACCTTTTTTGTCCCTTGAGGTGGACTCGTCTCTGCGCCTTCCAGTCCGCTTCCACGACGGCCAGGTGGGCTCGGCTACCTTGCCACCCTACGGCCACCCTGCCATTGCAGGGGGCCAGCATGGACCACACCCGGGTGACGCAGTGAGGCAGTGAGTTGCTCTCCCCGGGGAGGGACGAGACAGCTCACCTTCTCGCTTCCCACCACATGCGTTGACCCAGGTTCCCAGGGTTCCCCATGGGAAACCCTGCCCCTGGGCCGCTACAGCCCTGCGGATCCCCGGGGACCGGTGGGCTCCTTGCCCCCGAGAGGAACCAGTGGCTCAGGGCTGACACCCATTCTGACTCCATCTCGGTCGCATGTGGCATGGATTCTTTCAGCTGGAATCGGACCTGGGTTCCCCCTCCCTCTCGGGCGCTGTACGATCGGCGATCCATAGTCTGGCCTGCCGAGTTTGGAGCCACCAGGGACATGTCATCGTATTCCCCCACTACCCAACGAGGGCCGGGACTCCCATGCACCCCTGGCTGGAACCCTGAAGGTGGGATTGAAATCCCTTTCAAGGAACACTGACCACAGCCATGTGGATGGGGTTGAGGGGCTCCCTCCCCTGTCTGGTGACTTTTCCATCATGAAAGTGGCGCCATGTATATTGTTGTTAAGGAATCGCCCCCCTACTGTCAACATTTTCGCTTTAGACATTATGCCGGGTTCCCCCCTGCCCTGCGATCTCGGCCTTGGGATAGTCGCCACCCCCAGACCCTCATCCCTTGTGGGACTGATCAGAATCTTTCGCCCAGGGGTGCACAGGCCGTCCATCCGCCGGGGATTGACTTCTTGTCAGCCCCTAAAGCGGGCTCCAGTAGGAGTTTTTTTTTCTCAAGGGCTTCGGCAGGGCCCCCCCAAGTCATTCTCCATCTTCTCTGCCAAATCCAGTCACAGGATTATTGACATTTCCACCTGCGACTTTCCGGCTCACTCCCCAACCTTTACCCCTCCACAGACGAGCACTGCCTCTGTGTCTCAAGGACGCTGACGACACTGTGACAGACTCTAGCCTGTTGGGCGTCCCCTGAATGCGCTTTCTTATTCTACAAGATGATCGCATCACCTTTCGGGCTGCGGCGGACAGCGCAGCATGGAGTCAATTTATTGCCTGTGCAGTGAGAGTTTTCTGTACTATTCACAGGCCAATCTCTCAGGCGTGCTGTCACCGGTCCAACCTCGCCCAGCGTCAAGTCGGCCTTGCGGTTGCATCCCTGGGCAGGACAGTCACGGTATTCGGCGGCTATTCTGAATGCGGTCACCTCGAGGAGACTGACTCCCGCTCATACCCTATCCCAGGCAGTCCCTGCCCACACCGCACGGCCCGCCAAACGCCCTATTATCCCCTCTCGGCTGAAGACTCGGTCCCGGATAGGTAACTGGGGGAGTCTACCCAATGGGGGACTCCATCCTTATACTCCTATTTCAATGATGCTACTAACGTCCTCGCTGGCAGTATCGGGGTTCCTTAGAACTGGAAGCAGTCTGTTCTTGACACTGTAAATCTGCTCGCAATGGGTTCCGACAACGGCCCCTTAGCTAGCAGACACGCTCGCCTTGGAAGTTTGATTTTTCTCAAGGTCTGTCCTTAGGTTCCCTTAGTCTCTTTTCGCTCGTGATACGCGTTACTTGCTTCCGCCATTTTCCGTCGGTGCTCAAGGCAATCGATATGTCGGGAAAAGTGTGCATTTCAGGATCTGGGGTCATGGTATGCGTAATGGTTGCTAAGGTATCCCAAACAACATTACGTTCTTTGTTCAGTGTGGCAAATGATCGCCTAATTTGGCATCTATGGGCTCGAAAACAACACACTCATGCTTGACTATGGCCCACACGAGCGCATGGACCTAAGTATCTTTTTACTCTCGCGTTCGTGTGCCAGTAGTCTTTTCAGCGGACGGGTAGGGAGAGTGACACTAGTTCACCTATACACTACCCTCCAACTCGGGAATCCCCCTTTGGAGATTCCACTCAAACATAGGGTGGTGGGGGACCTCTGTGCGGGACGCTTAGACGCCTGTATCCACTTCTACGTCTGTACAGTGGAAGCGGGAAGGCGTGCCCTCCCAAGCCCTACATAACCCAGGTATCGCACCGTCTTGTTCTCCTCCCTCGGTCAACACTGCGGTGACTTGTTTATGTCAAAATAATAATGGGGGGGGGGGGGGTGGGGGGGGGGGGAGGGGCTACGATCCCGCAGCCTCTCCCTCGTATTAATCGAATGGCCCCCTTCTTGTTTTGCAATGTGGGGATTCACCCTCTGTGCGTGTGCGACACGCATAGCGGGGCCCTCCTCACTACAATGAAGGGACCTCTTAAGCCCAGCAGGATAACCCTCTACAGTCCCATAGTGGGGGAAACCAGTGTTCAGGCCAAGGGTCGCTCCCCCCACCCCACACCACCCCCCCCCCCCACCCCCCTCCCCCCCCCCCACCCCCCCCCCCCACCCCCCCCCCCCCCCCCCGTCTGGCCTAATAACATAGGCACCTTCCGCCATTTTCCAATACCCTTACAGGTGTGAGCCCTTTTTCAAGCGGAGAGTATGGCCTCATTGGGCTAACTCTCTTCCTCATTCTGGCCTTCAATTTTTTTTTCCACAGTTAGGTTGTTCCTTTCTCTCATATCTTTCTAGGTTTTGGCTCTTGGCTGGCTCCATTAGGGGCTACTGGGAACCCCTTGCCCAGGCTCTTCCTCCTAGTACTCTATAGTTGCTTCCAAGTTGGGCAGATCAGCACTACGCCCTGACGTGTAGGATCTCCCCGTCTTATTCCCAGGGTCACTGAGGGCAGGGCCGCTGGCCACTTCCACAGCGTGCAGAGCTGTCTCTTGCACCACATCCTGATTGCAGCCTAATGGCTTCGGAATAAATCCCCTTCATAAGCCTTTTACTTTAGGGGATATCCGCATGACCGGGGTGATGGTTCTGGGACTTCTTTCTGCGGCTAAACGCATCCATTTTATTCCTCTGACTAACACAAGGAACCATTAGGGCACTTTGCCCGCCTCCGATTCCTTTGGAATTCTGCTATGGTCTGACATGGTTCAGTATATGACGCCAAAATGGGGAGTTTGTATGATACTCCCTGTTTGGCTAGTATACTTACCATGTCAGACTCTAATGCCCACCCTACCTTCCCCGCTAGCGCTATGGTTCTCAGGGTTACCTTGCACATAGGCCTCGTTGAATGAGGAACAGGAAGTTTACACCGGCTTCTTCCCTGGCGGAAGTAGTGTGAGCGTCACGTGATGGTCTTATTACTGCATTAGCCACAAAAAATCTCGGCCTGGCAGAGCTGACTAACTGCCGTGAATGCTATGGTCTGACATGGTAAGTATACTAGCCAAACAGGGAGTATAATACAAACTCCCCATTTTAAAATGAGGCCGGCTGACCTAGGAAGGTTAGACATTGAGGACGTTGTTAAGGTTATAGTTGTAATTACTGCAGGGATTGCGTCAAAAGACTTTCTTGTTACACAGGGGATTATCCAGAAAATATTAATACATAGAAAGATTAATCTAGAAAATATTGATTTATAAAAGATGTCTGGATTAGTTCTGATGGTGGGAGGAGCTATTGTTAACGCTTTGGCCTTCTCTGGAAGCAATTATATGTTTAGTAAATTGCGGTCCGATGAAGAGAGAGAACGCCATAACAAGGCAATAGAAGATTTAGCTAAGGCAAGAGACGCTTATGAGAAAAGACGAATTACTCACTTAGACTTTATTAATAAAAAGTTAAGAGAACAGGGACATGCAGAGCACACATTTACAGACGTTGATGACGCAATGAAAGAGTATTACTTAGTGACAGGAAAGAAGTTTCTAACACCACCACCGCCAGAACTGTCTGACTTTTATGAACCATCTGAGGAACAGAAGACTGCAGAGATAGTTTTTATTGCAGTTGGCATGACCTCAGTCTATCTTGTTGCTCACTTTCTTGTGTAAAATAAAATGCATTTAAAATATGGACATTACGAAGTACAAAATATATTATTCTCCTAAAGGGTATTGGAAAGGAAAGACTGCTATTGAAAAACTGAGTAAAGCTGCTAGAGTGTCTGAATCAGATGCGAAAGACTGGCTTTCAAAACAGGCAATTTGGCAAATATATCTGCCCCCCCAAAAAGAATAATAAGGCCTAGATTTGTTAATTCAGTTCCAAATGACACCCACCAAATGGACTTGCTGTATTTTCCACATGATAAAGTTAGAAGAAAAAAGTTTAAGTATGCTCTGACAGTTGTTGACATGGCTTCAAGATACAAAGACGCTGAACCTTTAACAGATAAAAGCTCAACTGCTGTGGCTGTGGCTTTACAACAAATATACATGCGAGGCCCATTAAAGTATCCTAGGATGATTCAAGTTGATGATGGAAAAGAGTTTAAAGGTTCTGTAAACCAGCTGTTTTTAAAACATCATGTTACAGTTAAGAGAGGGATCCCAGGCAACCATCGATCACAAGCCCTAGTAGAAAACTTTAATAAGAATCTAGCTGAACGTCTGTTTACCTATCAATATCACAGAGAAATTATGGACACTACGAAGTACAGAGCACGCAACACAGAATGGGTTAGGAGATTGCCAGCAGTCTTACGCGCCATGAACAATGAAGAATTTAAAGCAACAGGTCTTAAACCAGTAAACGCGATCAAATTAAAAAAAAAATTAGCATTACTGAAGATGAGCAAGGTAATCAAAAACTCTTGCCGTTTGGACTAAAAGTAAGATACTTGTATGCCCTGGAGAGGCAGAAGGCGATGTTAGAATTAGAGCCACAGATCCTATATGGAGCGTAGATGTATATGAAGTTGATATGTATATTATTTAAGAGAGACTCTCTCTTCTAAAAAGCCTGCCCCTAAAAGATCCTTTGTTTGTGAAGAGCTGCAAGTTGTCCCGCCAAACACAGTGAGTTAACAACAACAAAAAAAAAGTATTTATTTTTTGCTAAACTTATTTTTTTGTTAAACTTATTTTGGGGGGGGGGGGGGGGGCTATTTTGGGTTTAATGATCATGTGTTTGTTTTTCCAATGTTCTGTTTAATTGCATCAGTGTCTACCTGTCGTGAAGTAAAAGTCTTTCTCCACTCTTTTTGAAGTTCAATTTTTTGTCGTCTGTAATCCTCACCGTCAGCCATAAGCTTCTGAAATTCTTCGTCTGTAATGTTTTCATCCTGTAATGATTTGCTTATTCTTAATCTTAATGAACAAAGTTTTGCTGATGCTAGGGCAACAATGGCAGTGTGCTTTTGTAATTTAGGAGTTAATTTTTTTTAAAACAGCACTTACAATCATAGACATGGCGCCCAAACCTAACCCGAGACTCCCTAATGCTAAAGAGGCTGGCGCTCCAACCCCAGTAGCTAAAACAGCAACACTAGACCCAGCACTTACGCTAGCTACAGCTGATGAGCCAGTAATTACATAAGAAAGAGTATTTAAAGCTTTAGCATATTTTTCTAGTAACTCTATACTTATCCAAGTCGCTTTCTATTTCCTTTTGAAGTTCAGTTATTTGCTTTAATCTAAATGTTGAACCTCCATTTTTTAATTAAGATTATTTTTAAATTAATCTTATACATATCTTATTATTAATTCTTCTGGCAGCACTTCATCAACAGAGTAAAACGCAATAAAATCAACATACTTAATGAAAATAAAGTCGAGTACTGTTAGTTTGTCTTTGTCAACATTCACAGTAACTTTGTCAGATGATGAAAAAGTTTTTATTTCATCTCCGTTTTTAGTAATAACAATAACGAGCATAAGAGGCCATCCAAGTTTTCAGACGATAATTGTACTCCTCTTGCTAACACATGTTCTGGCAAACTAGAATTAGACTCCCCTGGAGTAATTAATAAAACAAAAATCAAAGTAGCAGTGTTAGGCATTGGCGGTTTTGGGATAAATTCTAGGGTTACTGTGTCATCCCCCACTTCAACTAAGGACTTCTTTCTGCTCAACACATATTCACGCTTATATTTATCTATTACAATCTGCTTTTTCTGTTGTGTCCCTGGGACAAGACTAGCAAGAAAGGGACCTGCATTTAAGGCTTTTCTAAAATTGTTTTTCTTATCAAAGTATACATTGGGGCTTCGCAAGTCAAATTTAAAATCCCACTTAATTTCAGGGCACAAGACCCAGCTATTGTCTTGTTTATAAAGCCTGTATTCATATTTGCCGTAATCAGTTGTTTCTAGATTTCTTATTTGTTCTAGTTTAGGATATTGCTGTCGTTTTTTGTCTTCAATTTCTGTTCGTTTGTAAACCCCATCGTCTGTGTATTCAAATCCATAACATTTCCTATCACCCCTATCAGATCAAACTCGGCTGTGTCTGCTAGGTCTTTTAGCTCTACTGCAACGCATTTAGGAGCTAGCTACGCTTTTGATTCTGGCCCCCGAGACATTCTTTTTATAATATAAAAATTATAATAAACAAACGTATTGAACTGGGGGGTCAGTCCGCAAGCATAGCTTAGCGTGCTTAGATTTTTCTAACTGCTCTTTTATTTTTTAAACTCATCTTTGTCCCTTATTATATAATTTTCACTTAAACATTCTTCAAAACTATCTTTGTCCTCAGTGTAAAATAAAACAACCGATTTTAACTGCGATCTAAAGTCTTTTAAGACAGCATTGTATTTTTGAGTTAAGAGCCACACAGAAACTAAGGCGTGGCGGCCACTAAAGGCTAGCTTTGACAGAGCTTTTCTTTTTTTAACAATGTCTCGTTCAGCTGAACAGTCATCAATAATAAACAGTGTTTCAGTTCCCTCAAATAGTCTATAGTAATGTTCTAAACAGTCGCTCAGTTTGTCGCTAGGATCAACAAAAAATATATTATCATCTGTCCAAATAACTTCCTTTCTTTGTAAGACTTGTTGTGCTTAATGGTTGTGCAGAATAACAATGTGCTCGTAATGAAACCTGTATATTGTTTGTAACAAATCAAGTACGAAGACAGTTTTCCCACACCCAGTAATCCCGCAGATAAGAGAACAGTGCGGATCTTTTGACAGAAACTTCAAACTATCCATCTGTTTTTATTAGAATATTTCTTCTACATTTTAATAAGCCACGTCTTTTAGCCTGTTTTCTTCAATGTTTAACTGAGCATCACAAACCATAAAAACATGCATTTTTATTGGGGCGTTTCCGTCTGCTTTCTTGTGAATATTTATTTTTATACCGTCTTGCCCTACCCTTTCTCCACTTCCAAACAATCTGTTGTCAAATGTAGATCTAAATCCAACCACAGCCCATATTTGGTTATTAAGTAGTCTTCGAGTCTTACATCATAAAGGCGAAGTTTTTTACATATGCGATCAACTGCAGGATCCCTTTGCCTACCTCCAGCGAACAACTTTCTTATTTCATCAAAGTGTTGTTGAGGTAAAAAGTCCACGACCTGAATACAACTGATCAGGCTTGCCATTTATTGCACAGTCAACCTTCTCAATTTTTGGATTATAAAACGCTTCTGATTCTCTATGAAAAGGAGTTGTTTCTTCAGTAAACAAGAACAAAATTCATTTTAAAGACTTCAGAGACTGATTTAGATGTATGTTCCAGAGAGTGTCTCGCTTGTTTCTATTTTCTGTAGTGGAGTGTATAACTCTTTCATAATAAATAACTGTTTTATTTTTATACTGGGTTAAGATTGTTTCTGGCCAGTTCGGGGTTAGTAACAACATCAAACTCAAGAGAAATGTCGCTAACTGTGTATTTGGCTAAAGGGTCTTCAGACAGAACAACAGAATCGCTAGGATTAAATGTCCAGTTCATAAGTAAGGTTTTCTTTTAGTGCGCCTTGGTAATATGGCATATGCGTCTTTAACAGCTCAAAATCTAGAGGATGCAGAATCTGTTGCCAAATGCTTCTGCTACTGCCTCATCTTTAACATCATTCTTTGCATCCCCGCTTTAAGCCTGTGCTTAAGGCCGTTTGGGCTTTGTATTCCCTGATAAACTTTCTCTTTTCTTTCTTTTTAGGTAGCCACAGGTGAGGTATACCAATTACTTTACCAAGCTTCACTGGACCAGGGAGTAATACCTGATGAGTGGCGAGATGCGAGCATTGTTCCCTTATTCAAAAAGGGTGACAAAACAAAAGCAGAGAACTATTGACCTGTATCTCTTACATCCATATCAGCTAAACTACTTGAACACATAATATATAGTAGCATAATGGACCATCTTGACAAATATGACTTCTTAAATAACTCCCAGCATGGTTTTAGACAGCGAAGGAGTTGTGAGACTCAACTTATAACAACTCTCAATGATTTTAGTAACTGTTTAAACAACAGACAGCAAATAGATGCAATTTTATTAGACTTTTCTAAAGCCTTTGATAAGGTTGACCATGAGGGCCTGCTGCTTAAATTAGAACACATTGGCATTGGCGGTTCTTTGCTAAAATGGGCTAGATCATTCCTCGTTGGGAGAACGCAGAAAGTTGTTGTGGAAGGGTCGTCATCCCATTGTAAACCCGTCTTGTCAGGTGTACCACAGGGAACTGTTCTGGGGCCCTTGTTTTTCTTAATTTATATAAATGACATAAGTAGAAATCTCTCTCCTGGAACTACTATAAGGCTTTTTGCAGATGACAGTTTAGTATATAGAACAATCAGAAGCAAGAATGATACCCGCAATCTACAAGAAGATCTAAACGCTTTACAAGAGTGGGAAAGAACTTGGAAAATGGAATTTCATCCCAAAAGTGCCAAGTGTTGCGTATATTTATTATGTAACAAACGCTCACCAATTAGATCAGATTATTCTATCCATAATACTATTCTTAAAGAAACGAATGCTGCAAAATATTTAGGCGTGATTATAGATAGTCATCTCAAATGGAAAGAACATTACAATTTAGTATGTAAGAAAGCAAATAACATCTTAGCTTTCTTATACAGGAATATCAATGACTGCCCCAAAAGGTTAAAGACGACTGCTACAAAACACTGGTTAGACCAGTACTGGAATATGGTTGCTCAGTTTGGGATCCTTACCATCTAAAGGACATTGATAACCTCGAAAAGATTCAGAAGAGAGCAGCACGGTTCGTAACAGGGAACCACATCAGAGAAAAGGGGAATACTAGGAAGAACATGAGGAAATTAGAATGGAAACCCTTAGAAGAGAGAAGAGCTATTTATTAAACTTAACACCTTTTTCAAAGGCAGAGCTAAAGTAATTGATATTCCATGGAACAACTAGTATTGAATAAAGTAGCACAGGAGTGGTGGTCAATGTTATACCATACCTGCATCAAATATACGCCA
>CM031625.1:6907171-6929969 GCA_018398815.1 Conus ventricosus | reverse complement strand
GATCTTGTCTTATTTGCATTTAAGGAAGGCCAATCAGGTAATGCACAGTTTCAACCAGTGTGTCTTCTGTGGTTTCCAAGATCAGATTCATTCCTTTATTGTGAGGTCTTTCTAAGTGTCGTAGATTGTTCTGAAACAGTGTTGCTACCCCTATTCCTTGATCATTTACAATGCGTAAAATTGCGTGACACAATTTGTAAAGATGGTCATGCTTAATTCATGTAGCTGCCGTTGCTTTTATGGCTGATAAACCCTTTTTGCACTCGAGCGAAACAACTTCAACATCTAAAACATCTATCAAAAACGTGTCAAAATAAGGCGCGTCGTCACCTGCCTCGATTTGTGTTCGTTTGAAGGAAACTGGTAATGGAAATGTGCCTGGTGTTTTGCTGTTGAGAGTGCAGACTACTAAGACATTTGTAGCACAAGGTTTTTGATGGGTAAACCAGTTTCTTCACACCACCGAACAATGTTGTTCAATTGCTTCTGAACCGCTTTTTATTCTTTCTTGTGCCTTTTGTTAGTTTTTTTTTGTAGAAAACAAGTTCTATTAGGTATAACTTACCGGTAACAATGTATATCGATATTCTTTTCTTTTTCTAATTAAAATACCTGATTAGTATTTTAAATTTTCGTCCATAGAGTTCCAAAACTGGATGTCCCTCAGACTACAATATATGTCTATAACTGTTGAATTTCCAAGTGAAACACTGCATCTTTTCGACTAGTGGACAGTTGCTTTACAGGCTAGCTGGTTAAAAAAAAAGACAAGACATGATTATCTCCCTCACTTGCATTGATATTTCACGTTCTACAATCTACCAAGAGTAAAACGACAAACGGGGATAAACACATGCCAGGACAGTTGGGTAAGGGGTGGAATCGAACATTACACTAAAATCACCAGAAGACAGCACGTTAGAAATGGGCGTGATGGTATTTTTGTGACGCAGAACTGATGAAGCGAACTGTGCAAGGCTTGAGGGTGTTTAATTACTGCTCGCCTGTGAGCGAGTATGCGTGGAGAAGAAATGGGAATGAACAAAGTGCTCGTTCTCCCAGATGGTCCCTAATTACCACTTTGATGTGGGCTCAATATTATTTTTAGTGTGTGTTTGTATGAGTGTTTGTGCGGAATAGCTGGCTTGATCTTTGCATGGCAAATTTGTTGTCTCTAATTGGATTGAACACGTCGGATAAAAAATACAGGTTTGTCTTTGACCACAAAGTGAAAAGAATATGGGCACAACTAACAGAGCTCATAGTATTGTTGTTGTAATTTCTTCTTCTTCTTCTTCTTCTTCTTCTTCTTCTTCTTCTTCTTCTTCTTTTTCATAAATACCTTCTTCTTCTTCTTCTTCTTCTTCTTCTTCTTCTTCTTCTTCTTCTTCTTTCTCTTCTTCTTGTTCTTCTTCTTCTTCTTCTTCTTCTTCTTCTTCTTCTTCTTCTTCTTCATGAATACAATCTATTCCTCCTCGTGTTTCTTGTTCTTTTTCATCATCGTCTTCAACACTTTCAGTCTCGTTTGCTCCTTTTTGTGTGTGTTCATTTCGTCCTTGTGTTGCTACTGCAGTGTTGTAAACGGACAAAACGACCATCTTCCTGTTTGTGTTAATGACTTTGTTTTCCTTTTCTTAATATCGTCATAATCAGAGAGGAAATAGGTCAAAAGTATGTTTGTTGGAATATCCTTGAACTGGAGCGTGTGTGTGTGTGTGTGTGTGTGTGTGTGTGTGTGTGTGTGTGTGTGTGTGTGTGTGTGTGTGTGTGTGTGTGTGTGTGTGTGTGTGTGTGTGTGTGTACGCGTGCGTATCTGCGCGAGTACGAGCATGCGTGCGTGCGTGCGTGCATGCGTGCGAGTGTGTGTGCGTGTGTGCGTGCGTGCGTACATGTATGTGTGTGTGTGTATTTCTGTGTGCCTGTGAGTGTGCATGTGCGTGCGTGCGTTCGTGTGTGCATGGGTGCAAACAAGCATACGTGCATGAGTGTGAATATATGTATACGTGCGAGCGTGTGTCTGTGTGTCCCTGACTGTCTGTGCGTTTGAGAAATCTATCTATTGGCATAAAAAAATAAGCTTATTATGGACACAACGGAATGAACGCGTGTCCAACAGAGACAGCTCTAATGGCAAAGCTCTACGGCAATCTACAAGAGCTGGAAGAAACGACACTATTCGTCTAAAGGGCCGGACTGACCGTGTAGACCAAGACGTTCGCAAGGAAGAAGAAGAAGAAGAAGAAGAAGAAGAAGGAGAAGGAGAAGGAGAAGAAGAGAAGAAGAAGAAGAAGACAGAGAAGAAGAAGAAGAAGAAGAAGAAGAAGAAGAAGAAGAAGAAGACAAACAAGAAGACAAACAAGAAGAAGAAGAAGAAGAAGAAGAAGAAGAAGAAGAAGAAGAAGAAGAGAAGAAGAACAAAAAGAAGAAGACCCAATAATTTCTTTCTCTTTTTTTGTAAATTATTTTGTTCATATGTTAGCAAAGATCTTTAAATATCACACACCAATATGATCTAGATCGCTCGGAAATGGGGAGAAGAGAGCGAAGGGAAGCAGATAGGGATAAAGGAGGACGGGAGACCTGAGGCGGAGAGAAACACGTGTCGTGTTCCAGACTGATCCCAGAACTTTGTGCTTCTTCCAAAGTCTTTCAGATCCGTTCCACACAAATTTTCCAGGGAATATTTGCGGTTTATACTACACATATTTTTTTCTGGGAAAATCTGCGGTTTGTACTACTTTTTTTCTGGAAATATTTGCATGTCCGTTCAACAATATTCTCCTGAAGATTTTTAGGCTCGTTCCACAGAATTCCCTGTGGTAGAGTTTCAGTTCTGTCCTGCAACTGTCCTTCGTGGAAGTTTTTCAGATCTGTTCCAGAATAAAGCTAACGAAAGTATTTGAGGTCTGTGCCATGATTTTTCTCTGGGTATAATTATATCAGTACTCCTATGGAAGTTGTTCAAGATCCGTTCCACCGTTATTCCATGAAATTCAGTCCGTTCTGTAATAATGCTTTAAAAGTGGTCAATATCTGTTTGAGAGTACTCCTTAGGAGAAGTGCTTCAGAGTCAGCTTGCTATCTATATACATCGATGTGTTTGAGTAGATATTACGTGCAAATCGACCCCTATGCGATGCGGATGGCTTGTCTGGAATGTATGCCGTCACCGGAAGTGACATCATCCGGAAGGGACATCATCCCGGAGTGGACATCATCCCGGACGTGGAAGTGACATCATTCGTATGTGGCATTCATTCACAGGAAATGACATCAGTGGGAAGTGGAAGTGACCCGGAAGGGTTCGGGACTTGTTGACCAAGTGTTGGAGCGTTGGTAAAGGGGCGTCACTCCGATTAGCGAGGGCGAGTGACCAAAAGAAAACAAAGGAGGATTTGAAGCAAGCAGAGCATGGTAAAGGGGGTCACCCCGATTAGTCGAGAAAGAAAAAAGAGGATTTGAAAGCAAGCGGTGCGTGTGGGGGGAAAGGGGGCGGAAGGAATTACGGAGGGGACGTCACCCTGAGAACAAGTCATTCGGTGCTCGAGGTCTCGTTTTCCGCGTGTGTTTTTCTCAAGATGGTTGTTCCGCTCTGGACACCACCCTTTACTTGCGTATAGCGGGATCCTATGGTCAGGGAAAACCCATTTGTTAAACGTTTTTTTTTAAAAAATGTATCAGAAATGATGGTACCGATACCCGAAGAAATGATATTGTGTATGTTTTGGAGGAAAAAAAACGGCAAACTGTCGTATAACGAGTTGAGTAGGGTGACTTTACGGAGGGAATAGGTCGCGTGGAAGGGAGACCATAGTCGTTTGGTGATCATTGTCGAGTTAATGAGCGAACGGACGATCGCGTGACGAGGATGCTTTACCAAGGTAGTCAATATCGTTAACGCGAGCGTAATGTACATTACCAAAATGTATTTTCGAAACAGAAGGAACAAAGAACGATCAGTTTTTGAACGCCTCTACATGGTCGTATTTAAAAATCCTAGAGATATAAACAATGTTTGGTTATAAGTCTTGTTTGTTTGTTTGTATTAACACTATTTTTGTTTTGTCGTACTCATGCTTATTTTTCTTGTATACATTTGGTCTTTTGTTATGTTGAACTGGAGAAAATCCTTTGTTGAAGGAGATGCCGTTTTCCATCTGTGAGCGAGATGGGTGAGATTTTGTTGTTCATTAAAGGAGTGACGATTTTGTCTGTATATATCTGCCTGTATTCGGGTAGATATTGTGTCCATGCAAGATCCTGGGCGTTTCTGCCTATATGTGTGTGTTTCTGCCTCAACTTATAAGATGTAAATGAGTAAATATGTAAGGTTTTGTTCACTGAGGCCTAGCGGATCAAAAAAAGAAAAAAAAATAAGAAAAAGAAGGGAGGGATGTGTTTGGACTAATTTAAGAAAAAGCGTTCTTTGATGTATCTTTTACAGGGTACCATTTTGACCCAAGCTTGAAATGTGTATCAGAGCAGAAAGAAATGGGGTTATATACATATTTTGTATCAAATATGTCAAAATCATGGAGGTGTTACCCTTCTCTTTAACAATGTTTTGAGTTTTGTGTACAAAACCGTTTACAAGATATAGTGGAAATAATTTTTGCTGTTGTATTCCATTTGGTAAGTTGATATGGATCATTAACCTGTATAGACCAAATTATGATTATCATGATTTTTTTGCTGTTTTCTGTTTTGTTTTTGTTGAGTTCGAGATAATCTGAAGATGTAGGGTGTTGAAAATGTAATTGGAGTGGATGGGAGAGAACCTGCACCTAGATGTGTTCAATGGATATTTTAATCATAGGCAGGAATAGCAATGTTAAGCACAACAGCAGTTGAAGACATGATGTTAATATAGACCTTACGATTTATGGGAATGTTGAAACCCTGAATTGAAAGATACGCATGGAACAGATCCTCCCCTTGCAGCAAGTCGTAGTGTGATTTTTTTTCCTAGTTTCAGATTAGGTGTCCACTATGTCTCGGATGCAGATATTAGACAGTGGTACAGGACAGACCATTCATGCTTACTCCGAATTGTAACCTTGCTAAAGAAACTAAAACTATAACCTTTGGAAATTTAAGGTTCTTTTGTTGAAGGATAAACAGTACATTGATGAAATTACCGAGGAAGGAAATTAAAGTTGTAATAGAGAGGCCATGTGTACTGCCCAGTTCAAGGGAACAAGTATCATTTATTGAGCATTCAAAAATTGAGTTTACCTACTTCTGATTCATCTTTTTTAGATGTTTTATTAATAAAAATAAGGAAGTACAAACTTGCATTTGCAATGAAAAAAAAACCAGCCGATGTAATGAAGCAGAATTGTTTAGAAGTGAATATTGAAAAAGTTAAGCGAAAGAAGGAACAGTTGACTGATGAGAAAAGACATGATTTGGCAGGACAAAGAGGAACTGTTAGACTTAGGGAAGCTAAAACGCAAGGGTTTTGATTCGATCGCGAGACGTTGGATAGCAGAAGGGAAAAGGCAATCAGTATTTTTGTTCGCTTGATAACAGGACACTTCTTTAAACAAAAATATGGACAAAGTTAAGATTAGATGATGTTTTTAGCTCGCTGGGAAAAAAGAACTTTTTTAAACAAAAATATACACAGTTAAAACATCAGATGATGGCTTAGACCCCAACAAAAATATATCAAAGATGAAAGGATCCAACGAAGGATGTGAGAGAAGTTTATGAAAAAAATTCGTTAACGGTTAAAGGAAGTTGAGGGATACGAAATATCTCAAATGGTTAATTTACCTTCATGTCTTAAACATTAGAAGGAGAAATTTCTATAGATGAAGTTGGTTGCACTTTAAACAGATGAAAAAGAATAAAAGCCATGGATCAGACGGATTTATGTCGGAGTTCTTTAAATTGTTTCAACCATCACTTGGATCATTCGTCGTTCGATTCTTTAAATGAAGGTTTTAAAACTGTGCGAGTTGTCGCCATACAGAAGGAAGGAATTCATAGTTATGTATTCTAAGTGTTAAATCTTGAGAGCCATTAAAAACAGCAGGCCAGTTACTCTTTTAAATGTAGTTTTATAAGATAGGGTACGTACGTGTTGTTGAACAGACTAAAAACATGGTTCTTCCAAGTTTGATCAACGAAGACCAAAACAGGATTTATGGCCAACAGATTTATTGGAGATAATATTAGACGTGATCTATGACTGAATTAATTATTCACAAACACAACCATGCCTGACTTTGCTTTCTGGTGAGATTAGGAGAAAGCCTTCGATTCACCTGACAGGGGATTATGAATTAAATTCCTTGTAGCATTCGGTTTTGGAACCAGAGATACATAAATGGATAATCCTTTTCTAGAATAATATTAAGTCAGCTGTATCTTGTGAAACGGACAGGACATCTGGTTGGTTTTCTGTAGTCGTGGGCGCAGGCGGGTGACCCCAGTTTCACCCTACATAATCTTTTTGTTGTGTAGAAAGTCTTGCATTATGTTGAGAGATAATAGAATTTTAGAAAGGAATCCAAACTAAAAACACTTGCAGAACAGAAATTGCACCAATACGGGGAGATGTGAAAATTAGGTTTGAATGACAAAGTGTCTTTTGAGGGGAATTCTGATACAAGTTGATAGGTTTGGGTGAGGAAAATCAAGTTTGATATTAAACACCAGAAAAAAAAAAACGTTGCTCTATGGCTCGGCAGTAGGAAAATTCTGACGATTTGCTACATGCAAACATTTACGTATTCAGTGGAACCACCACAATTCCAAATTAGTGTATTTTTATTTAAACGTGATCTTGCTGACTGTTCAGAAATAAACATACAGGTAGATTTCTCGAAAAATATGAATGTTATACATGGTATGGTTAAAGATGAGATTACTCCACTAGGCAGCAGGGTGGTTGTTTTAAGCTTTAATCTTGTCCAAAGAATTCATCACTGGATTTTACTTCCAAATCCTTCCAATGATGTAATTAATGCGATTCAAACTCCGTTTTCGAGTTTTGGTAGGATCGAAAATGAGCTGTATAAACATTCAAAACTGAAGTGAAAAACATTTATGAATGGAGGACTTGGTCTGTACCAAGAATATAGGAATATATAAGTTTGCCCTTAGACCTAGCGTGGAGTAGAAATATAAGAATATCGTCTACAAGTGGAAAAAGTATTACTATGGCAAGTTGTCCAAGGAAGACATCATCTGGAAAAAAAAAAAGGCTTAGTCTTCTTCTAGGCAATTATCAAAACAAAAAAAAATTAGGGCTGGACGATTTGAGGCTTTAAGAATTTGGCCAATGGATTCTGCTTGCATTTTCGAAGAGAAATGGTTCTGAAAATGTATTTTTTATATGAAAATATTAAGATAAAAAACAAAACAAAAAAGAGGAAACTTGTTTTCTCTAATCAACGTTGTTCATCAAACGTATTTACACAATTGGACACATTATATGAAAGAAGATAGGCCACGCTTTTGGCATACAGAGAGTGTTCAATAACAGTATGATTTGCATTGGACTTTATTTCGTATATGGATTGTTAAGTGGGAGTAAAGCATATATTCGGAAATCTGCCCGAGTAACAATGACAGATATCACGAATGAAAAAGAATCTTAAATGTGGAAATAGTGGTTCAGGTCAAACCGAGGGGCACGTGTTTATTATGATGCCTTTCTGTGTGACAACATAAAACTGCTTTTGCAGTGGAATCAACAAACTTGATGAGCATTGCAATGAATATTATCATGTCAAAAAGGTACAAAAACCCTACACGAATAAAACTTAATTGGCTTCAGATATGAGTTCTTACACTATATATGAACTGAAAGATCATTGTACTTTTGTTAATAGCGAGCAAGGGAAAACATTGAGCAGCTATTTTGGTTCTATGTGAACACGCGGCATATTTTTCACAACAACTTTAAGCAAACAATAAAGAGAAAATGTCAGCATGTGGTTCTTTTAAATTTGTCTGTTGAATTAGTATTATTTGGGCATTCAAACAATTTCAGGGGTGGATGAAGCCTTTGACTTCTTCTTACTTCTAGAAAAATATTTTAACTATAATGCAACGCGAGGAAACTTTTATTGTAATAAAAATTTTCTACATTATTCAAAGACCAAGATGTAATTTTGAACAGCAGTTGCGAAAAAAAGCGCAAAAATAGTAAAAACCGCATGAAAAATGGTAGTTATACAATCTTTGATAGACGTGTTACTTTTGGACTTGATGTACATGTTGAGGGGACTAGTCTGTCTCTGTGTCACTTGATTGATATTTTGGGTCCCTGTGGCTTTGTCTGTGTCCTATCCTCTCTCTTTCAAGAGACTGTCAGTTGGTGGCACAGCTCTTTGATTTGATGTTGAAATATTTCTTCAATGTAGAACAACCAACCAACAGGTGTAGTAGTATTATGGTTTACGACTATCCCAAGGCTATTACAAAAGTTGGCTGGCTTGGTTTTTATTTCAGAGAAATGTTTCCATTCTGTCTTGAAGATGAGATCTCCGTTTGACATAATGGAAGTCTGCTACTTCACAGCTGTTTGAAAAGGAGAAAATAAACTCCTAAGAGGCAAGGTGAACTAGTAATATTGATCTTGGTTTGATAAAAACTCCACAAAATATATTTTCTACCTTGCCATTGACATTTTTGATAAAACCAATAGCGAAACGCGTGATTCTTAGGATTGGGGATAAAAAAAAAGCTACTGTAAGCATCACTTTGAAAACCAATAAAGGAAGTAAAATCATCAGCAGGAAAAATAGGACCAGTGATTACGCCTTAACAAGTGTGCTATGTAAAGGTCCTTGAGTATTTTGTAAGGGATGCAGACCCAGGACGTATCTTGCATGGACTCGGGTATTAGGAGGTGACGATCGAACTGTGCACAAAATGTTGAATGAACAGAGAAATCTCTTGTTCGTTGTCTCATGGACTTTAAAAGGTTTTGTTCTGTCCCTCGTGAATGCTCCTCACACAGCTTCGATCAGATTGGAGTAATTGTCATGTACTTTAATATGGGTTTATGGTTTCCTTCAAACAGACACATGTGTTAAGAGTTGGGACTCTGTCTCCAATGGAATCTGTAGTTTTAACTGGTATCCTTTAGGAAATCTTGCTATTTGGGATTCTGAGTTTAGGATTTTTTGTCAATGAGTTATCAGATGATGTTGGTAGTCTTTGTAAAAGCGTTTTGTTTAACGTAGGTTTGTTTGTCATACATGGAAGGAAAAACAAAAACAAAAACAAAAAATCATTTCATTGTTAGAAACATTGGTGTGTGCAAGACGAATTACGATGAAGATAACCTCACGTGCCATAAAGTGGAATTTATTCATAAGGGAATAAATTGTGGCAGTATTTTAGAAGAAACAGATGCAAAGTACTGTCACACGACAGGAAAGAAATGTGTAATTAAAATGCACATACGAGGTTGTTCAAAACTTACAAAAGTCAAATAAGACCATTGTGAATAGAAAAGTTTGATTGTTGCATCTAGCAGACATTTGATTTTTCTCCAGGTCTGGTGTTTTCTTTTCATAACCTGGTGTTTTAGATCTGTGCAGAAATCCAACCTCGCATGTGTTTTACAGGGTTTTCGTTTTGCAGGCATGTACAGATGTGCCCTAAAACCAGAACTACGGCTTTCATTTGAAACTGAATTTTTGCGTCGTTCTTGGTCCACTTCTGTGCCTATCTGTGGTTCATTAAAAATCAGTGTAGCCATGATCTGAGCATGCGCTAGTTTTTTTGCCTATCTTTCATTACTTCGCTACTGCCCCCTCCCACCAACACATCATCTTCATAGCCAAAAATCCCATTTCAGATATTGTATCACAGACATGTTTCCAAAGTTCTGGACTTTGGTTTGGTGGTAAAACGCATAAAAGTACTGAAAGAAATCTAAGTAGTGTCTATTAACCTTTGTTTTCCCATTAGATAACTTGTTCTTTCCTTTGGTTGGAATGCATCTGTGCTTGAAATTACAGAAGTTTGTTCACGGCATCTGTGTCTGGTTGTTGGGAGTTCGGGTCATGGAGTGGCAGGGTTGGGTGGCTCGTTACAAACCCGATGCTTTGGTTTTTCGAACGAGGTATTGCCTTAAAAAATGGTCGTTGTTGAATGTTTGTTAAAACTGATGTTGATCAGAAACAAAAAAAGAATAAATTCGTAAGTCATAGTTTGAAGGCGAATAATGATTTTCAAATGATGTATGATCACTAAAAAGTGTTGTTGCGCGTTGTATAATGTAGATTGTCGTTTGACGACTGTTTTTTATTTCAAATGATGCTTGATCATTAAAAGAATTACTTTGTGAATTGTAGTTTGATGACATATTTGTTTTCAAATACTGCTTTATCATTGAATAATAATTACTTTACAAATTGCAGTTTGATTGTTTGTTTACAAGAGTGCTTAATCATGAAACAAAATACTTTCAGAGTTGTAGTGTGATGAAAAAGTGTTAGTGTTTTCCCTTTGGTCTGCCAACACCTTCACTGTACAGTTTGTATCTCTCGGTCTCTCTCTCTCGGGTCTCTCTCTCTCTCTTCTCTCTCTCTCTTCTCTCTCTTCTCTCTCTCTTCTCTATCTCTCTCTCTTCGGTCTGTCACACACGCACACACACACACACACACACACACACACACACACACACACACAAAGTGTTATTTGCAAGCACTTGTAACTACCTCTGTTGACTGAAAAAAGTGTGCTCTAAAATCATGTCTTTCTTTCATCAGTCAACTGTTCCTTCTTCGCTAACTTTTGATATACACTCTAAAAATTCTGCTTTTCATTACTTCGGTGGTTTTTTTTTTTGCAGTTGCAAATGCTATGTTTGTACTTCTTATTTTTATTGTGAATAAAACATCTAAAAAAAGATGATCTGTAGTATAGTAAACTCAATTTTTGAATGCTCATAATGATACTTGTTCTTGAACTGGGCAGTACAGCATGCTCTTCTATTACAACTTTAAATTTCCTCGTTAATTTCATCAATTATGTTATCCTTCAACAATAAAAGAACACTTAAATTTCCAGAAGGGTTATAGTTTAGTTCTTTAGCAAAGGTTAAAATTCGGAGAGTGCAGCATTGAAATGGTCTGTCCTGGTACCTGTCTTAATATCTGCATCCGTGACAATCGTGGACAATAATCTGAACCTAGGAAAAAAAATCAACACTACTTTGCTGCAGAGGGGAGGATCTTGTTCCATGCGTATCTTTTCAATTCAGGGTTTCAACATTCTCCATATATCTGTAAGGTCTATATTAAGCATCATGTCTTCAACTTGCTGTTGTGCTTTAACATTGCTATATGCTTATGATTAAAATAATCCATTGAAAACATCTTGTGCGAGGTTCCAGTCCACTCCAATTACAACATTTTCAACACCCTACATCCGTTAATATTATCTTCGAACTCAACAAAAACAAAAAAAAACAAAAATAAAAAAACAGAAAAAAATCAAGATTATCAAAATGGATACAACAGCAAAAAATGTAGTTTCCACCAATATCTTTGTAAACCTTTTGTACACAAAACTCAAAATCATTGTTAAAGAGAATGGTAACACCTCTTGAATTTGACATATATGATACAAAATATGTTTTATAACCCCATTCTGCTCTGATACACATTTCAAGCTTGGGGTCAAAATGGGTACCCTGTAAAAGATACATCAAAAACGCTTTTCTTAAAAAGTCAAACACATCCCTCCTCTTTTTCTTTCTTTTTTTTTTTTGATCTGCTAGGCCTCAGCAGTTCATTGAACAAAACCTTACATATTTACTCATGTTATATCTTTATAAGTGGAGGCAGAAACACACAAATATAGGCAGAAACGCCCATAATCTTGCAATGGACACAATATCTACCGAAATACAGGCAGATAAGTACAGACAAAATCGCCAATCCTTTAATGACAACAAAATCTCACCATCTCTCTCACAGAGGGAAAACGGCATCTCATTCCCAACAAAGGATTTTTCCAGTTCAACATAAACAAAGACCAAATGAAATACACGAGTGACAAACTCAGCTGCAAAGAACTAAAAAACAACAGAACGGCTCACCAAGACCCCCCTATCTCGACGTGCTAAACACTAGACCAACGGAGGCGGAATCAACAAGAGCTTCGGGACGGAGGGAAAATGACAGTCTACACTTTTTCATCAGCGTAGAGATGCCCTTTCTTTCTTCACATCAAGAGACGAGTTCAAGAGGATGGAATCAGCACTGAACCCCTTTTGATTTAATTTTTCTTTTTTTTTTTATGTAATGATTTGTGTTAGAAAACCAAAAATATTGCCCAATGTTGCCCTGTATCAGTAGTCGATAGATTAGTTGATAGAGGCTGGTCCCAACCCCAGACAAAACAGGGGGGACCCAATAAAAAAAAAATATTTTCTTTTTCATTACTTATCAGTCAATTCCTCTTTCACGTTAGTTATAAATACTTTTTTTTTTCCCTTGAGATGAGGTCGTACCTGGGTGACCCCCTTTCCTCAGCACCGAATGACCTGTCCTCGGGGTGACGTCCCCCTTCACGCTCCGCTGCTTTCAATCCCTCTTTTGTTTCTTTTGGTCACTCGCCCTCGACTTAATCGGGTGACGCCCCTTTACCACGCTCCGACACGTAGTCACAAGGTCACGACCCTTCCGGGTCATTTCCCACTGATGTCATTTCCTGTGATGATGTCACTTCCCGTCATTTCCGGGTGACCTCCTTTCCGGTGACGTCATACATTCCAACATTCCATCCCCATCCCCATGGGGGTCGTTCCGACCCTGGTATACTACTGATGTCGGGGGAAGAGGGAGGGGGGGGACAGACAAAGAAGAGGATGATGTCTGGGAAGAGGGAGGGGGGAGACAGACAAAGAAGAGGATGATGTCTGGGGAAGAGGGAGGGGGGAGACAGAACAAAGAAGGGGATGATGTCTGGGGAAGAGGGAGGGGAGACAGACAAAGAAGGGATGATGTCTGGGGAAGAGGGAGGGAAGACAGACAAAGAAGAGGATGATGTCTGGGGAAGAGGGAGGGGAACAGACAAAGAAGAGGATGATGTCTGGGGGAAGAGGGAGGGAAGACAGACAAAGAAGGAGGATGATGTCTGGGGAAGAGGGAGGGCAGACAAAGAAGAGGATGATGTCTGGGGAAAGGGGGGGGAGACAGACAAAGAAGAGGATGATGTCGGGGGAAGAGGGAGGGAAGACAGACAAGAAGAGGATGATTCGGGGGAAAAAGAGGGAGGGGGGCAGACAAAGAAGAGGATGATGTCGGGGGAAAAAGGGAGGGGGGAACAGACAAAGAAGAGGATGAATGTCTGGGGAAGGGGGAGGGAAGACAGACAAAGAAGAGGATGATGTCTGGGGAAGAGGGAGGGGAAGACAGACAAAGAGAAGGGATTTCAGGATAGCAAGAAAGAGTATATGTGCGCACACACGCATGCGGCATGTGGGTGCGTGCGTGCGCGTGCGCGCGCGCGAGCGCGTGCGTGTGTGTGTGTATGTGTGTTGTGTGTATGCATGTATGTGTGTGTGAGTGCGTGGGCGTATGTGTGAGCGTGCGTGTGCGCACGCGTGTGTATACGTGGCGCGTATGTGCGTGTGTGCGTGTGCACGTGTATGTGCGTGCGTGTGTATCGCGCGTGCCGTGTGTGTGTGTATGTGTGTGTGTGTGTATGTGTGTGTGTGGGAGAGAGAGAGGGGAGAGAAAAGAGAGAGAGAGAGAGAGAGAGCGAGAGAGAGAGAGAGAGAGAGAGAGAGAGAGAGAGAGAGAGAGAGAGGAGAGGAAAAGAGAAGAGAAGAAGATGTTTGGGAGACAGGCTGACAGATGGAAACGAGAGAGGAAAAAAAGTGGAAGGGGTGGGGGAGAAAAAAAGGAGAGAAAAAGAGAGAGAGAGAGAGAGAGAAAAGAAGAGAGAGAGAGGGAGAGAGAGAGGGCAGACAACAGACAGACAGACAGACAGACGACATCCAGAGTGATAGACAACGGACAGATAGAGAACGACAGACTAATAGAGACAGAAAACAAATAGACAGTAGAATGAGACAGACAGAAAAAGGGAGACAGAGAGAGACAGAGAAAAGACAGACAGACAAACAGTCAGACAGACAGACCCGATCGGGCGGATAGGAGAGGAAAAAGAGACAGACAGGACAGTCAGACCCGGCAGACAGACAGGCAGAGAGACGGACGGACGGTAGACCAAAGGGCATGAGACAGACAGACAGACAGAGACAGAGATAGAGACAAGATAGAGAGAAAGAGACAAGAGAGGGGGAAGGGTGCAGCACATGGCATGCTATTTTCCTGTGGGCTGGTATTACTACTGCTGCAACAGCAACATAAAACCCTTGCCATTAGTACTGCCAACAACAAGAAACCATATACTACTACTACTACTACTACTACTACTACTAACTACACTATACTACTACTACTACTACAACGACGGACGACCACCACCACCACTATGACGGTCTCGACGAGGACGACGACGACGACGACGACGACTGCTGCTGCTGCTGCTGCTGTTACTACAACTACTACTACAGCTGCCCGGTGCTGCTGATGTTGCTGTTGCTGCCGCTGTTACTGCTGCTGCTATCACTGCTACTACTACTACTATGCAGACAGTTTCTACTGAGACTGCTACAACTACAGAGTGACTCAGCTGCTATGGCCGACGTATGAATTATACCCGTGAGTCACCAAGGGAAAGACGGGGGCAGAGAACAATGAACATGGAGTGAATCCACAACGTGGAGACAGCTGTGCGTGAACACACACACACACATGAGGACTGCCTCCATTGGTAACCCCAAAGCAAATAACACGGAAGACGAAATACATTGCATCAATCTCTCTCTCTCTCTCCTCTCTCTCTCTCTCCTCTCCTCTCTCTCTCTCTCTCTCTCTCTCTCTCTCTCTCTCTCTCTCTCTCCACACAATAAAACCAGATCTGGCATTACTGGTTTTATAAAAAGATGCCAACAATCTTGTTATGTGGACGGAGGTGGCGCAGAGGTTGGGACAGAAAAAATGAAAGAAAAAAGAGAGAGATAGAAGACTTCCACGTCAAAGATTAAGTCCAAACCCAGGGGTTGGTGAAGAGGGGGCAGTAGAGAGAGAAAGAGAACACACGTCAGACTGCTCATTGTTAAGTTCGTTTGTTGGGTATACCAGTGTTTGACAAAGACTTTGTATAGCCAGCATTCTTCAACAGCTGTGCATATCAACGTTCTATGTCGTCGTTGCTTCTCGATCTACATGTATGGTTTCATGTGTGTGTGCGCGTGTGTGTGTGTGTGTGTGTGTGTGTGTGTGTGTGTGTGTGGTGTGTGTGTGTGTGTTTTGTGTGTGTGTGTGTGTGTGTGTGTGTGTGTGTGTGCGTGCGTGGGGAGTGTGTGGGGTGTGTGTGTGGTGTGTGTGCTGCGTGCGTGCGTGCGTGCGTGCGTGCGTGCGTGCGTGCGTGCGTGCGTGCGTGCGTGCGTGCGTGCGTGTGTGTGTGTGTGTGTGTGTGTGTGTGTGTGTCATTCATTTAACGTCTTTCCACTAAACGTGATATTAGACGGAAAAAAAATCGTCCCGAAAGAGTGAGATGGGGAAAGAAAGAGCGTATGTGCTTATGCTTGTGCACGCACACGTATGTGTGCATGTGCGTGTGCACGTATGTGTGCATGTGCGTGTGCTCGTGTGTGTGTATGCGAGTATGTTTGTGTGCATATGTGTGTGCTTATATGAGTGCTTACATGAATAATAATGGTAATTACAAAACACTTGAATTTTTCAAATAAGTTTGAAAGGGAAAAAAGCTAAAATTTTAACAAAACTAATTAACAACCATCTAGGCACAGAAACTTAACCTTTCTCAGTCCTTGTCACTTTTGAGCTTTGTACATTATTCCATCTTCCCTCCCCACACATATCTCCCATCCCCGCCCCACACACAAAAAAGGAACCTATAAATACTTCCCCAATGGAGTGCGCTCCAAGCATACAAAAAACTCATATGTTAGAGCTGGTGACTCAAGATGGCCTGTGCACTATTTTGCCTCAACACTGGAATTATTTTTTTCATGTCTTGACATGTAACAATATGATCACGTGTTATTTTATTTTTACATAAACATACTATGTTTTTAACATATTTTGTTTTAAAAAGCATCAGGTTTCCAAGACTGTCTATCTGTCTGTCTCTCTTTCTCTCCTATCCGTCGGTCTGTCTGTCTGCCCGACTGTTTGTCTGTGTGTCTGTATCTCTCTGACTGTCTTTCTGTCTGTCTCCTTCTTCCTGTCACTTGTCTGTCTGTCTTTTTTGATGTCTGTCTGTTGTCGTGTGTGTGTGTGTGTGTGTGTGTGTGTGTGTGTGTGTGTGTGTGTGTGTGTGTGTGTGTGTGTGTGTGTGTGTGAGTGAGAGAGAGAGAGAGAGAGAGAGAGAGAGAGAGAGAGCGATGTAGGGGGAAGGCGGACAGAAGAAATGAGAGAGGAAAAAAGCGGAAGGGGGGGGGGGCAGAACGAGAGAGAGAGAGAGAGAGAGAGAAGAGAGAGAGAGAAGAGAGAGAGAGAGAAACAGACAGACAGGAGAGAGACAGACACACAGACATCCAGAGTGATAGACATAGGGGACAGACAGACAGACAGTCAAAAAGAGACAGACAGACAAGTAGACAGGAGAAGGAGACAGACAGAAAGACAGTCAGAAGAGACAGCCCACACAAACAGTCGGGCAGACAGACAGACCGACGGATAGGAGAGAAAGAGAGACAGACAGATAGACAGTCAGACAGGCAGAGAGACGGACAGACGGATGGACCAATGGACATGAGACAGACAGACAGGACAGACAGAGAGAGAGAGAGGGGGAAGGGTGCAGCACATGGCATGCTATTTTCACTGTGACTGGTATTACTACTGCTGCAACAGCAACATCAACCCTTGCCATTAGTACTGCCTCAACAACAACAAGAAACCACTACTACTACTACTACTACTACAACGACCACCACCACCACCACCACTATGACGGCCTCGATGAGGACGACGACGACGATGACGACTGCTACTGCTGCTGCTGACTGCTGCTGTTACTACAACTACTACTACAGCTTCTGGTGCTGCTGATGTTGCTGTTGCTGCCACTGTTACTGCTGCTGCTATCACTGCTACTACTACTACTATGCAGACAGTTTCTACTGAGACTGCTACAACTACAGAGTGACTAAGTTGCTATGGCCGACGTATGAATTATACCCATGAGTCACCAAGGGAAAGACAGGGACAGAGAACAATGAACATGGGAGTGAAACCACAACGTGGAGTGAACAAACACACACACACTGAGGACTGCCTCCATTGTAATCCCAAAGCAAATAACACGGAAGACGAAATATTCTGAACGTTTCTTACATTGCATCAGATCTCTCTCGATCTCTCTCTCTCCCTCTCTCTCTCCCCGGGCGCGGCGGCATGACGTGTTGTCTTCGTCAGTCCAGGAAAAACACTGATTTTTTTACTCAAGTAAGTGTTAAGAACGTAAAATCGAACTTCGAAAAATACTGTGTAAATGTGATGTCAGCCACAATGTAGTGCTGACGCGTCTGATCGTTTTTGTGGTGTAATTAGAGAGAGAGAGAGAAAAAAAAAGTTCCAGCCGACAGCCTTAGGCGGCCATGGCGTGGTGCGTGCCGGGCGGCGGCATGCAGGAGCTGTAGGGCGTAGCTAGATGTGTCGGCTGTAGGTTACACCACCCATGATGCCAGCCATGGGGCCCACTACTCGATCCATGGCCAAAGACACAGGTATATTTGTGTGCGGGGGTAACCTCGAACAGATAACGGACACGCTTGATCCAATACAGAAAACAGTTACATGTGTTAAACAGTGTATGCCCCACACTGGAGGTTTGCACTACATCACAGGTACATGGGAAATACATGCCTACAGGAGTAAAATGCACATGGAAAAATTACCGTGCACAACACAAAGAATATGACTGCTCTGAAGACTTTACTACCATCTCTCCAATTCCCTCTGACCTCTGCCAATCTACGATAGAGATGAGATCAGAGGAAGTCAAGATTCTTAAGATGCATATATACTATACAACCGGTAACCATTCTTATACAAGGGAAAGCATGTTCTACAGGGGGTCGTGAGGAGTTCGACAGGCTGCGTACTATTGTACACACACTGGGTGTGCCTGCGTGCTCTGACCCACTCTCCATCACACACATGTGCGTGCCAGATATGGAAGCAGCGACGGCCAGCGTGAAAGGCGCTGGGGGTGTGCAGTGGATGAGGCCAGCACTGGTGCGACCGTGAAAGAAGACATGGGCTGTGTGCTTATCCCCCCAAATTACACGGGCAGAAAGCGGTGAAGAGAAGGAGATACAAACCGCCCTTTGACCGCTCCATCCTGCCAACACTCAGCATCCCCCCTCCACTCCCCGCCCCCTTCCCAGCTAAGGCCTGCTCTTCTCACCCAGTGACAGAACCTCCTCCCTCCACTGCCCATTCATTGAGCCCATCTTCCGTCACCGGTCCAGTCGGCGTTAGTGCACAGGCTTCACAGTCCCCCACTTCTACTGAAAATTCACCCCCCTCCTCACCATCCTCCACTGTAACCCCTGCCCCACCTGACTCAGTCATGCCCCTCCCCTCTCCCAAACAAGACACCACTTTCACGGCAGTTACTGAAAGCGTTAGCAGCGACACCACCACAGACACTGAAAGCGTTTCCAGTGACAAAGACGGTGACCAAGCTTCAAAGCCAGGGAACATGCCAGATGTGTGCTGCTGCCATGATGACTGTGTGTCCAAAGCAGAGTTTTTACAAACAACACAATCCCTACAAGCCGAAGTTTCGGCCCTTCGTGCAGCACTACAAGAAGCAAGACACACATTTAAGATTGACATAGATGCCATCACCACTCAGTTACTGCACTTACAAGCCCAAACACACACAAACCTCTTCCCCGCTCCTCAAATCACAAACTTCCCTCCAAGACTGAAATCCTCCAAAACACCCTCCCCCAAATCATTCCACCCCCAAATCATCATCTCCCATTTTGCCCACCGGCTGAATTGCCGCTGCCACAGAGAGCAATGCTGACAGTGGACACAGCGCAGGCAAAGCAGACTCCACAGCAGTGTCTGAGTCCTTCAGTCAGCAGACCTCCACCCCAACCCTCTCCACCATGTCAGTGTCACTAAGGACACCACCCCGACCCTCTCCACCATGTCAGTGTCACTAAGGACACCACCCCCAACCCTCTCCACCATGTCAGTGTCACTAAGGACACCACCCCCAACCCTCTCCACCATGTCAGTGTCACTAAGGACACCACTACCATTCTGCTGGGGATGATGTAGTGAAAGGGGTGGATCCATCCCGCTCCTCACCTCCCAACAGCAAGCCCCAAAAAGTGTGTGTCAGTGACCTGACAGTGACCCAGCTGACTGACTGGCTCAGTGGCCAGACTCCCCCAACTACCGTGAGACTGGCTGCAGTTCATGTTGGGATCCACGACTGTGCACAAGTCCAGGCCTCAGCAGACAGTGCCATCAGCAGTGACAAGTGGAAAGACCTTCTTTCCCAGTGCCGGAGGGTCTTTCCCAAAGCGTCACTGCTAGCTTCTGCTATCATGCCTGCCAGAGGACGACACCCCTTCAATTCAGTCATCCATCTCAGCAACAGGAAACCCTGCAGCGGGTGTGTGACGGCATGGGTGTGCACTACAGGGACCACACTGCTGTCTTCACCACCAGCAGTGGTGCACCCAGAATGGCATTGTACCAAAATGCCATTCTGCCAACGACGAAGGGGACAGCACGCCTTGCTGAAAATCTGTTTGCTAGGAAACAGGCAGACAGCATCGGCACAAAGAGGGGCAGTGACCACAGGCCTCGCCCCACTGGACGTCTCTCCTCTTCCCCCATGTTGCATCACCGCTCCGTTCCTCCTCCCGTCCATTCACCTACTCCACGCATGTTACCAACAAACAATCACACATCACAGTCCTCTCAACCCGAGAACCCCCCTACTCTTCCCCATTCTCCAGCCGACCCACACTACTCGGAAGTCTTTCCTCACCTCCCTACCACCACTCTAAACCCCACCCACCCATTCCGACGACCGGACAGTAGGCCCACTACCACGCGGGGAACTAATTCGTATGGTAGTAGAGAGACCTACACCTCGCCTCCACAGCCACCACCCATGATGCCACCGCCTGTGTATCCTCCTATGTTATTCCTCCTTTTCCTCGTAGCTTCCCACCTGCTTTTTGGCAGTGGCCACACTTCATACCACTCCCCACCAAACTATGGCCAGTTTTAGACTTGAATCAGTGTGTGTGTGTGTGTGTGTGTGTGTGTGTGTGTGTGTGTGTGTGTGTGTGTGTGTGTGTGTGTGTGTGTGTGTGTGTGTGTGTGTGTGTGTGTGTGTGTGTGTGTGTGTGTGTGCGTGCATGTGTGCTATATGTATATATACACTCGTGTGGAAAGTGCAGATTTTGAACTATATGCATCTGGCGAACTGTGTAATTCCGAATCTGCCGACTATCTGAAAAAACTGAAGAAGAAAAGTGGTTGCGAACTACATTATTAGCATTTCTGAAGAAAGCAAGACTTTTATATCATAGTTTTATTTGTACCTGAATGGTGTGTGAGCACGCTCAGAAACCTGTGGTGTGGATAAAGCTTCGGTGACACTTGCCACAAGCGTGCTACGTGACTTTGTGAATTTAAATTTTGTGTTTTTTCATATTCATTATCCTTTTTCATTGAGCATTGTTGGATTTGGTGTGTAAGTGTTGTTGTATCACACTTATTTGTAGTTTTCACTTGCGTGTTTTCCATATTCCTTATCCTTTTGAATTGAAGATAGTTGTTGTGTGTGTATACCATACGGACACACTGAGTTTGTATTCAAGTGTATCCTTGCTATATTTGTTTTAGTTGCTATATTTGTTTTAGTTGCACAAATGGTGCAATCATCTTCAAAATGGCCACAGGAAGACGGACTACGTATTGGACATCTTAATATAAACCATATACAAAACAAGTTACAGGAGGTACCCACTATATTGTACAATCAAGACAAACCCTTTCATGTATTTGGCTTCACTGAATCAAGACTTTCAGATATTGTCCCTGATGCCACTGTCTTAATCTCTGGCTACAATATTGTACGCAGAGATCCCACCGAATCCAAATCTACAGGCATATTGCTTTACGTTCATGAAACATTAAATGCCCAACGTTTGTATGATCTTGAAAGTTTTGGAATTGAAGCAGTTTGGTTAGTAATCAAGTTGAAGAGAACAAAAACCGATCAAAATAGGATTTGTATATCGAAAACCCAGCGGAAAATGCTGGTTGGATGGACAAGTTTACGGCTATGATGGATGCAGCATCGCTTGATGCCACAGAATTGATACTTTTAGGTGATTTCAACATTGATCTATTGAAGTGCCAAACATCATGGTCAGATAGGACTACCTCATACAACTTATCCCAAATTATAGACATGCCAACCAGAGTAACATTCACTAGCAAAACATTAATTGACCACATCTATCTTTCTGAACCACAAAACGTCATTGAGAAATGTGTGCCTTTGAATGGATGCAGCGACCACTTTCCAGTATGCATTACGTGGAAAAGAAGTGGAATCAAAATTCCTAAAACTGGCCCAAACACATCACTTACAGATCTTTTGGACACTTCACGAAGATTTCCTTTCTCACTGACCTCATGAATTCCCCTTTATAAATGTTTATAATTACACTGATCCAGAGAAAGCGCTTGAGTACTGGCTACACACGTTTTAATTCGTTTATGACAAGCATGCGCCATTCAAAAACGCGTCGAGTTAAACATAGTGCACAACCAAAGTGATGACTGATGAAATACAAGCTGCTTGTTTCTTACGCGACGATCTGCTTGAAGCAGAAGGGAAGTCGGATGGATTTAAAAGGCAACGTAATAAAGTCAATTCACTCAAACGGACAGCAAAATGAATTTTTTTTCGTGAACTTGTAGCCAACAAAAAACATTCGAAGTCCATATGGCAAGCAATAAATGAACTTACAAATAAAACTTCACAGTCAAAGACAAGTCCCATTACCAGCATAACACCAAATGAACTCAACCAACACTTTACAACAGTTGCAGAACACGTTGTCAAAGAAAAGAATACTGACTCAAATGAATTACAAAAATTAAAAACTTTTTGCAATGCTATGAACATTCGTCCAGCAACACCAGTTCCGCCTATGACAGTTAGTGAAGTTTGCCAAGCTTTATGCCAATTAAAGCAGACAGGAAGCCGCGGACTTGACGGGATTGATGGAAAAATACTGAAACTATCAGCACCTGTTATATGTGAAACTCTTACTTACATTTACAATTTATGCATTGATAAATGCCACTTTCCCGCTCAGTTCAAAGTTGCAAAAGTTATACCCATTTTCAAATCTGGAGACAAATCTGAACCTTCGAACTACAGACCTATATCCATTTTGTCAGTTCTGTCCAAGCCCTTGGAAAAACACATAAATAAGCATCTTTGCCACCATTTTGACTCCTCCAACCTACTAAATAAAAATCAATCGGGAAATTTAGGAAAAATCATTCTTGTCATACAGCGCTTACAAACCTAGTAGATCAATGGCTAGCCAGTGTTAATGAGAATAAATATTGTGGCGCACTGTTTGTTGATTTTGCAAAGGCATTTGATGTCATTGACCACAAATTGTTATGCAGGAAGCTTTTATCATATGGTATAA
>CM031625.1:6882171-6902171 GCA_018398815.1 Conus ventricosus | reverse complement strand
CCCTCAACCTGTTTTGACTGGGCGACTCCAGAAGCGGCATAATACAGTTCTCTAACAAGTAAGATTTCAATAACCAAAAAATAACGACCCTACAAACATACATACTGTGTAGGATTATCCGTTTTCAATACTAATTTACTAAACTTTTCAGATTTCAGTTTTTGCTTAATCCTGCATTTTTCCTGATCATTTTCAATAACATCATTTTCACGCAGACATTCGTCAAATGAGTCTCTGTCTTTCATGTGAAATAAAACTACAGTCTTTAACTGCTCTCTAAAGTCTTTTAAAACTGAGTTATATTTTTGACATAAAATCCACACACACTGCAGGTGAGAGAGAATGGCTTATGCAGGTTGTTTTTTAAAGGCATGCAGTGAAGCGCGGCACTCCCCAGAGATTTCAATAGAAGCATTCAGAGCAAAGCTAGCGGTCTCCACTCGTGCACCGTTGGATTTGTAAAGCCAGTCAGCAGTTATGAATAGCGATCGATTTCTATTGCGTGCAGTTCTGAATAGCGAGATTTCTATAAGTGGCTGAAAGGATCTTGCTCAGTCATTCCCGCCTTTCATAAAACATATCAAAACATGTTTCTTACCTTCCCCAATCACAAGACTAGACAGAATCAGCTGATTAGTAACAGTGACGACATTTCCGCCCAACACTTGTGTTGTTAGCAACCTAGCCTAGTGATTTTGTCATTTCTCCTGGTGCTGTGGTGGTGTGAAGACGTTTTTCAGTTGTTTGTGTTGGTTGATTTTATTTCAATGTCGCGAGATAGTATCTTTTCTGAATTAGAGATAGAACTTCTTGAATCACAAACCATTTAGCGCCTCTCAGTTTAGCCATAGGCTTCAATGCAGACGGACCAGTTGCAACATTATGGTGCAATTAGAAAAGAACATTCTTGAACGCGAAGATACTACATCTTGTTGAATCAAGTGCTGAGCTTTACATACTGGGACTGTGTGGTGGAAAGACGCGGTGTTTTTCAGTGAAAAAAGGTGTCTGTAAAAAGATTTCATGTCGGGTGATAGTGTTTCTTCAGAAGCAGAACTATTTGATAGTCCTTCTTCACAAGAATTAAGCAGGAGACGCAAAGAAAAGAAGGAAAGATGACAAAAACGTGGGCTCAGTGGCTAGAAGAAAAAACTGGCTATTCTGAGGTTCACGCACGTAGTACTGCGTGCTGTTGCCAAATCGCTTCATGCATTTCTCCGATTTTACACCGTTGGTTTACCAATCAGTTATATCATGAGCAAACTGAAGCAAATCGAAGAGATGCTCCAGATTGAAGAATACAGAAAGTATTGGTCAGAAGCGCCATATATTCTTTCCACATTACAGCGTCAACAGTCCCAGCCATAGTAAAGATCATGTCTGATTTAGAGGGGTAGGGTAGGGTAGGTAGGGGATACGGGCGGGTAATCGGCAGCAATCTTACAAACCTGCAACAACTTGCTGCTCTGACGCGGTTCTAAATATAGTAACGATCATGCATGATCGGCAGCCATCTTGCTGCTCTGACGTGGTTCTAAATATAGTAACGATCATGCATGATCGGTAGCCATCTTGCCAACCTACAACTTGCTGCTCTGACGTGGTTCTAAATATAGTAACGATCATGCATGATCGGTAGCCATCTTGCTGCTCTGACGCGGTTCTAAATATAGTAACGATCATGCATGATCGGTAGCCATCTTGCCAACCTACAACTTGCTGCTCTGTGACATTTCCCCTTTACTTTCCCACAAGCACTGTCCTGTCTATTGTTTGTTTGTTTGTGTTTGTTTGTTGTTTGTTTGTGTTTGTTTGTTGTTTGTGTTTGTTGTTTGTTTGTGTGTGTGTTTTGTCCCACCCTACGCACGCACGTCACCCCCACCCCACGCATGCACGCCCCCCCCCCCACCCCATCCTACCCCACCCACCCCCACCTCATGCATGCACACCCCCACCCCACCCTACCCTGCCTGCCCCCACCCCACGCATGCACACACTCAAGTCACTTCTAAGTTCTTAACTCAAGTCACCCCAAGTCACTCTAAGTTGTCCTCAAGTTGTCCTCAAGTCATCCTCAAGTCATCCTCAAGTCATCCTCAAGTCATCCACAAGTTCTTACTCAAGTCATCCTCAAGTCATCCTCAAGTAGTCCTCAAGTCATCCTCAAGTCATCCACAAGTTCTTACTCAAGTTCTTACTCAAGTTACCTCAAGATTGTAATTAAGTCATCCTCTAAGTACAACTAAGTTCTTATTTAAGTTATCTTATAATTATCAAAAAAAAAAAACAATACAATCTATGTTTTTATCTTAAATAGTAGATGCCTAATATAGTACACACACGCCTCAAAAAACGCGTCATCGCTGAGGATGTCTTGCTCAGCGTCCTCTGCGCAAGATCGGTCAGCATAGATCTTAATGAAGTTCTTACATCCTAAGCAACCGCATTGATTACAATTCTGGTCTATGGAAATGTCTTTTATAGACTCCATGTCTTTATTTATTGACTTCATCATTTTTAAACAAATAATAATCCGCCATGATCTATTTTTATCAAAAAAATTTTAAAATTAAGTTTTTAAAATATTATTGCATTTGAAATGGATCAAAATGATCTTTTGTTGTTGGCGGTTTTGGCGTGCTGTTGTGTTCGTCTTTTGCATTTAGTGGTTGAGATTGTTTGGACTTTGGTTCTTGGTGTTGCTGTTTATATATTTTATAACCGTAATAACCGCCCCAGCAGCAACAAGGACGCCAAAAATGACAACAGTTTTAAGTTCAATATTCCATGAAGGCTTTGGTGCTGTAGGCCTTGAATCAACTTGTTCTGGTGTTTTTATAGCCGGCATTGAAACAACTGTTGGCGGTGTTATGTTTTCATGATGAGTTATATTCTGTGATTGTAACATTAATTTTCTTTGTCTGTTCCACTCTGCTAATTTTTTTCCTGCTTCAACACGCCCAGGATGAGGATGCTTCTCGCTGGTCACTTTCTTTACTGGATTCAGTGTTTTCTGGTTCTGCTGATTTTCTGGCCCGGTCATTTTGAAGGGAAATAAAATCTATACGATTAAAAGTAATTAATCCCATGATTAATGGCGATAACAATGTTCCAAATCTGTAGTATAAATCACATCCTAGAGACTCTAATGACTTTGTTAAAACTGGATCTTGCGTTAAATCATACGTAAGATCTTGTTCAGAATCAATGGGGGCAAATCTACTGACTAGTTTAGTGTACAAACTAAGAACCGTTTGCCTACACTTTTTACCATTCTCGACCCCAACTGCGCCTCATACCTGTTATGATACTTTATAATGTCTTGTGGCGACATCTGTTGAATCTGTTCAATGCTGAATTCAGTTCCGAGGAACTGTTTTGTTTTTCCACATGCTGCCAAAGAATACAGTCTTTCTTTTTTTGGCATAATAGCTTGCTCATCAACCTGGTCATTTGTAATCATAAGTTCAGGAAGGTTTAATAGATCATCGGTGTTCATGTTTTTATTAATTATAATTATTTTATTTTTTTTAAAATGAGCACCGAAAAAACTGTTGCCAACCTTGTATACCATTCTGCTGTTATTGGAGGTCTAAGTGTAGGATACACGATGCTTGGTAAAAGCCTGTTAAAAATTAAACCGGCAGATCTTGGCAAGCTAGGCTTTGAGGATTCAGCAAAGCTAATTGCTGTTATTGCAGCTTCGTTTGCTACGAAAGATTTTTTAGTTAAGCAAGGAATAATTCCAGAGAATATAAATATGTAAAAAAAATACATTTATAAAAAATGGCTTCACTCGTAATGATGATAGGTGGCGCTGTGGTGAATGCGCTTGCTTTTAGCGGAAGTAATTACGCATTTAGTAAACTACGGGACGACGGTGAGAGAAAAAGACATAACAAAGCTATGGAGCAACTAGCCGCAGCACAAGATCACTATGAAAAGCAGAGAATTGAGCAGTTAGATTTTATTAATAACACACTGAAAAAACAGGGGCATGCAGCTTACACATTTAAAGATGTTGATCAGGCAATAAAAGAATATTATCTTGTAACAGGCAAACCAATCGAGACATTGCCCCCACCAAAATTCAGCGACTTTTATCAACCATCAGAAAAACAAAAGATGCAAGAAATCGTGTTTATTGTCTTTGGCATGACCGTCGTGTATTTTGTTGCACATATTGGCTGAATAAAAAATGAACAAAATCTATTATTCGCCAAAAGGATATTGGAAGGGAATCACAGCAATTAAAAAGCTAAGCCAAGCAGCGGGGGTTAGTGAACAAACAGCGAAGGAATGGTTATCTAAACAAGCGATTTGGCAAATTTATTTACCTGCACCCAAACGAATACAGAGACCACACTTTGTGAATACAACTCCAAACGACACCCATCAAATGGACCTTCTATATTTACCCCATGATACGATTAGACGAAAAAGATTTAAGTATGCACTCACAGTCATTGACATAGCTTCAAGATACAAAGATGCAGAACCATTAACACAAAAGAGTGCTTCTGCTGTTGCTGTTGCTATACAACTGATATACCAACGAGGCCCGCTAACTTACCCTCGCATGATTCAAGTCGATGATGGAAAAGAATTTAAAGGCCAAGTGAATCAATTATTGTTAAAACATAGAGTTACCATTAAAAGAGGCATTCCAGGAGTTCACAGATCACAGGCTTTAGTTGAAAACTTTAACAAACAGTTAGCTGAAAGACTTTTTTCCTACCAGTATCACAGAGAGCTGATTGACAATTCTCGCAACACAGAATGGGTTAGAAGACTGCCCTCAGTTTTGCGCGCAATGAATAATGAAGAATTTAAAGGGCTAAAACCAGTACAAGCAATCAAAAGAAAAACAATAAATGTTGCTGAAGACTCCAGTACACCCAGCAAACTATTACCGTTTGGTTTGAAAGTAAGGTACCTTTATTTACCGGGAGAAGCAGAAGGGGACACTCGCATCAGGGCAACCGATCCAGTTTGGAGTGTTGATCCATATGAAATAAAAAGAATTGTAAAGATGAATCCGCCCGTGTATTATTTACGAGAAACTGACACAACAAAACAACCAGCCCCCAAAGATCTTTTGTGAAAGAAGAACTGCAGATAATCCCACCAGACACAGTTCCAGTTGCTTAGTTAATTTACGGTTCTCCAATGCCCAATTGCATATGAAAACTCTGGATTAACAAACACACGTTTTGTGTTTGTTCTATCTAATGACTTCTTTGTTACAACTGTTGTGTTGATCTCATGTAGATTAGTTCGTAGTTTTACGTTGTTATGATGAAAAGTCTTATTGCCAAACAATGCTTCTTTGTAGTTGTCATGTGATATGTTTGACTGCACAACACTGCGAGATATTCCCTTTGCTTTCTTAATGATTTTCTCCTGGCTCGAAATACTGTACATTTTCGATCTTAAACCAATAAACTCCTTAATCACCCCTCTGGATAATTCATCCTTCATCTTTCCTAAAACCTTTTTGTTAACGGGTGAATGCAAAGGCGAATCTTTAGGGTAATCGGATGTATCATACCATCCCGCATGTCCTTTAGCTACTTCTATTTCCATGTCTTTATAGATGTCTTCAGTAGGGATATCTATAACAAAACTGTCTGTATCTGTGTAAAGTACTCTAGACTCTGGATACAGGGGTTTAAAGTAGTCATAAAGAAATTCTAACATCAAAAGCTTTGATAATTCTAAAACAGTAAACCCGATAAAAACAGGTTTGTCCAATTTGACTTTCTTTTTTTTCATTATTATACCAAAAAGCTGATCATGAAATCTTCTAAAATCCTGATAATTAGGTTTTGAAGTCAGCTTAATTGCTTCGTTCTCTCTGGTGACCAATCTAACATCTTTACGCTTGTGTGGATTTTCCATAGTCTTTCCGAAACAGCTGTTGTTCATTAGCTTGAAAAAGTCTTTTTCTGAAGCATCTGCGGATTTAGTTCTGAGATCAGTGTTCTTCATGATGTATGGTTTCATGAACTGTTCTTGATCAAAAGCGATTATACGATGAACAGCTGTCAACTTCAAACCATGTCTTAAATAAAATTGTAGAAGTCTGTAATGACAGACATAATTTTTTTTGCCTCGAAGATTAGGCACAAGTTTAGGCGGTTCTGTTTTTGCCATCTTTAGACTTTCTGCCGCTAATGGATAGTCATTATGCAGGTCATGGAGTTCCTGAGGATATTCTAAGTCAACTTCTAGAATGTATCCCTGTGGTTGACCTGGCGTTAAACTGCTCAACCACTTTAATGCCTTTTGAATATTTTTCGGATTGTCTTCTGTGTACATTTTAAAGTTACGTAATGGAAGTGATTGCGCCATTGCCCATCCATACAGATTGTTTGCATCTAAATACATGAGATAGTTAGACCTTTTACTTGGATCATAGTTGTCTAAGTATTTGTTGTTTGCTTTACAGTAATGATGCGACGCCATACTAATTCCTCCACGCAATCCGTTTTCAATCATCTGAATCATTGGTAAATCAGACAATAAATCAATCTGTACTCCAGTAAACTTTAAGAAAGCGTCCCAGCTCATCCCGGGCGCAGAAATGTAATGCGCGGGATCTAGGCTATAATGTTTCATGCAGGTCTTTCTATAATTTTCAAAAATATCCGCCAACAAACATACATCAGCCATTAAGTAGGAGTCATGATAGTCTCCCATCGTTTTACATTCTAACTTCTGCCACGCATCTTGAGCATGCTGGTAATCAGAATCACTGATGTCCTTTCCTCTAAGACTAGAAAAGAACGCACCCTTAGGAGGAAGTGAGTCTTCGTCAAACCTTTCCCAACTGTTCATGTACTCATAAGGGTAAACGCCCTTTCTAACAAGAGTTGGGTCAAAATATTCTTCTGTTATTGGGCAAGATTTTAAGGACATAGCTAGTGACTCTAATGATCCCATCATGTGCTGCATAGAGTCATAAAAAGACATGTTATTTAAAGTGAAACACATGTACTTTTCTGATGACTGTGCAATGCATGTTACCCTGAAGGAGTCGGTTACTGCTTTCATTATAAGATGAGAGTCATAACCTCGCAAGTTGTGAAAGAAGATGGGCAGCTTCCATGTCTTTGGTTCAAACTTTAGTTGAAGATTGCATTTACTATGTGCTGCTCCTCTAAACTTTCCACTAATGTGATCATGGTCTCTTACTTTTGGATTGGCTTCCTCACTGAGTTCTAAACCACAAATCCAACAGTGAGTGGCTGAGTCATACTGTTGTTGGTCTTCAGGCGTCATCATGATTTCAGATAAATTCCGATTATTAGAACAGTCATTACGCACTTGCTGCATGCGCTGTAAAAATCTTCTAGCCGCATTTGGTCCTCTATATAATTCTGGCGTTGAATGAGCGCCATCCGACCTGACAATAATGAAGGCAAATGAACAAATCTGATGATTACTCATTAAGACTGTTTTTCGAAGTTTTTGTGGCGCTGGCCCTTCATAAGGAACAATGAGTGATTCGAAGTCTGCGTAAACAACGTATGGAGAATTTTGCAGTTTTTTCCAGTTCTTAAAACTAACTTTACTGCCTTCTGGGGCGTAATTAGTTCTGTATTACAGTCAACTGGGCTGCTACAATGTTTCTTATGTTCGCTCGCGGCTTGAACAGATGGCATTCTTGTTAAACATTTTCTACAGAATTCTTGTTTATGTTCATGCTTTGAAGTATGCGTCAATAATCTACTCATTGTGCGTATCAATGTGTAATGTGGTAGCGGTGAAAACATCAGTAGTAAGTCAACATGATTTTTGTCTGGCTCGCCAATCGTTGGACTGTTCTTGGACACTTTAATCGGCAGTAGATTTGTTTCTTCATCCCATGTGTATACATTAACAGTTATTGGTTTGTTTTGTTCTTCAAACTGATCAATGGAATCCACGCTAACAGGAAAGGATATTCCACTAAAGTTAAGATCATTGATGTAAGGGTGATATGTTAGACACTCTTTCTGCGTTTTTGCGGGCGTGATGCAGCCTTGCGAGAACACACCACATGAAACATTTGTTGTCTGTATTCTTTATGTTTAGAACTGCTCTTTTCGCAACTAATGCTGGAGGTAGTGGAATGTAAGACTTGCCAACAATCGGCGCATACTTAGACTGTTTTAATCTGATCTCTAGGACTTCGCCCTCTGACCAACCAGAGCCTCTCATTTTGGCTTCTTCAGCGGCCACATCAAACTTTTGTAAGCAGCTGGTCTGCCCAACCGGGTGTTAAGTCATTATGAGAAAGAATAGTCTGTTGTTTAGTCGAGACCCAGACTTCTAGATTTTCTTCATTTATTGTTACATAGTCGATTAAAACAGCTAACATTACTTTAACTGGCGGGTCTATTGTTAGTTTACCTGGAACTTGAGAAATAGCATGAGCAACACTTGCCTGTACGTTTGCTGGATTAATGACTTCTAAATCAATATCATTTAGTGCTCTTGACAAACGCTCTTCCTTAAACATTGCTTCAAACAATTCGTCCGGTCCTTCATATATCTTATCCATGCTGAGTTTCTTTTCTAACTCAAAATATTTATTTAAATCAAAAAAATAATTAATCAATATCGATGGTCTTTTTGTGTTTAGACTCATAAACTAAAGTATAAACGCCCTTTGGGGGTTGTTAATGTGAGCTGTTTAGAACAGAGTTTAATGTCTCGTTTACTTTTTTTAAACATTCCTTTTTTATCTGCTCGGTGTCTGGCTGTTGAGAAAAACTTGCCCTCGCCTTTCTTTGAAGATCAAACTTTTGTCTTTTGTAGTCATCAAAATCGGCCTGTAAACGACTAAATTCTTCATCCGTGATGTTTGAGTCAGCTAGTGCTTTATTTATAATCAGTTTGAAGGAACTAAGTTTAGCTGTTATTAGTTGAACCATAGCTGTGTGCTTTTGGAGTTTAGTTTTTAATTTTTTGCTAGCAGCACCTACAGCTAATGAACACACGCCAAGAGCTAAAGACGCCCCGCCTAGAGGTATAGCTAACGGTGCACCAAAACCTGTTGCTAAGAGACCTACACTTGTCCTGCCGATAGTGCACTCAAAGTCGATGCTCCAGTATTAACATATGTAACAGCATTAAAGGCAGCAGAATACCTTCGTCTGGTTTTGCTATATTTTGAAAGGTCTTGCTCTAGTTTTTGTTGCATTTGTGTAATGTTGGTTAATCTGAAGGTTTTTATGTCGGGGGTTTCTATAGCAGCAGAATTGCCTACTGTCTCTTCTTTAGGTACTCTCGGATAATGCTGAACAGACATGCTTTTTTAAAAATGAAAAAAATAATTTAGTAATGTATATTTTCTAATCTGTTATCTTGAATATTCAGCTGCGCATCATATATTAAAAACAAATACACATTAAGCGGTTTATCGACATCTTTTTCTTTATCAATTTGAATGTTTATTATGTCTCTAACAGTTCTCCCGCTTCCATGTAACTGATTATCCTCCGTTGACCTTAGGTCAATCCATAAACCGTATTTCGTTGTTAAATAATGATCAAGTCTAACACTGTGAGATGCAGATCTTTAGACACAAGGTCAACTGTCGGATTTCTACACCTCCCGCCTCCAAACAGTTTTCTTATTTCATCAAAATGCTGATAAGGTTTAAGCCCGCTAGCGTAGATTTGGTTAGGACTACCCTCAATTGTACATTGCACTTTTGTTATTTTAGGATTAATAAAATTTTCAGTTTGTCTTTCGAATGGTCCTTCATCTTCACACAGCAATAAAATACCTTTAAGCGATCTTGCTGTGGCACTAAAACTGAAATTCCATATAGTGTCTGCCCTGCTTTTAGGATATTTAGAATGATGAATCACTCTTTCGTAATATATTGCTAATTTTGACTGATATTGTTGCTGGATCATCCTCGCTAAGTCAGGGTTGCTAACAACGTCAAACTCTAACGAGATGTCAGAAATGCTGTACTTTGCTTCGGTGTCTGTAGATATAATAACATATTTGTGGTCATTAAAAGTTAGTTCATATGACAATCTGTCTTTTAATGCTCCTTGAAAGTATGGGGCATGCGCTTTTAACAACTCAAAATCTAGGGGTATGAAAAAGCGATTTCCATACGCATAACTTACGCTACAAACCTTTTGCCGTCTTTAGCGTCTGCGGCGCCTATTCTTGTTTTTAGTGCTTCTTCATTTTCGATTCCTTGAAACGCAAGATCAGCCCTTTCATTCGCGGTTAGCCATAGATCAGAATAGGTTAAAAATATGTCTGCATTATGTAAAGAAAATATTTCTTGCCCCTCAAGTTTTATAGAAATTTTCTTAACGATTGCCCGCCCCAGATTCTGTACAACTGTCCTGTTTGGGTCTGTTGTTGAAGCGAGTTCTATTTTGAAAGTAGACGCGCAGAGCCTGGCACAATCACTTCATCCGCTCCTAGGTCTGGAAATTTAACAGTAAGAATTTGATCTGCATCAATAGTAGATGGATTATTTGGAACAGTAATATTCCGTTTATTTCCTTCACGCCAAAGGGCTCTTTCAGTCTTCTATTCGGGTCAAGAATCGAGCCATATACTTGTGACATTTTTTATAAAACAAAATAAAAAGTTAATTCTTTAAAAACATGGCGGCATTGAAGATGAAGATTATGATTTTAATCCTGGAGACGACATGAGTGATTCCCCTTGGGAGCGGCATCGCTCGGGGCTCTCATTGCATGATGAATTAGTAGAAGGGCAGCAAAGGCGTGAATTAACAGAAAGTAAGGTCAGATCATTATACCAAAGTTTAGGAATAGAACCCCCAGGAGCTAATACCCTGATGATTTTGACTAAAAGTAACCATTTGTATGTGGGAAAAAACGACAAAGGAGAACGTGTTCCGCTTACAAATAAGCGAGACCCATCAAAGTTTGTAGGCATAAATACAATTAGACAAAGGCTCAGTGTGAGCGAACGGAATCGCCTTGGCTTTACTAAACCAGAATTAAATAGGAGGCAGTTGCTAAACTTCAAAACATACAACAAGAACTCCCAACAGATAGCCAAATACAAAACATGGAACTTCAAGATTTAAGTCAAACAGCAGACAAAGTAATGCAAGCAGAAACCAGTTTTTCAGAAGAAACAGCATTAAAAACTATACACGACCCCCCGCTACCCATGCGAGAAATAAGGGCCCCTGATCATGCTTTGAGAAGCATCAGAGGCGAATTAACAAACAATTTAGCAAAACTGGGTGAAGTAGATGAGCAATATAAAAAGAGAAAAAGAAAAACTCGTTGAGGCTGATGACGCCAAACTTAGGGCCTGGTGTTAAAGAAAGAATAACCCAAAGACTAAAAGATCTTGGCAAGAAGATCAGCAAGACTAGAAGTGTTGTCTACTAACCGAGAACAATTGCGAACTCAAGTGAGCAGAATAAGAGAAACTATCCAAAGAATTTTAATGAAAACACAACGCTAGCAGAACGATACGAACACTGTTTAGAGAGCAAGGAGTCACATTAGCAAGCGTTATAACAGCCTTAGGATTTGCAATAAGTACACTGGTGATGGCTATTACAGGCGGCGGCGGTCAAATCCCAGTGCCTCCATCGCCATCGCCACCATCACCACCTGATAAATCATGGGTAAAAAAACAGCTTGATCATCTTGCGGGTTTATTAAAAAAAATAGCCAGTAAAGCCATAGACTCTTTACCGGATATTAGGGGTGTTGTTAGCTGGCTTTTGTCTACTGCAGGCAAAGTAGTTGGCTTTATGGCCGAGCACTTATGGACATTAGTTCTCTTAATAGTTGGGTTACTCTTTAGTAAAATAAAGAAGGAGTAATCCTAGGCCAGTTAACCCAAAAAACAAGTGCTGTCTTTTCATATTCATGGTCATTATTTTTTTTGACTTCTTCAACGACCTTCGGGCTTTGGGCCACTGGGATTGGATGACTTATTCTTGGGTATTTGTTTACTGCTTGCAATATTACTGGCTCAGAATTTATTTCGTTTTTCCCGACCTTCTGTTCATTGCCTGCCACAAGGATTTCATTATTGTAGTTTATTATTGTTCCTACCTGGAGTCTGAGGTCAGAAGGTAGCATGTATAAACCAGTGCCAACAGCAAAGTCTACTTTTGATCTTGCGTATTGTAAAACATTTTGGTATCTTTTAAATACTTGAAGGTAAATCAAACTGTAGAATTAATGGGGTCCTCTAAATTTGCTAAGTATTGTTTTTGTGCGTCAAAGCCAGTAGAAGGATCAGTTATGCTTGACCTTGTCTGTGCTTGCGAACCTAGCAAACACCAAACGTAAGTACGAATAGAGTCGTTTATTCGTTCTATTCCTGCTTTAGTTAGGCCCTTAGAAGTGTCTAAGATAAATGTTGTCCATGCTGTTTTATGCTCTTGCTCTATGGACCCTAGGTGAACAGTTGTGTCTGGTGGAGAAAGATGTGGTAAGGGGGATTCCAGTCTATAGTTATACTTTCTGTGCACGCCCAAAAATAAGGGGTGCCTAAACCATGATTAAGGTCCAACTTTTGTCTAAAGTCTGTCTTGGCCTTAATATTGAATTCGTTACAGATCCTTTCAAAGCCTTCATGTTTATTCTGTTTGCTGAATGGATTAAACGGTTTGTCATTTGGTAATGGAGCTTGCAGTTCAGTCAAAATACGTACTGAAGGTGTAATAAAAATGAAATCTGTACACTGACCTCACCAAAGGATTCAGGATGATTAAATGATCAGCATACGACACTCCACACCAGTTGTTGCACAAAACACAGAAAAGTTTAACTGGTTCTGATAAAACTGCATCGGATGACTGAACCACACTTTCGCGATGTAGTCTTTTTTATAGGGGGGTTAAGATATCTGCTTAAGGAGTACTCACCTTTACTTGAAAGGTTCAGTCTGGGTCACAGAATGTCGAGGGTGTCAGTTGCTTATTTTTAAGATTGTAGTGCGGCCCAACAGAATATTTTGCTCAGTATATTTGAATGCGCTCATTTTTAATTTGTTTTAAAAAAGTTTGTAACAATAACAACTCAAGAAGCCCTTCGTTTTTAGAACATGCTATTGATAACAATTGTGGAACCAAATGGTCGCGCTTCATGAATTTTTTACAAAGTCGTTATGGTTTTAATATAAGCAAAGCCAAGGGAATAAAAAGATTCTAAAAGTTACCAAATCAGGACCAAAATTTAGCAGTTACAATACCTGATGGTTATTACGGGTTTTGCTCACTAAAAGAAGCAATGAGTTCTTTGACATTACTCTCAAACTTTAACAATGCGAATCTGAAAAATATGTTATCACTCAAACCTGAAGAAGAAGTAGGTTAATCTTTTGATAAGAGCTAGCTAAAATGTTAGGCTTTGCAGCTAGCAATCATAGATTTAGAGTTACACCAGACAAACTACTTATGAGGGGGAAAGTCCGCTCAATCTGCATTACATTCATTACTCTATGTTCATTTGGATGAACTGAGCACTGATGAAAACTTATATGATGGAAGGCCTCAACTGTTTTTAAGAGCTCTTCCATCAGGGAAAGCTGCATATGTGCGATTATGAAATTATACATTCCCTAATTACAGTTTAAAAGTTAGTTTGTGGGAGGGTTGGATCATTTAATATAAAATTGCAGACAAAACAGGGAAAGTCGTGAATGTGATAACCTACACATGTTTTGGAAAAAAATAATAACTGTACTAAAAAATAATGTCGCGTGGGCCAGAAGAATCGGGAGTTACATTAGCGCCTGTAAGGTGTATAACCTTTAGAATTTAAAAGACCTGCAGACGTTTGCGGACTTTGAACAGAACGGTGAGATAGCGCTTTGTATGGTTTGAGTACAACTAAAGATGGTGATTATAAAAGCAAAGGGTTGGCGACAACAAAAAGTTTCCTAAACTAGAACAACTGCGCAATGTAAAGCAAATAATGTTGGCCAGTATAAATTTATAAAATAGTTCGAAAACCTGACCTTAAATGGCACTGGAACCATATTTAGAATGGGAAATAAAATTGAATTCATAAGCCCATTTACATTTTTTAGCCGTCAAAAAAGTTCAGAAAGCATTCAACTCTGGCCCTTTACATGTAAGTCTTATGCCAGACGACAATAGCCGGAAAGAAATTGAAATAACACCGTATGGGAAAAAACGTACATCCTCCACAGAAAAGAAACGGTTTTAAAAAAGCTTCTACAAAATTACAGTTTCTTTCCAAGCAGAAAATTAGGAGACACGTTCACAATGATATTTAAATTTCTGTCTTTAAAGATGTGAGAGGGATGGGGTTGTGGGCGTTAGTGACGACCTTATAAAAGGAATTAATATTAGCTGGCAAAACTTAGACGTTAAACGTCTTAAAGTTATCATCGTCGTTCTTCACAATGGCGAGGATATTAAGGTCATAACAACAAGCAGCAAAATCAATGTTGACTTAAATAGAAACAATCTTACAGAACTAAATTGGATTAATCTTACACATTTAGGCCTTATTGGGTTTTATTATACTGAACAAGTTTTGACAGAGAGTATGATAAAAACAATAACTGGATTAGATTAAATCCTGTTATAAAACTATGGAGCAGTTAAACTTTATGACAAAAACTCCTCATTGTTCATTGATTTGTGACAAACTGGTTGTGGAAAAACAATATTTATCCTCAACCTATTACAAACAGTTTATCGCTATAATTTTGATCACATTGTGATTTTCTGTCCAACACTTAAATGGAACAAAGCATATCATGATAGAAGGTTTATATGGACAGATGATAACATATATTTAGTTGATCCTAGCAATAAACTGAGTGAGTGTTTAGAACAGTTTTATAAATTGTTTGAAGGAACGCAGACACTATTTATTATAGATGACTGTTCGGCAGAAAGAGACATAGTTAAAAAAAGAAACACTTTATCAAAACTGGCTTTCAGTGGAAGACATGCTGGGATAAGTGTGTGGATTTTATGTCAAAAATAATAACTCAGTTTTAAAAGACTTTAGAGAGCAGTCAAAGACTGTAGTTTTATTTCACATGAAAGACAGAGACTCATTTGACGAATGTCTGCGTGAAAATGATGTTATTGAAAATGATCAGGAAAAACGCAGGATTAAGCAAAAACTGAAATCTGAAAAGTTTAGTAAATTAGTATTGAAAACGGATAATCCTACACAGTATGTATGTTTGTAGGGTCGTTATTTTTTGGTTATTGAAATCTTACTTGTTAGAGAACTGTATTATGCCGCTTCTGGAGTCGCCCAGTCGAAACAGGTTGAGGGCTCCGCCCGAAACTGGGTGAGACCGGGTGAGCCAGAAGCGGCATAATACAGTTCTCTGCATTCCTTCAGCAGTCTGGTTGCACGCCTCTGAACTCTTTCGATCAGGATGGATTGCCTCTTTAGATTTGCAGGACACCAGATAACATTTGCATATTCCAGATGCGGTCTCACAATGGACTTATATAATGTAGTGAAAGTATCTTTGTCTAAGAATGTGAGGCTCTCTTTACCATTCCTAATTCTTGGTTTGCCTTACCAACAATTCGGTTTATGTGCGGGTCAAAATCAAGGCTTTCATCAAACGTAACACCCAAATCCTTTTCTTCGTTACATCTTGTAATCTTTTGAACATTATTACCCAGCTTCATTTCATACTCATTTACAGGATTTTAATTCCCCAAATGTAGAACATGACACTTTGACACATTGAAAAATAAGCACCAGGTCTCTGACCACTCTTGTAATTGTTGATATCATTTTGGATGGTGGAGTTTTCCCTTGCAGTGTTCATTATTTTGGTATCGTCAGCGAAGATGTGGCACATACTCTGCAATGTAGAGGGCATATCGTTTATGAAAACAGTAAAGAGAATGGGACCTAATATGCTACCCTGGGGTATACCACTCAGTACTTCTGCTTTTTCGGACTTAGCATCACCTACCCTCACTCTCTGTGTGCGTCCTTTAAGGAAACTGCTAGTCCATTTCAAAATGGAACCACATACACCGTAAGCAGCGAGTTTGGTAAGTAACCTTTCGTGTGGGACTGAGTCAAAAGCTTTTTTTAAAGTCAAGATAAATGATATCTACAGGTTCCCCTTCATCCAAATAAAATGTAAGCCTTTCCATAACTTGTAATAACTGCGTCACACATGACCTTTTCTTCCTAAAACCGTGTTGGCAATCAGCATAGAGTCCATTATCAGTGAAGTGTGAAACAATAGTATCTCTCACTAGGCTTTCTAATACTTTACATAATACACAGGTAAGTGAAACTGGGCGATAGTTTCCTGGATCTGATTTACCTCCCTTTTTAAATATTGCCGTCACCTCGGCCGTCTTCCAGTCCTCGGGTAAAATTCCAGTCTCGATAGATGTGTTGAACAGAAGACAGAGAGGGCTGGCTATTTCATTGCACACTTCACGTAATACTCGTGGAGGAATAGCATCTGGACCCTGTGCTTTATCAGGTTTGAGTTCTTTCAGCTTCTGTTTTACCGCTTCGCTGGTAACCCTAGTGTCACTAACTGATATACCATGTGAATAAGAACATTCGCTTAGGTTAGGTACATTGCTCGCATCTTCACGCGTAAATACACTTGAAAAGAATTTATTCAAAACATCAGCCTTTTCAGCATCAGCTGTAGCCATGGAGCCATCTTCTTTTTTCAAAGTGCTGATACCAGTATTGCTTTTGAGCCTCTCCTGGATATATTTTCAAAATTTCTTGGGATTGGTTTTGCACTCTTTAGCAATTTCCTTTTCATACCCTTTTCTGTCTCTTTTTAGCATTTTTGTACACAGATTCCGCTCCTTTATGTAACTGAGATACTGTTGTCCAGATTTGGTTTTCAAATATCGTTTAAATAATTTGTGCTTTTTCTTAATTATTCTCATTGTTTTCTTACTCATCCACATGGGTATCAACTTTTCTTTTTGCATCTTTTCACCTTGGGTATGCATTTCTCCATTCCCTCCCGGAGGACATTTTTGAAATTTTGCCACATTATCTTTACCTCATTCTCAGGCAAAGATGACCAGTCTTTTTCTCTTAGAAACTCTCTCAATTTATTATAGTCACCCCTCTTAAGATTGTACACATACTTGCATTGTTCCTCATTCGATTCACAGTTCACATTCAACTCAAAAACTAAGACATCATGGTCACTGTTGCCGAGTGGGTCCTGGTGTTCGACCTCTGAAATCAAGGCTTCATCATTAACTAGCACCCAGTCGTCCAGGGTTGGGTTCTGGTTTACTCGCCTCCTTGTGTACTGCTTCACCTGTTGGATGAGGAAAGCATCTTGTAGCCTCATTTTAATTTCCTCCCCTTTATCACCTGAGAAATTTCCATCCCATCTTACAAACGGAAAGTTGAAGTCACCCATGATGCATACTTTATCATACTTTAATATTAAATCTGACTCAAGCATGTCAAAAAGTCTCTTGTCATTATCCTCATCAGATGTGTTTGGGCTGCGATATAAACAACCAATAAGAATATCCCTTTACTGAAAATAACATGGTGCCAGATATATTAACGGATATCCCATACTGAAAATAACATGGTGCCAGATATATTAACGGATATTCCCATACTGAAAATAACATGGTGCCAGATATATTAACGGATACCCCACACCAAAAACGACATGGTCCAGACATGAAGGGATGACTACACCTAAAAATAACATGATGTCCTGGTTGACCCAGCAGTGACGCGACGTGCCCTCAGTTTGAAATTCCAGCCGACATAGAAATGGGTCATTTCCGCTGCCCATTTTGATGCGCTCTTCTCCTCCTATCCCGTGCTCTCACCTTCCCCGCTTACATGAGGACATGGTCAGAAAGGAATGGGGTGGATGAGAACACCATGAGTTCTCACCTTCCCGCCCACACCAGGACATGGTCAGAAAGGAATGGGGTGAATGAGAACACCATGAGCTCTCACCTTCCCCGCCCAAACGAGGACATGGTCAGAAAGGAATGGGGTGGATGAGAACACCATGAGCTCTCACCTTCCCCGCCCACACCAGGACATGGCAGAAAGGAACGGGGTGAATGAGAACACCATGAGTTCTCCACCTTCCCGCCCACACCAGGACATGGTCAGAAAGGAATGGGGTGGATGAGAACACCATGAGCAAGACAAGACAAATAGTGGCTGAGAACATGACAGGGAAGGACAGAACGGATGAGACCTGGGTGAGGAATCAAAGGACGGGCAATTTCATGCTGGTCCTCACGTCTTGCTGTGTGGCGCTAAGAAGGACTGACGGAAGGATGAAAAAGCGTTCATGATGATCCGGCCGTCTTCCGGCGACTGCCCCTCTGTGAGCCATGTCCTTTCCTTTTCTTTAACAAAATGGCGCTAACCAGGTGACAGAGGCTGACTTGGTGGTGGTAGAGGAGAAGACACAGAAAACTACAGTGTACACGGAGATTTGCAGTGCATCCTATAAACCAGTCACGGAAACGACACGGGCAATACCATCACTTTAAGCCTGAACTGCTCGAAGAGGAGAAGAAATTTGTGGAATAGCTGCCAATCGCACCTGATACGTACGATTTGTGAATACTTTTGTGCTGCAGATCTGTAGAAGAACTTACACACATTTTCAGCAACCAATTTCAGCTGATGAACGATCTTTGAGCGCGAGAACGGGAATGACTGGCCCTGATGTTGTGCCGACGAAAGACTGCGATAGCAGGACAGGCAGTCAGGCTCCGGCCCGATTTTACGCCTCACCATGAACATCCGCAGCCCCCTTTCTGTGAGAGGAAAAGAGGGACTGGCCTTAACCGCAAAATGGTTTGCCCTTCCTTTAACTCTGGACGTATGGACCAATTTGTGACTTGTCCCAATGTTGTTGTTTGTTTTTGCCGGGTCAAACACGTGCGCCAACAGCCGTGTCAGCATGCACACCCCAGTGCCAGAAAGAAGGCTGCATTTCTCTTTTGCGCAGCACAGCAAGACGTGCGGACCACCCGGAACGTAGCCACTAAGGCTAAGGGTACGTTCACACTGGCACGCACGTCAGTCGCGCGCACAGACAAAACTCGTGCGATGCGGCACTCCCTTCTTCATTTTCACTCACAGAGTGGAAGGTGTTCATACCGCCACAGACTCGCAGCACGACCATTTCCGGAAAAAAAAGTCGTGCGTGCTTGCCACAATTCAAACGCCTGTGCGGACAGAGAAGAGTCGTGCCGATGAGGCAGACCCTTCCTGTTCATCACTGGCGGCGCTCTGGGCGTTCATACTGACACGATTTTGTGCGTGCGTGCATCAAGGAACTGTACTCAGATTTGTCATTTCAATGGTATACCTCAAGATGGACGACGACAAATTGATTGCTGCAGTCAGAAATCGACTATTTCTTTGGGACAATTCTGATAAAAACCATTTCAACAGATATTCCACAAATTTCTTTTTATCTGCCACCAGTTCACGCATCAAATGATAATACTGTCCATGCACCTTTCGTGATCTGTCTATTGGATGCACCGAAAATCGGTGAGCTATTCGGTGCTTCATGTTTCTTTTCCTCCACAACTACCACCAAATTAGTTTCTGTCGCCTTATCAGCGCCATGTTTACCAGAAAACCGCGGTATCTAGCCCTCAAACAGCCGCACGGATGGAGAATGCGCGGATCAGTATGAACGCCTTTTCTCCACACGCATGCCATTTTCCCGTCCGCACGACAGTCGTGAGTATGAACGTAGCCTTAAGGGATGGTGAGAGGGGGAAAGGGCGAATGAGGACGACACAGGTTTCACATCAAGGAAAGGTTAACTGGCATGGAGAAAGAAAATGACGGATAAAGACATAGTGAGAGAAACAGAGGATGGGAACGTGGTCAGCGATGACGATGAGGACAAAGTGAGAAAGGTCAGTGATGACATTTTTCAGAAAAACAAAGGACGAAGACCGGAAAGGAAAGGACGAATAAAGGGGAAGATTTTTCCCTTTATTTGTTCTTTTGATCCAT
>CM031625.1:6872182-6881171 GCA_018398815.1 Conus ventricosus | reverse complement strand
AAAAAATTTTCATGTTTGCTTGATGCGCTCGAATTTTTTTTATTATTTCAAGATATTCTTTATCCCATATTTGATAATCAAAATTTGGGATTTTGGGCCATAGGTGATCTGGATGCATTGCCATGTGCTGAAGAATCGTCGCAAATGTTTCCTTAATAATAGAAGTCGTATCAATGATTCTCGTATCAATTCTAAGGTCTCTTCCTTTATCATTCTTGTTTCATTCTGCGCTTCCTTCTGAGCCTCCATTTTTAGACTCGAATATATTTATGCAAATTAAAATTAATTAAGCAACTGGAACTGTGTCTGGTGGAATTATCTGCAGTTCTTCCTTCACAAAAGATTTTTGAGGAGCTGGTTGTTTTTGTTGTGTCAGTTTCTCGTAAATAATACACGGGCGGATTCATTTTTACAATTCTTTTTTATTTCATATGGATCAACACTCCAAACTGGATCGTTGCCCTGATGCGAGTGTCCCTTCTGCTTCCCCCGGTAAATAAAGGTACCTTACTTTTAAACCAAACGGTAATAGTTTGCTGGTTGTACTGGAGTCTTCAGCAACATTTATTGTTTGTTTTTTGATTGCTTGTACTGGTTTTAGCCCTGCTAATTTAAATTCTTCATTATTCATTGCGCGCAAAACTGAGGGCAGTCTTCTAACCCATTCTGTGTTGCGAGAATTGTCAATAAGCTCTCTGTGATACTGGTAAGAAAAAAGTCTTTCAGATAACTGTTTGTTAAAGTTTTCAACTAAAGCCTGTGATCTGTGAACTCCTGGAATGCCTCTTTTAATGGTAACTCTATGTTTCAACAATATTGATTCACTTGGCCTTTAAATTCTTTTCCTTCATCGACTTGAATCATGCGAGGGTAAGTTAAAGGACCTCGTTGGTATATCAGTTGTATAGCGACAGCAACAGCAGAAGCACTCTTTTGTGTTAATGGTTCCGCATCTTTGTATCTTGAAGCTATGTCAATGACTGTGAGTGCGTACTTAAATCTTTTTCGTCTAATCGTATCATGGGGTAAATATAGAAGATCCATTTGATGGGTGTCGTTTGGTGTTGTATTCACAAAGTGTGGTCTCTGTATTTGTTTAGGCGCTGGTAAATAAATTTGCCAAATCGCTTGTTTAGATAACCATTCTTTTGCTGTTTGTTCGCTGACTCCCGCTGCTTCGCTTAGCTTTTTAATTGCCGTGATTCCCTTCCAATATCCTTTTGGCGAATAATAGATTTTGTTCATTTTTTATTCAGCCAATATTATGTGCAACAAAATACACAACAGTCATACCAAAGGCAATAAACGCGATTTCTTGCATCTTTTGTTTTTCTGATGGTTGATAAAAGTCACTGAATTTTGGCGGGGGCAATGTCTCGATTGGTTTGCCCGTTACTAGATAATACTCTTTTATGCTTGATCAACATCTTTAAATGTGTAAGCTGCATGTCCCTGTTTTTTCAGTTTGTCGTAATAAAATCTAACTGCTCAATTCTCTGCTTTTCATAGTAATCTTGTGCTGCGGCTAGTTGCTCCATAGCTTTGTTATGTCTTTTTCTCTCGCCGTCATCCCGTAGTTTACTAAATGCGTAATTACTTCCGCTAAAAGCAAGCGCATTCACCACAGCGCCACCTATCATCATTACGAGTGAAGCCATTTTTTATAAATGTATTTTTTTTACATATTGATACTGTCTGGAATTATTCCTTGCTTAACTAGAAAATCTTTCATAGCAAATGAAGCTGTAATAACAGCAATCAGCTTTGCTGAGTCTTCAAAGTCTAGTTTGCCAAGATCTGCTGGTTTTATTTTTAACAAGTTTTTACCAAGCATCGTGTATCCTACACTTAGACTCCGATAACAGCAGAATGGTATACAAGGTTGGTAACAGTTTTTTCGGTGCTCATTTTTAAAAAATAAAAATAATTATAATTAATAAAAAACATGAACAGCGATGATCTACTAAACCTTCCTGAACTTATGATTACAAATGATCAAGTTGATGACCAAGCTATTATGCCCAAAAAGGAAAGGTTGTATTCTTTAGCGGCATGTGGAAAAACAAAACAGTTCCTCGGAAATGAATTCAGCATAGAACAGATTCAACAGATGTCGCCACAAGACATTGTAAAGTATCATAACAGGTATGAAGCGCAACTAGGATCAAGAATGGTAAAAAGCGTCGGGCAAACGGTTCTTAGTTTGTACACTAAACTAGTCAGTAGATTTGCTCCCATTGATTCTGAACAAGATTTTATGTATGATTTAACGCAGGATCCGGTTTTAACAAGTCATTAGAGTCTCTAGGCTGTGATCTATACTACAAATTTGGAACATTACTGTCGCCATTAATCATGGGATTAATTACTTTTAGTCATATAGATTTTATTTCCCTTCAAAAGAACGAGCCAGAAAAACAGCAGAATCAGGAAACATTGAATCAGAAAAACATTGAATCAGGTGGAGAAAGTGACCAGTAAAAAGCGTCCTCATCCTGGACGTGTTGCAGCAGGAAAAAGATTAGCAGAGTGGAACAAACAAACAAAATTAAAATTACAAGCACATAATATAACTCATAATGAAAAAGTGCTAGAGCCGAAGCCAGTTGTTTCAATGCCAGCTATAAAAACACCAGAACAAGTTGAGTCAAGACCTACACAACAACAGGGTTGCCTACACCGCCAAAGTCTTCAAGGAATTTTCTTAAAGGTGTCATTTTTGGCGGCATTGCTGCTGGGTGGTTATTACGGTTATAAAATATATAAACAAAGACAGCAAAAAACCAAAGCAGTCAAAAAAATCTCAACCACTAAATACAGAAGCTGAACACAAAAGCATGCCAAAACTATCAACAACAAAAGATCATTTTGATCCATTTGTGATGCATTAATATTTTAAGAACTTAATAAATAATTATAAGTTGAATTGAAAGAACTTGGTAGAACTTAGAGGATGACTTAGTTATGATCTTAGGTTGACTTGAGTAAGAACTTAGAAGTTACTTGAGTAAGAACTTGATTAAGAACTTAGAAGTGACTTGAGGATAACTTGAGGATGACTTGAGTAAGAACTTGTGGATGACTTGAGGATGACTTGAGGACAACTTGAGTAAGAACTTAGAAGTGACTTGGGGTGACTTGAGTTAAGAACTTAGAAGTGACTTGAGTGTGTGCATGCGTGGGGTGGGGGTGGGCAGGGTGGGGTGGGGTGGGTGTGTGCGCGCACCTTTGATTATTTATAAGAAACGGATGTTCAGAATATGATATAGTTATTATCAGTAAAACAACAAAACAACAACAATGACAGCAGCGACAACAACAACGATAACAGCATATATACAAACATAATCGCACGCACACACGCGCGCACAAACACACACACACACACACAAAACACACACACACACACATCAATGGACTATACACACTTGCATCGCTTCATTGGGGCACACTTACCAGACCATGTACTATTACAGTAACAACAGGGAGCTAAGGGAGGTAAGGTTAAAAAAAATTGGGTAATGGAGGAAGAAGAAAAAAAGTTAGCTATAATTTAAAAACAAACTACAAATTATAATAATAAACTTACCTTAAATGTCTTGTGAATCCTCTGCTACATCCCATTGAGTGTTTAATTCATCAAGAGCAGCTTCAATTTTGTTTCTTTATCAGTCAATGATTTTAATTTTTGTCCTTCTAGTTTTACTCTTTCTTCTTGTTTCACTCTTGTTTCTTTATCTTTCTCAACTCTTTTTTCTTTTTCACTATTTGCTCTTCCAAATGTTCTTTTTAAATGAATACTGGCCAAAAAAACTTTCAACAGTTCTTGGTGTTCCCGATGTTGTTGCCTGATCCGACATTTTGAAACTAACTGCATGTCTCCAGCAACAGGTACAGTGGTCCGTGTGGCTCCTGTGATACCTGTAATTAGCTGACTGCAACCTCTGCGGGGCGGGCCCGCGTGACAGAGCAAAGCTAATCATTTTGCCCCCAGCCTACACACACGCCATCAGCTAGCGGCACAAAACCGCTACCCACGACAAGAGTGTTGTTGGTAGTAGTAAAAAATATATGTTAAAGCAAGTTCTGTGACATATTTCTACCTGTGCAACCCATTTACTTTTGGTTTGACTGGTGACATTATTTCTTGCTGTTGACATATAAAAAGGCATTGACACTGTTTATAGTTACGTATTCTTGCCTGACACCACTTGATACGCCCTGCCACAATCTACGAACCCTGTAATTAGGTCTGCGCGCACAGTGTTTCGGTCAAGTCATACATGATTACCAGATTTAGGCGGATTTTCCACTCTATGTTTGTTGCCGTTTACAGAGACGCATTTGATGAATGTATGCGTGAAAATGATGTTATTGAAAATGATCAGGAAAAACACAGGATTAAGCAAAAACTAAAATCTGAAAAGTTTAGTAAATTAGTATTGAAACGGATAATCCTACACAGTATGTTTGTTTGTAGATAATCGTTATTTTTTGGTTATTGAAAGAGAATGTGTGATAGATTATCATTTTTAATTCATTGTTGAAGTCTTACTTGTCAGAGAACAGTAAAATGTTTATTCTAGGGCAACCGCCCGAAACTAGTTGAGGGCGGTTGAGCTAGAATGAACATTTTACTGTTCTCTCAGGCCACACGCCACCATTTGCATTTTGCATGTCAGCGTTTTGACGCCTACCATGAATTGTGAGCCGGCATGTAACGTTCAACTGATCATGGATCAAAAGAACAAATAAAGGGAAAAATCGTCCCCTTATTCGTCCTTTCCTTTCCGGTCTTTGTCCTTTGTTTTTTTCTGAAAAATGTCATCACTGACCTTTCTCACTTTGTCCTCATCGTCATCGCTGACCACATTCCCATCCTCTGTTTCTCTCACTATGTCTCTATCCGTCATTTTCGTTCTCCATGCCAGTAAACCTTTCCTTGATGTGAAACCTGTGTCGTCCTCATTCGCCCCCCCCCCCCCCCCCCCCCCCCCCCCCACCATCCCTTAAGGCTACGTTCATACTCACGACTGTCGTGCGGACGGGGAAAATGGCACGCATGTGGAGAAAAGGCGTTCATGCTGATCCACGCGTTCTCCATCCGTGCGGCTGTTTGAGGGCTAGATACCGCTGGTTTTCTGGTAAACATGGTGCTGATGAGGCGACAGAAACTTATTTGGTGGTAGTTGTGGAGGAAAAGAAACATGAAGCACCGAATAGCTCACCGACTTTCGGTGCATCCAATAGACAGATCACGAAAGGTGCATGGAAAGTATTATCATTTGATGCGCGAACTGCTGGCAGATAAAAAGAAATTTGTGGAATATCTGTTGAAATGGTTTTTATCGGACTTGTCCCAAAGAAATAGTCGATTCCTGACTATAGCAATCAATTTGTCGTCGTCCATCTTGAGGTATACCATTGAAATGACAAATCTGAGTACAGTTCCTTGATGCATGCACACACAAAAATCGTGTCTGTATGAACACCCAGAGCGCCGCCAGTGATGAACAGGAGGGGTCTGCCTCATCGGCACGACTCTTTTCTGTCCGCACGGGCGTTTGAATTGTGGCAAGCATGCACGACTTTTTTTCCGGAAATGGTCGTACTGCGTGTCAGTTAGGCGGTATGAACACCTTCCACTCTGTGAGTGAAAATGAAGAAGGGAGCACCACATCTACACGATTTCTGTCTGTGGGCGAGACTGGCGTGCGTGCCAGTGTGAACGTACCCTTAGCCTTAGTGGCTACGTTCCTGGTGGTCCGCACGTCTTGCTGTGCTGCGCAAAAGAGAAATGCAACCTTCTTTCTGACACTGGGGTGTGCATGCTGACACGGCTGTTGGCGCACGTGTTTGACCCGGCAAAAAACAAACAAACAAACAAACAACAACATGGGGACAAGTCACAAATTGGTCCGTACGTCCAGAGTAAAGGGAGGACAAACCATTTTGCCGTTAAGGCCAGTCCCTCTATTTCTCTCACAGAAAGGGGGCTGCGGATGTTCATGGTGAGGCGTAAAATCGGGCCGGAGCCTGACTGCCTGTCCTGCTATCGTAGTCTTTCGTCGGCACAACATCAGGGCCGGTCATTCCCCTTCTCACGCTCAGAGATCGTTCATCAGCTGAAATTGGTTGCTGAAAATGTGTGTAAGTTCTTCTCCAGATCTGCAGCACAAAAGTCTTTACAAATCATCGTACGTATCAGGTGCCATTGGCAGGTTCGTTCAAGCCATTAGCTCCCACTGGAGCAAAGGCCATCAACAACAATCCGCCAGCATGTCCTGTCCTGGGCTGTACTTTCCAATTCTGTTCAGGTGTATCCCGCTCTCTTCCTCTCTCATTGGCATGTATTCCACAAATTTCTTCTCTTCGAGCAGTTCAGGCTTCAAGTGATGGTAATCCCTGTGTAGTTTTCTTGATCAGTTTACAGGATGCACTGCAAATCTCCGTGTACACTGTAGTTTTCTGTGTCTTCTCCACTACCACCACCAAGTCAGCCTCTGCCATCTGGTTAGCGCCATCTTGTTAAAGAAAAGGAAAGGACATGGCTCACAGAGGGGCAGTCGCTGGAAGACGGCCGGATCATCATGAACGCTTTTTCATCCTTCCGTCAGTCCTTCTTAGCGCCACACAGCAAGACGTGAGGACCAGCATGAAATTACCCGTCCTTTCATTCCTCACCCAGGTCTCATCCGTTCTGTCCTTCCCTGTCATGTTCTCAACCACTATTTGTCTTGTCTTGCTCATGGTGTTCACATCCACCTCGTTCCTTTCTGACCATGTCCTGGTGTGGGCGGGGAAGGTGAGAGCTCATGGTGTTCTCATCCACCCCATTCCTTTCTGGCCATGTCCTTGTGTGGGCGGGGAAGGTGAGAGCTCATGGTGTTCTCATCCACCCCGTTCTTTTCTGACCATGTCCTGGTGTGGGCGGGGAAGCATATCTGGCAGCATGTTATTTTCGGTGTAGGATATCCATTCATATCTGGCAGCATGGTGTTCTGATCCACCCCGTTCTTTTCTGACCATGTCCTCGTGTAAGCGGGGAAGATGAGAGCACGGGATAGGAGGAGAAGAGCACATCAAAATGGGCGGCGGAAATGACCCATTTCTATGTCGGCTGGAATTTCAAACTAAGGGCACGTCGCGTCACTGCTGGGTCAACCAGGACATCATGTTATTTTTAATTGTAGTCATCCCTTCATGTCTGGACCATGTCGTTTTTGGTGTGGGATATCCGTTAATATATCTGGCAGCATGTTATTTTCATGTGGGATATCCGTTAACATATCTGGTACCATGTTATTTTCAGTATGGGATGTCCGTTAATATATCTGGCACTATGTTATTTTCAGTGTTGGATATTCGTTTATGTATCTGGCACCATGTCATTTTCGGTGTGGTAAGTCTGTCTGTATCTGGTGCCCTGTTCTTTTTTCCATAGGATTTCCGTTCATAGCTCTCACCTCTTTATTTTCAGTGTAGGATATCTGTTCATATCTGGCACCATGTTATTTTCGGTGTAAGATGTTCGTTCATATCTGGCAGAACGGTATAGGATATCCATTCATATCTGGCAGCATGTTACTTTCAGTGTAGGATATCCGGTCATATCTGGCAGCATGTTACTTTCGGTGTAGGATATCCGTTCATATCTGGCAGCATGTTATTTTCGGTGTAGGATATCCGTTCATATCTGGCAGCATGTTATTTTCGGTGTAGGATATCCATTCATATCTGGCAGCATTTATTTTCGGTGTAGGATATCCATTCATATCTGGCAGCATGTTACTTTTGGTGTAGTATACTCGTTCATATCTGGCAGCATGTTACTTTTGGTGTAGGATATCTCCTATAATGTGTAAGCTGGCATCCACGACACTTTCGCCATAAGACATAGGATAGCCGTGCACTCCTTTCAACAAGTTACTTAATCGGTGATGTGTAGGATATCCGTGCACTCCTTTCAACAAGTTACTTAATCGGTGATGTGTAGGATATCCGTGTGCACTTGATATCATGTTACTTTCGCCGTAAGGTGTAGGGTGCCCAGTCCACACCTAGCACTGTTACTTTCTCCATGAGGTGTAGGGTACCCAGTCCACACCTAGCACTGTTACTTTCTCCATGAGGTGTAGGGTACCCAGTCCACACCTAGCACTGTTACTTTCTCCATGAGGAGCAGGGTACCCAGTCCACACCTAGCACTGTTACTTTCTCCGTAAGGTGTAGGGTACCCAGTCCACACCTAGCACTGTTCCTTTCTCCGTAAGGTGTAGGGTACCCAGTCCACACCTAGCACTGTTCCTTTCTCCGTAAGGTGTAGGGTACCCAGTCCACACCTAGCACTGTTACTTTCTCCGTAAGGTGCAGGGTACCCAGTCCACACCTAGCACTGTTCCTTTCTCCATGAGGTGTAGGGTACCCAGTCCACACCTAGCACTGTTACTTCTCCGTAAGGTGTAGGGTACCCAGTCCACACCTAGCACTGTTACTTTCTCCATGAGGAGCAGGGTACCCGGTGCACGCCTGGCATTGTTACTATCCCTGTAAGGTGTTGAACACCCAATGCACGCCTGACGCTATGTTACTTTCGCCGTAAAGTGTGCGATACTTGGTGCACGCCTGGCATTGTTACTATCCCTGTAAGGTGTTGAACACCCAATGCACGCCTGACGCTATGTTACTTTCGCCGTAAAGTGTGGGATACTCGGTGCACGCCTGACGCTACGTTACTAGTGTAGGATACTCGGTGCACGCTTGACGCTACGTTACTAGTGTAGGATACTCGGTGCACGCCTGACACTACGTTACTTTCGCCGTAAAGTGTGGGATACTCAGTACACGCCTGACACTACGTTACTTTCGCCGTAAAGTGTGGATACTCGGTGCACGCCTGACGCTACGTTACTAGTGTAGGATACTTGGTGCACGCCTGACACTATGTTACTTTCGCCGTAAAGTGTGGGATACTCGGTGCACGCCTGAC
>CM031625.1:6849682-6864682 GCA_018398815.1 Conus ventricosus | reverse complement strand
GATTAGTCGTTTGGATGCGTGGTTGGAGAATTGTGTCATTTTGAAATGTTGCTATAAAATGTGGGGATAATTGTGCCATTGAATTATGATTATTTGTAAATGTGGTGGCAGTTATAAAGCAATGGTTGCTGTATTAGTTCAGTTCCTAAGAAAGGAAAATGTTGAACGTGAATGAAGGAAGGATGAAGACATAAATTCCTATTCGTTTTATAGCCTGTTAATTTAATGCAGTCTCTTGCCTGCTTCGTGTGAGGAGACCTTTAGCGAACATTCCTCAGTTGGTTTGTTTACTGTGTTATGCTCGGGTCTGTGTTGGGCTGGTGATATTGATGTGTTCGGCAAGACTCCCCTCGCCCATCATGCGAGGGGCTGTTAGGATTTAACAGCATATGCCAGACCGTACTGACTGCGGGGTTCCAGTACCCTTTCTTCTTTCCTTCCAGTTCCTTCCGTTTCCTCTCCTCCCGGGGGATTCACCCAAAGCTTGCGCTGTTGGGGCCGCGCACTGGTTGAGAAGCACGTGGACTTTGCTGGAGGATCCTGGCCCCTGTCCGGGACCTTCAGCGACAACGCCTCGTCCCACGGGACGCGTTCTCCGCGGTCCTCGGACTTCCTACAGCCCGTGTCACCAGTGTGGTTCGATCTGTGTCGTGCAGTTCGGGTGTGTGTGTGTCAATGGTGTCGGCATTGAAAGACACTTCGTTCATGAACCGACCCGGTTTGGGGCACCTGATGCGACTCGGTGCTCACAGTGGACTTTGGAGAGGCAGGGGTGTGGGGGAACCACATGAAGCACGGAAGGGAATGTGGGCTGAAAATGCTTATTTATGATTATGGTTATATTGTGTGCGTTGAAATGCTTGTTTGTGACTATGGGTATGTCGTGTGTGTTGAAATGCTTGATTGCGTGTATGTCATGTGCGTTGAAATGCTTGATTGTGATTGTGCATGTTGTGTGTGTTGGAATGCTTATTTGTGACTATGTGTGTGTTGGTGTGAATAAATGGGGTGTTGTATCGTAATCTTTCTTGTGTGGTCTCTTGCGGGGCGTGTGAGTTCAGTTACTCCCTTCACTCCCATCTAGACCGATCCTGTCAGGGCAGACCTCCAGGGGTCGGTCGTGACAATTATTATTATTATTATTATTGTCGTCGTTGTTGTTGTCTTCTTCTTCCCCTTTGTCTTCTTTTTCTTCTTCTTCTTCTTCTTCTTCTTCTTCTTCTTCTTCTTCTTCTTGTGACCCAAGCATGCCATGTGCTGCACCCTTCCCCCTCTCTCTCTTTTCTCTCTGTCTCTATCTCTATCTCTATCTCTGTCTCTGTCTGTCTGTCTGTCTGTCTGTCTGTCTGTCTCATGTCCATTTGTCCATCCGTCCATCCGTCTCTCTGCCTGTCTGACTGTCTATCTGTCTGTCTCTCTTTCTCTCCTATCCGTTGGTCTGTCTGTCTGTCCGACTGTTTGTCTGTGTGTCTGTCTCTCTCTGTCTGTCTTTCTGTCTGTCTCTTTCTCTTGTCTACTTGTCTGTCTGTCTCTTTTTGACTGTCTGTCTGTCTGTCCGTATGTCTATCACTCTGGATGTCTGTGTGTCTGTCTCTCTCCTGTCTGTCTCTTTCTCTCTCTCTCTCTCTCTCTCTCTCTCTCTCTCTCTCTCTCTCTCTCTCTCTCGTTCTGTCCTTCCCCCCACCCCCTCCGCTTTTTTCCTCTCTCGTTTCTTCTGTCCACCTGCCCCCCTACATCACTCTCTTCTCTCTCTCTCTCTCTCTCTCTCTCTCTTCTCTCTCTCTCTGTCTCTCTCTCTCTCTCTCTCTCTCTCTCTCTCTCATCACACACACACACACACACACACACACACACACACACACACACACACACACACACACACACACACACACACACACACATGAAACCATACATGTAGATCGGGAAGCAACGACGACAAAGAACGTTGATATGCACAGCTGTTGAAGAATGCTGGCTATACAAAGTCTTCGTCAAACACTGGTATACACACAAACGAACTTAACAATGAGCAATCTGACGTGTGTTCTCTTTCTCTCTCTACCGCCCCCTCTTCACCAACCTCTGGGTTTGGACTTAATCTTTGACGTGGAAGTCTTCTATCTCTCTTTTTTTTCTGTCCCAACCTCTGCGCCACCTCAGAGGCAGTGCACCCACGCCGCCCATTCCGACACCCCGTCCATAGCCACAGCCCGGTCGGCCCCGCCGCAGCCCCGACACCTGCAATCCACAGGGAGCAGTCAATGTCAAGTCATCAAGAGGCAACCCACCGGAGGAGACACTGCACTGCCGCCGAGTCACTTCGGTGGTGTTCAGTGGCGCCTGTTCTGATCTAACATACGCAAGACACCACCTACTAAGCCCCCTACTGACGACAATAATTGCTTTGTCGCGGAGCCGGTGTAACAGCCCATTCTTACCCCCCCACCCCCACCCCACCCCCCCCCTTCTGGAACTTACCCCAGGGTAAGTCTGGGCTAGCCTGCTTTTACCCCTGGAGTCATTCCAGGACTAGCTGGAACTTAACCCCCCCCCCCCCAGTTGGAACTGCCCCCCCCCCCCCAGTCATCTACATTGTACAAGGTACACAGGCACTCAGGAGACACTAATTAGCTGTAAAAATAGTTAAAATCTCTGATATACATGAAAGTGGCCAATGGTCAGTGACACTGACCACTGGTTGTCTGCATTGCACAAGGTATACAAACACTCATGAGACACTGATTAACTGTAAAATAGTCGAAATATCTGATTTACGTCATAGTGACCAGTGGTCAGTGGCACTGACCACCAGTCGTCTGCATTGTACAAGGTACACAGGTACTCGGGAGACTATAATTAGCTGTGAAATAGTTAAAATCTCCGATTTACGTCATAATGACCAGTAGTCAGTCGCACTGACCACATGTAATCTACATTGTACAAGGTACTCAAGCACTCAGGAAACACTAATTAGCTGTTAAATAGTTAAAATCTCCGATTTGCGTCATAATGACCAGTGGTCAGTAGTACTGACCACTAGTCGTCTGCATTGTACAAGCTAAGGTACACAGGTACTCAAGAGACTCTAAATAGCTGTAAAATTAATAGTTAAAAGAGGCAAACCGGGATGAAGCAACAACGGTACTTGGTCACAACGACACGTGGTCACAACGACATTTTGTCACAAGTACGCTTGGTCACATTGGCTCTTAGTCACATTGGCATGTAGCCGTCTTTCTTTCCCACGCATGCACGGGCGTACTCACACACCCGAATATTGACCCACGCGTGTAAGTTGAGTTTAGAGAACTACACTTTGTCTAAACCCAACTGATTGTATATAGGAAATGGGAGAGGGGGTGTAAATATGCAGGCTAACACAATTTTTTTTAAGGCGGGTGTGCGTGTTGGGAAAAGGCAGAGGAAAACCCTGAATAACCCTCTTGTTTGAAGGGTGGGGTGGGTGAAGGAAGATTCCAAATAGTCCTAGACTGACCCTTTGGGGGGGGGGGGGGGGGGGTTAAATCCAGGCTAGCCCAAACTTACCCCCGGGAGGGGGGTATGTTCCAATTGGGGGGGGGGGGGTAAGTTCTAGCTAGTCCTAGAATGACCCCCGGGGGTAAAAGCAGGCTAGCCCAGACTTACCCCGGGGTAAGTTCCAGAGAGGGGTAAGAACAGGCTGTTACACCGGCGTGAGTCAGCTCTCTCTCTCCGGAGGGCGCCACCACGTCCATCCAACGACAGCCCCCATGGACTCGCCGATACCGGTGACCCCGACGGAACAAAGCCAAGGCCACAGACATGGAGAAGACATCGAAATTGAGGTCACCAGGGCAAGAAGGGCCACAGAATTTGAGACATTTTTTTATGCTGATCGATGAGAATGAGGATGATTAAGATGATGCTGCGGATTTCCATTTCGGTCTGAGACTACATGACAGGGCTGTACTCTGCGCTTCCTTTCATAATATATCCCGGCGTCAACCAGGCCTGAGAGATACAGGCACCTGCAGTGTTGGTCAGTAAATTTGAGCAACACTCTCAGAAATGCATCCATTAAGTGGATGAAACTCGACTGTGTGGTCCCAGTCTTCCCAACTGAGTCCGCAGCAAACTCAACTCTGGGTAGGAGCCGGTCGGGCAGAAAAACCCACATGACTCTGATGGGATTCGAACCCACGACCTCCCAGCCGGGAGTCCGCGACGCTAACCACTTCGCCACGGCGGCTGGTAATCTTCTATCTCTTTTCTTCTTCACCCACCTGTGGGTTTCTAACTGAGTCGGTCTTTCTCAGCTTGTCTTTGACGCCTAAGCCCTGCGTTACAGACCTTGCTTCCACTTCTGTCGCCCAGACCACGTTTCTTTCGATCCTGTCCTGCTCACTCTTCTCTCTCTCGTGTCGCGTTTCTCTTCTCTCGTTCTCCGTTCAGTTTCTATAAGGATTGAACCAAAGAGTCTCCCTTAAACCATTCTGTTGTCCATTCTCCATTCAGTTTCTATAGGGATTGAACCAAAGAATCTCCCTTAAGCCATTCCGTTGTCCATTCTCCGTTCAGTTTCTATAGGGATTGAACCAAAGAATCTCTCTTAAGCCATTCCGTTGTCCATTCTAAGTTCAGTTTCTATAGGGATTGAACCAAAGAATCTCCCTTAAGCCATTACGTTGTCCATTCTCTGTCCAGTTTCTATGGGGATTGAACCAAAGAATCTCCCTTAAGCCATTCTGTTGTCCATTCTCCGTTCAGTTTCTATAGGGATTGAACCAAAGAATCTCCCTTAAGCCATTCTGTTGTCCATTCTCCGTTCAGTTTCTATAGGGATTGAACCAAAGAGTCTCCCTTAAGCCATTCCGTTGTCCATTCTCTGTCCAGTTTCTATGGGGATTGAACCAAAGAATCTCCCTTAAGCCATTCCGTTGTCCATTCTCCGTTCAGTCTCTATAGGGATTGAACCAAAGAATCTCCCTTAAGCCATTCTGTTGTCCATTCTCCGTTCAGTTTCTATAGGGATTGAACCAAAGAGTCTCCCTTAAGCCATTCCGTTGTCCATTCTCTGTCCAGTTTCTTTGGGGATTGAACCAAAGAATCACCCTTAAGCCATTCCGTTGTCCATTCTCCGTTCAGTTTCTATAGGGATTGAACCAAAGAATCTCCCTTCAGCCATTCCGTTGTCCATTCTCCGTTCAGTTTCTATAGGGATTGAACCAAAGAATCTCCCTTCAGCCATTCCGTTGTCCATTCTCTGTCCAGTTTCTAAGGGATTGAACCAAAGAATCTCCCTTCAGCCATTCCGTTGTCCATTCTCTGTCCAGTTTCTATGGGGATTGAACCAAAGAATCTCCCTTCAGCCATTCCGTTGTCCATGTTGCTTCTCTACCGCCAATGACTTCCCCTCTAGCTACATTCCTCCACACATCAGCTCAGTTTCAGTTTCAGTTTCATCAAGTAGTCGTCACTGCGTGCGGACTAGTCCATATACGCTACACCACATCTGCTAAGTTTTGAGACCACACTACTACTGATTTGAAGCTGATGGATAAATGAATTAACAACATAGATGAGACAATTGAAGAAGAGGGTCTCGTGGCTACGACTCAGCGGATGTCTGACCTATGCATTAGCCCAACGCGCTGGTCAGTCCTTGAGTGCCTACCTACCATTTTTTCTTTTGTGTGTGTGTGTGTAGTATGTACACGTGTGTGTATGATGTGTGGGCATGGACCCACGTGTGTGCGTGGGCGTGTGTGTGTGTGTGTGTGTGTGTGTGTGTGTGTGTGTGTGTGTGTGTGTGTGTGTGTGTGTGTGTGTGTGTGTGTGTGGTGTGTGCGCGCAGGCATGTGTGCGCGTTGTGTGTGTGTGTGTGTGTGTGTGTGTGTGTGTGTGTGTGTGTGTGTGTGTGTGTGTGTGTGTGTGTGTGTGTGTGTGTGTGTGTGTGTGTGTGCGCGCGCGTACACATCAGTATCTACACACATTCTTACATAGTAGCTTAGCTAGCAACCACCTCTCGCCAGGTGGACATCAATTTTTCAAGGCGACCTCGGGGGCCCATTTTTCACACAGTAATTATCCTATGGGAAAGCCATGACCACATCGTCCTCACGCTTTCCAACCATCCTGACAACAGCATCAGCACAGTGCCTCACAGCAATACCGACACACCAAGCAAAGACCCTGTTCTTTAAGTGAATGGCCTCGGTTATGTTTCCAAACAACTTCAGCTGACTGAGCCTTTAACACTCACTTGATGCTCCGAGTCCTAGGGATAGATTTGTCTCCCTTTGGCTATCAGGAAGGTTTGAACTGGGGAAGGGTCCTCACCGCCTTGGGGGCCCAACCATCACCTGACGAAATAGTTACCTGACAACCTCCACCTCCTCCCACAGTGTGAACATCTGTCCCTAAGTGAGGGCACTACTGGTTTTAGGCCACTTACCTATTTCTCCATGTTACGGATGTGTGGTTGGTGTCGTGCGTATTACTGTCCGACTCTAACTTTCAAAAGTTTGGATGCGTGTAACGATTATTCCCAAACACACACCCACACTACACGAACAGGACAGCCAGGCAACACACGGGTTTAAAGTTTCTTTCTTTATATGCTGCCTGAACCATCAGATCAGAACACATATCAATATAAATCGCACAAAATCAATACACGCCCCCACCACAAGCTTCAACCGTCGCTCTAAAAACTGACACATTAAACATTTCTTTTCTGGCACATTTCCCCACGCACCGTCAGTAGTGTCCCAGCAGACACAGTCCACACAGCGGCTGCAACGGGCCCAAGTCACAGGCTTCACACGGCAGGCAGACCCGCTCACGAGTACAGTTCGAAGTGGAGTCCCACAGGGTACACCCACACAGCAGAAAATCACGTCGGAGTAAGGACCTGGCGGTCAGCCTCTCCATTTTCGTTTTAAAGGAGAATCCTGAGGCCCTTTACTACACAAGACCACTACTGACCTGGTGGTCAGCCTCTCCATGTCGTCTTGATGGAGAATCCTGAGGCCCTTTACTACACAAGGCCACTACTGACCTGGTGGTCAGCCTCTCCATGTCGTCTTGATGGAGAATCCTGAGGCCCTTATCTACACAAGCCACTACTGACCTGGGGGTCAGCCTCCCCATGTTGTCTTGATGGAGAATCCTGACCCCTTTTACTACACAAGACCACTACTGACCTGGCGGTCAGCCTCTCCATGTTTTCTTGATGGAGAATCATGAGCCTTTACAAACACAAGGCCACTACTGACCTGGCGGTCAGCCTCTCCATGTCGTCTTGATGGAGAATCATGAGGCCTTTACTACACAAGACCACTACTGACCTGGCGGTCAGCCTCTCCATTTCGTCTTGATGGAGAATCCTGTGGCCCTTTACTACACAAGGCCACTACTGACCTGGCGGTCAGCCTCTCCATGTTGTCTTGATGGAGAATCCTGAGGCCCTTTACAACACAAGGCCTTTACTGACCTGGCGGTCAGCCCTCCATGTTGTCTTGATGGAGAATCCTGAGGCCCTTTACTACAAAAGACCACTACTGACCGGGCGGTCAGCCTCTCCATGTCGCCCTGATGGAGACAGCGGCTGAGTACGGGCTGTACCCCCACACCTGAGGTAATCAGTTCCAGCCGGACTCGGGGCCTCACCTACCCCTGGGGAACCTGATTAACTACATTGGCTACCTAGTCTACTACCTACATATTTATCGTCCTTGTTTTGTCACTAGCAGTCAACTCTTCACGTAAATAATTTCACTGGAATTTGGGAAAAATACCCATAATATAGTCTACTAAGTTTTTAATACAATGGGTCATTACAATAGAAACATTCCTCAATTAGCGCCATGAGTGATTACATTGAAGAAAAGATTTTATCATGTACCCTTTTCAAAGTAGCAAGAATACAATTATTACAGATAAACCAACGATTTCCATTTTTCCCTTTCATCAAGAAAAAAAATGTTTTTATCTTTCTGCATTACCCTCACTAGACGTGTCCACAACAGGAATCAGAATAAAATTTTCCAATAATTTGTACACAATAATTTTCCCTTCCTCACTTCCAGAGCAAACTGACATTCACATCATTAAAAAACTTTTGGGGAAAGATAACGTTTTAAAAAAAAACTTGATTCAATTTAATCACTTTTTCCCCCTAACACATAAAATCTACATAATATTTCTCTTTCATCCACTCCCATCATTCTTCTCATCCACCTCTCGACCACACATTGACAAATCACACTTCCTACATCACCCTATGTCCGTCAAGTCTTGTCAATCACAAGTTTAATCAACAAACAATTAAATATTCTAAGGGCCCTTCACTAAGAACTGGAAAATTACCGACCCCCTGTAGGAAAAACCAGCTCCATTAGTACTAACCCTAACTTCCATAAACTAGCCAACATACACATCACCACCAAAACTAAGTTGCGAGCCTCTCTTTGAAAACCGTGGGATGTTTTCCAGGCTGGCAAATCTGCAGGGACTGAAAGGAAATCCTCGCTCACCTGACTGACACAAAACGCGGGTGAGCAGTTGTCAGGGGAACAGGTCAACGGCAAAGTTTCGCCCCTCAGAACTGTCCCCACAATTTGGGACCGTACAAAAATTTGGGCCGCACACTCCACCACGAGGAAATTTTTGTTTTGGGCCAAGTGTTTAAGGCCCCTTTGTGAGAGATTTTTGTTCCCTTGCCACTCACTGGGAATATGTCACAAAGATAATGAGGGACACGTTTACTCATTATTTTGTACATGAAAGCGGGCATCCTAGTCTTAGAGGGGGAGTAGGAAGTGTTTTGTAATCATTTACTTTAAGAGAAGATGGTTTAGAAGTATGAGCTTGGGATATCGACTATATAAAATTTTAAGTAGTTTTAGACAGTTTTTTACGAGCTAAGTCCCAGCATATTGATGCGTAGTCAATATCTGGTTGTATATATGCATGGAAGAATAATTTTTTTCGAGTATTCTGATCAAGAAATGCTTTATTCCAATGAGCTGAAATCCCCCACTTGAAAGTTCGTGGAGTTGGAGACGAGACCTGAAAAGATAAAGTGAAATTGTTATCAATACCGAGACCAAATAATCTATGGAATCAGCTTCTAAAATTTGATCATGGACTTTCACGTCAACTAATATTATTTTAATATTTCGACGTTACCGTTTTGTCGTATTAACATTATCTTTAACTTTTGAGGAGGAGAGCCATAGGATTAAATTCCGTCCACATAACAAGATTGTTAACATCTTATTATAAAACCAGTAATGCCAGATCTGGTTTATTTGTGGAGAGAGAGAGAGAGAGAGAGAGAGAGAGAGAGAGAGAGAGAGAGAGAAGGAGAGAGAGAGAGAGAGAGAGAGATCTCATGCATGTAAGAAACGTTTAGAATGTTTCGTCTTCCGTGTTATTTGTTTTGGGGATTACCAATGGAGGCAGTCCTCGGTGTGTGTGTGTTTGTTCACCCACAGCTGTCTCCACGTTGTGGTTTCACTCCATGTTCATTGTTCTCTGTCCCCGTCTCTCCCTTGGTGTCTCACGGGTATAATTCATACGTCGGCCATAGCAGCTGAGTCAGTGTGTAGTTGTAGTAGTCTCAGTAGAAACTGTCAGCATAGTAGTATTTAGCAGTGGTATCAGCAGCAGTAACAGCGGAAGCAGCAGCACCAGCAGCTGTAGTCGTAGTAACAGCAGCAGCAGCAGCAGTCGTCGTCGTCGTCGTCGTCGTCGTCGAGGCCGTGATAGTGGTGGTTGGTGGTCGTCGTCGTTGTAGTAGTAGTAGTATAGTAGTAGTATGTAGTAGTAGTAGTAGTAGTAGTAGTAGTAGCAGTAGTGGTTTCTTGTTGTTGTGGAGGCAGTACTAATGGCAAGGGCTGATGTTGCTGTGGAGCAGTAGTAATACCAGTCACAGTGAAAATAGCATGCCATGTGCTGCACCCTTCCCCCTCTCTCTGTCTCTTTCTCTCTGTCTCTATCTTTTGTCTGTCTGTCTCATGTCCATTGGTCTACCCGTCCGTCCGTCTCTCTGCCTGTCTGTCTGTCTGACTGTCTGTCTGTCTCTCTTTCTCTCCTATCCGTCGTTCTGTCTGTCTGTCTGGCTGTTTGTCTGTCTGTCTGTCTCTGTCTCTCTCTGTCTGCCTTTCTGTCTGTCTCATTCTACTGTCTATTTGTCTGTCTGTCTGTCTCTATTAGTCTGTCGTTCTCTATCTGTCCGTATGTCTATCACTCTGGATGTCTGTCTGTCTGTCTGTCTCTCTCCATTTTTTTTTTCTCCCCACTCCCTTCCACTTTTTTTTCCTCTCTCGTTTCTGTCTGTCAGCCTGTCACCTAACTCTCACTGTCTCTCTTTCTCTCTCTCTCTCACTCGCTTTCTGTCTCTCTCGCTCTCTCTCTCTCTATCTATCACACACACACACACACACACACACACACACACACACACACACACACACACACACACACACACACACACACACCCGCGCGCGCGCGCGCGCGATACACACGCACGCACATACACGTGCACACGCACATATGCGCACACGTATACACACGCGTGCGCACACGCACGCGCACACATACCCCACGCACTCACACACACATACATGCATACACACACACACATACACACCACACACTCGCGCGCGCGCACACGCACGCACGCACGCACGCACGCCCACACACATGCACGCGTGTGCGTGTGCGCACATATACTCTTTCTTGCTATCCTGAAATCCCTTCTCTATGTCTGTCTTCCCCTCCCTCTTCCCCAGACATCATCCTCTTCTTTGTCTGTCTTCCCTCCTCTTCCCCAACATCATCCTCTTCTTTGTCTGCCCACTCTCTTCTCTATCGGTGGCTCTTCAATCAATTGTATCTTTGGATATTTTACTGCAGTGTTGCTTAACATTATTTTCCCTTAGTGACATGTTGTTATCATTTGATGCATGTGGATTCATCTGCATGACATCATTATTATCATTATCATCATCATCTTATTATTAATATTATTATCATCATTATTATCATCATCATCATCATTATTATTATTACTATTATTATCATCATTATTATCAATACTGGGATAAGCGTTTTAAATGTTCTAAAGTCTTCTTAATTGCATGTTTTGATTTGATACAACCCTTCTTTCATTATACATCATCGTTTGTGAATATAACGATTTTTTGGTGTGCTTCTCCCTTTCTCTCTCTCTCCTCTCTCTCTCTCTCTCTCTCTCTCTCTCTCTCTCTCTTCTCTCTCTCTCTCTCTCTCTCCCCTTCTCTCTCTCTCTCTCCCCTCTCTGTTTTGGTGAAAAATACCAATGTCATCTGGCGTAATGTACATAACATGTCATCCAAAGTGGCTCGTGTACATGTTGCTATTTCTATTGATGAGTGGCTTGAACATTTCAAATCTCCTTGAAAAAGATGTTGACAGCATAATGGAAACATAAACGGTAACTGATTCAGAAACCACAAATGAAATCAGTTTTCTTGATGACCCAATTTCAAAAGAAGTGTTATCAGCTATAAATACATTGAAAAACGGCAGACCTGCTGGTCCAGATGGATTAACGGGAGAAATTGTGACGAGATAATTGTTTAGTTCCTTGAATTTTTCAATGCCATTTTCGACAGAGGAATATACCCTGAAAGCTGGATGGAATCAATTATAATACTATTGTTTAAAAAAGGTAACGTTAACGGTCCTGGACACCACAAAGAGTGTCCCTTTCTGGTATAGGCAGTGAAATATATAGTTCTATTACAAACTACAGGTTACAAATTCAGGTAGAACGTAGGTTTTATTGATTTTGAGAGGGCCTTTAACTCCATGTCAAGAAAACTTCTATGGCCGATTCTTCAAAAGAATCGTGAGAAAGGAAAGCTGTATCGATGTATAAAGACATATATTTAATGTCAAAGCAAAAGTATGGTCTGGAACAAACTTAGAGACTGTACTTTGTGCACGTAGGGTTTGAAACAGGATATTCTTGTAGGCCTGTATTGTTTTCTTTATCTATGAATGAATTAACATGAAAGAAAAATCATTGAAAAGGGACGTCAATGAGCAACATGTCACCTGGATACTCGGATTAGTTATCTTGTTACGAGCCGGAGATAATGCTTTGTGACAGGAAACCCAGTTAGATAACCTCCTAATTACAGCTGTGAGGCTTCAATTTAAGACACATATGGAAAAGAGTAGCATTGTGGTGTTTAGAAAAAGGGATACACGCAGCAAGGGAGAGATGTTTTGAATGGCGAGGCGATGGGTGTTGTGATTTGTTACAAATATCTTTAGCATTTACAAACTATTTTTGAGGTGCTCAGAAGATTTGAAACAGAGAAAAACAAAACAAAACAGAACAAGAATCTCAACGTTTCGGTCATAGCCCGTCTTCAGGACTTGCATTTACTGTACTATCCTCATAGTTTTTCACCTGCCTGTCACGACCTTGTGAGCAGAACAAAACATGCATTACTATGTATATGAAGACTTAATAATGATTCTTTAGTTGTGTTACGTAAACTTTTGATGCGCAAGTTCAACCTATCGCTCAATGGGGGTGCAGAGTTATGGGGATTGGATAAAGCTGTTATTGAAATAGAAAAAGTTTGCCTGTTTTCTTTTAAAAAAATTCTTGTGAGTTCAAGTTAAACGCCAACAAATCTTGTATATGGGGATATAGGTCCATGTCCTATGTACATCAATTATTATTTGCAATCTATTAGTTACTGGTTGAAAATTATGCGTATGGATGGGGAACTTTTACCACGTAAGGCGTACAAAAAAAGTTGCTTAGTTTAGAAATGCGAGGTAAGAAATGTTTGGCATCGGGCATTCGTCATTTTTTTTTTTTGCATCAAAATGGGTTTAGAGTTGTTTGGATAAATCAAGGCGTTGGAAATATCACATCATCGTAAAAGAAATGTGTCAAAGGCTGATGAATAACAGATGGCAAAAATGAGAAGAACATGTTCAAAGCAGTGACGGATACACTTTTTTTATAGAAAAATTAAATCATTTAGGAATTGTGTAGCGTAGCAAAAATGGGAAGAACATGTTTAAAGCAGTGATGGATAAACTTTTTGATAGAAAATTTAAATCATTTAGGAATTGTGTACCGTACATTATGCTTCACATTGACAAAAATTTGAAAAACTATATGACAAGGATGAGATTCATAAAAGCTTACCTATTCGCCCAGCAATATCAGTACACTGACAGGGACCAGTAAAACAGTAAGTAAAAACAAAAAGGATAACTCTTGCTCCATGATGAAATGAATATACGCCCATAATTCCAAACGAAACCTGCTTGCAACACCAAATCACGTAGCAGAAATGACAACTCACTACACACTGAACAAACAAGGAGACAGGACACGAAAGTCAGGACAAAAATATATCTATAACCTTCATTAACCTGACACAATAATATCTGTAACCTTCATTAACCTGTGCATACTTTACAGTGAGTCAGGACACGAATATATCTATAACCTTCATTAACCTGTGCATACTTTACAGTGAGTCTGCTGGATGCACGAATATATCTATAACCTTCATTAACCTGTGCATACTTTTCAGTGAGCCCGGACACGAATATATCTATAACCTTCATTAACCTGTGCATACTTTACAGTGAGTCAGGACACAAATATATCTATAATCTTCATTAACCTGTGCATACTTTACAGTGAGCCAGGACACGAATATATCTATAACCTTCATTAACCTGTGCATACTTTACAGTGAGTCAGGACACGAATATATCTATAACCTTCATTAACCTGTGCATACTTTACAGTGAGTCTGCTGGATGCACGAATATATCTATAACCTTCATTAGCCTGACACAAATATATCAATAACCTTCATGAACCTGTGCGTACTTTACAGTGAGTCAGGACACAAATATATCTATAACCTTCATTAACCTGTGCGTACTTTACAATGAGTCAGGACACGAATATATCTGTAACCTTCATTAACCTGTGCACACTTTACAGTGAGTCAGGACACGAATATATCTGTAATCTTCATTAACCTGTGCGTACTTTACAGTGAGATGGCCACGAATATATCTATAACATTCATTAACCTGTGCGTACTTTACAGTGAGACTGCTGGCTGCTGTGTGAAAAGCACCAACAAAAAAGATCCTGCCCCCAAAATCCAAGCTTTATGTTACTAAGGTAAGGTAAGGTAATGTTGCTTATAGCCCAGCCAACCGCAAAGGGCCGCATCAGGACTGTCACCATTTTAAAATCAACACACAAGTCATTCATTCACACAACTCTTTAAAATGCTTCTTCTAAAAACTTACCCGAATTTTAATAAAAAATCTTTCCACTATAAAATCTCAGATCCGATGAAAAATGCGAATCTCTTACAAGAATTCAAAGATCGCACCAGGTGGAACATCTCTGAACAAGGTTTTCATGGAATCTGCTGTAAAATGTTTGTGTCTTACGTGCTGTGAGTCCACGATTGTTGTCCATGAACATGTCCCATAGAGTTCAATTCATCTATCAGCCAGAAGTTAAAGGCAGTATACAATTAAACACAAAAAAGCGCTAAATGTACGTGTTCTTTTATTTTCATTTTATTTTATTTTTTTTTTACAGTGAGCCAAAATACTGAAAACACAGGAAATAATGTCTAAAGTGTTACTAATAGAATACTTAATGCAAGATAGACAAGTGCATTTTTAACAGACTTCCTGTTCAGACATTTCAATGAACAAACTTCAAAACTGCACAAAACAATAACTCCCTGCTCGCAGTCGTCACGAACAAGACAGTGTGTGAAAAAGGGTGAATAAGAACAGCCAGCATGGGGAGGGAGGGAGACAGGGAGGACAGGGGTGAATGGGACAAGGGTAAGAAGTGGGCTTGATCTTGTAGGTGAAAAATGGCATACAGATGTGTGCGTGCGTGGCGTGAATCTCCCTTTTTCACTCCCATCTTTCCCTAGCATAAGGGGTAGG
>CM031625.1:6842182-6844682 GCA_018398815.1 Conus ventricosus | reverse complement strand
CACACCCCTTGTCAATCAAAGAGACCGTGCAGTTCAACGCATTACTACCCTCCATATCCCCCCTTCCCCTCTTACTTCCTCTCACCCCTACCCTCAGCGAAGACAATATAATCCCAGGTGTGCTGGGCTTCTTCACTCTGCAACATCCATCTGAGCTGACGCAGTCTGCACACCTTGCTCCGTCTGGTGAAGTGAGAGTCCAACAGCTGTGTCGCCAACCCAAACCTTTCAACTCACTACGTGGCAGTTGCAGTTTTCAGTGTGTGGACAGGTATTTATCTGATTTGTCTTTGTTTTGGTTCCACTCTTCTATCACATTTTGTATTCTTCACCATTCTATGAATACTTCTGATTTGTTTACGCTTAATGCATTTAAAATGCATTTGCTTGAGAGAGCCTTTTTTTCTGTGGTTTGTAGTACTTCAGTGAAACTCCATATGGTTCTTATAGGCTGCGGTTCAACTCCATATGGTTCTTATAGGCTGCGGTTCAACTCCATCTGTTGTGCAAATGCTGACCAGATGGTGACTTAGGAGTGTGATTATTCTTTTCTGTGACTCCTACACACACACACACACACACACACACACACGCACGCGCGCGCAATCACTGATGTGATGGATTCAACAACAACAGGCTTAGTGCCACTGTGCTGTGCACAACTTTCCTTGTTTCAGTCTTCTATACTGGCCACTTAAAGTTGCCTTTGCCTTACTGTTTTACCTGGCTTGGTTTTTTTCCCTTCCATAATACAAGGACACATGTATCAGTAAGTTATGAAAACATGAAAGGGCCATCTCTGGTGAAACATTCAGAATTAATTAAGAGTCGAACACAAGATTCATGCATGACATGACATCATTCTGCCCTGAAAAGTACCAGCAGGGTTGTGTTTTGGGAGAACAGTTTTGTTACATGAACTACTGATGGAGAAAGTGAAATAAGTATAGAGATAGCGAGGCTAGAGAACAAAAGATAAACAAAAGGCAAGGGAAAGATAAATGACATCGAATACCTCCTCTACATGAAGTAGAGATACAATAATATGCCAATAACAAGTTCCCTCAAATCTGTGCAGGGGCTTGAGTGGAACTGTCGGTAAACGTGTCTATTTTGGCCTTAAACAAAATGATTCTTTAATGTGCATCTTGAATTTGGTTTGCATTCATTTTGATGCTTTTGTAGTATTTCAAAAACGCTAAAATCTCCTCCTATAAGAGTGAGAGGCGAACTTGTGACAGTACGTTAAAAACCACCAAGGTAAACAATCATTGAAGATGTGTGTCTATAATCTTTGATGTTTTCTTTTTAAGTATTGTACTGCTCTAATACTATCTGTAAGACAGATATAGGTGGTGCTAAACCATGTATGTGTCTATATCTTTGATGTTTTCTTTTAAGTATTGCACTGCTCTAATACTATCTGTAGAGACGATATAGGTGGTGCTAAACCATGCACTTTGAACGTGACTTCTAATCTGTTCATCACATTTGTTGGTTCTCCTAAGCAGGCAATGCATATCAACCCGCGTTACAAGTGGAAAAAAAAACCCGCCGTATATGTATTAGCTTGAAAAATGTGAAGAAAAAGAAGCTTTTGAATTTATAAGCAACTAAAACACTATGTCTGCTACAGGAAAGCCACTGACAAACTAAAGCAGAGAAAAGATTTCATCAAACTGGATCCAAATGAAAAAAGTGGAGCAAAACTCAACAATTTTTGATTACAAAACAATGGAACAAGAACTCAGAGAGGCTGCGTTATTCTGAGTTATTTTGCCCCCCCCCCCCCCCCCCCCCCCCCCCCCCCTCCACTTTTTCTCCTACATCCAGTCTGCTCCCCTCCACTCCACTCTTGTCTCCCGTTTCCCTCTCGTTACGCACGTACACCACTCTGACTTGTTGTCGGCATTTAAGTTTCATTTGATTGTTGAATACCAGCCCCCCTCCCCTCCTTCTGTCCCCAGCTTCCCACCTCTCTCTATATGGTTCATCCTCGCCACTTCCCCTGTATCCACCGGCTGCATGTATAAGATCTTGTGTATGAAATAAAGTGCATCAACTTTTAGGATACTATCCTCCCCCACCCCCTCCATCACCACCACAACCTTCCCATCCCCTCGTTCCTGCCTGTAACATATATACATGTCTAAACGGTGCAGATTATTAGAATTTTCCTGCAGATTATTATGGTTTCATCTGTGATACTTTCCCAACTGTTCTTCCCTTCTCTCCCCTCCTTCCCCTCGGTCCTTCCCCCCCCCCCCCCCCTTTTATGTACATTAATGTTTGTTTAAAATGAAACTTTTTCATCCCCCCCCCCCCCCCCCCCGGACTTGACCACATTATTTGACCTCTATCCCTTCCTGTGTCTCCTCTCTCCCTCTCTCTCCCCATGCCCCTTTTTTTCTTAAACTTTGTTTTCCCATCGACAATTAATCTGTTCCCCCCACCATCACCACCATCTTCCACTCTCTCGTACTGATCACTACCCTCCTCC
>CM031625.1:6822182-6834682 GCA_018398815.1 Conus ventricosus | reverse complement strand
AAAAAAAAAAAAAAAAAAAAGTGAAGAAAAAAACAAGATGCAAAGCATATAAACGTAGTCCCAGTTTATCCTGAATACGCGTGAGATATTCCATAAAGAGGACAAAAAGTCTTGGACTGGTGTAGCCATTAGTAATGGCTATTCTGCTAAGCATCGGCCATCGTCTGTGACCTGTAATGAACATACTTACAAATTTTCAGTAAGATCGGCCAAGAACTTTCTGAGATTTTTCATAAAGAAGAAAACCATTATAGGCCGTTAGTAATGGCTATAACGGTAAACTAAAACATCGGGCATCATCCGTGACCCATAATGAACATACCTGCTAATTCTCACAAAGATCTACCAAGTATTTTCTGAGATATTCCATAAAGAAGAAAAGGCGTTACAGGCCGTTACAGCCGTTAGTAACGGATGTAACGGTAAACTGAAACATCGGGCATCATCCTTGACCCATAATGAACATACCTACAAATTTTCAGAAAGATCGGCCCAGTAGGTTTGTCTGGAGCGAGTGGAACACATTTTGACCACGGACACACAGACACAAAGACAGACAGACAGACACACAGACAGCATTTCTTCGTTCCCATTCTAAAGATACTCCCTGTTCTTTAAGAACTGAGAGTACAAGAAGAAGAAGAAGAAGGAGAGAGAGAGAGAGAGAGAGAGAGAGAGAGAGAGAGAGAGAATCTCTCAAAACAAAACAAGATGCAATGCATATAAACGTACTCCCAGTTTATCCTGAATACGCGTGAGATATTCCATAAAGAGGAAAAACCGTGTTGGAATGGTGTAACCGTTAGTAATAACTATTCTGGTAAACATTGGCCATCGTCTGTGACCTATAATGAACATACTTACAAATTTTCAGAAAGATCGGCCAAGAACTTTCTAAGATTTTCCATAAGAAGAAAACCATTATGGGCCGTTAGTAATGGCTATAACGGTACACTTAAACATCGGGCATCATCCGTGACCCATAATGAACATACCTACAAATTTTCAGAAATATCGGCCTCGTACTTTCTGAGATATTTCATAAAGAAGAAGAACCGTTACAGGCCGTTACAGCCGTTAGTAACGGCTATAACGGTAAACTAAAACATCGGGCATCATCCGTAACCCATAATGAACATACATGCTAATTTTCACAAAGATCGGCCAAGTACATTCTGAGATATTCTATAAAGAAGAAAAAGCGTTACAGGCCGTTACAGCCGTTAGTAACGGTATAGCGTAAACTAAAACATCGGGCATCATCCGTAACCCACAGTGAACATACTTGCTAATGTTCACAAAGATCAGCCAAGTACTTTCTGAGATACTCCATAAAGAAAAAAATGTTACAGGCCGTTACAGCCGTTAGTAATGGCTATAACGGTAAACTAAAACATCGGGCATCATCCGTGACCCATAATGAGCATACCTGCTAATTTTCACAAAGATCGGCCAAGTACTTCTGAGATATTCCATGAAGAAAAACAACCGTTACAGGCCGTTACAGCCGTTAGTAACGGCTATAACGGTAAACTAAAACATCGGGCATTATTCGTGACCCATAATGAACATACCTGCTAATGTTAACAAAGACAGCCAAGTACTTTGAATATTCCATGACGAAGAAAAAGCGTTACAGGCCGTTACAGCCGTTAGTAACAGTATATATGGTAAACTAAAATCAGCATTATTGGTGACCCATAATGAACATACCTACCAATCTTCAGAATGATCGGCCATGTGCTTTCTGAGATATCCATAAAGAAGAAAACCCGTTACAGGCCGTTACAGCCGTTAGTAACGGCTATAACGAGGTAAACTAAAACATTGGGCATCATCCGAGACCCATAATGAACATAACTGCTAATTTTCACAAAGATCGGCGAAGTACTTTCTGAGATATTCCATAAAGAAGAAAAAGCGTTACAAGCCGTTACAGCCGTTAGTAACGGATGTAACGGTAAACTAAAACATCGGGCATCATCCTTGACCCATAATGAACATACCTACACATTTTCAGAAAGATCGGCCCAGTAGTTTTGTCTGGAGCGAGTGGAACACATTTTGACCACGGACACACAGACACAAAGACAGACAGACACACAGACGGCATTTCTTCGTTTCCATTCTAAAGTACTCCTGTTCTTTAAGAACTGAGAGTAAAGAAGAAGAAGAAGAAGAAGGAGAGAGAAGAGAGAGAGAGAGAGAGAGAGAGAGAGAGAGAGAGAGAGAGAGAATCTCTCAAAACAAAACAAGATGCAATGCATAAAACGTACTCCCAGTTTATCCTGAATACGCGTGAGATATTCCATAAAGAGGAAAAACCGTGTTGGAATGGTGTAACCGTTAGTAATAACTATTCTGGTAAACATTGGCCATCGTCTGTGACTATAATGAACATACTTACAAATTTTCAGAAAGATCGGCCAAGAACTTTCTAAAATTTTCCATAAAGAAGAAAACCATTATGGGCCGTTAGTAATGGCTATAACGGTACACTTAAACATCGGGCATCATCCGTGACCCATAATGAACATACCTACAAATTTTCAGAAATATCGGCCTCGTACTTTCTGAGATATTTCATAAAGAAGAAGAACCGTTACAGCCGTTACAGCCGTTAGTAACGGCTATAACGGTAAACTAAAACATCGGGCATCATCCGTAACCCATAATGAACATACATGCTAATTTTCACAAAGATCGGCCAAGTACATTCTGAGATATTCTATAAAGAAGAAAAAGCGTTACAGGCCGTTACAGCCGTTAGTAACGGTATAGCGTAAACTAAACATCGGGCATCGTTCGTAACCCATAGTGAACATACTTGCTAATGTTCACAAAGATCAACCAAGTACTTTCTGAGATATTCCATAAAGGAAAAAAAGTTACAGGCCGTTACAGCCGTTAGTAATGGCTATAACGGTAAACTAAAACATCGGGCATCATCCGTGACCCATAATGAACATACCTGCTAATTTTCACAAAGATCGGCCAAGTACTTTCTGAGATATTCCATGAAGAAAAACAACCGTTACAGGCCGTTACAGCCGTTAGTAACGGCTATAACGGTAAACTAAAACATCGGGCATTATTCGTGACCCATAATGAACATACCTGCTAATGTTAACAAAGATCAGCCAAGTACTTTCTGAGATACTCCATGAAGAAGAAAAAGCGTTACAGGCCGTTACAGCCGTTAGTAACGGATGTAACGGTAAACTAAAACATCGGGCATCATCCGTGACCCATAGTGAACATACCTACACATTTTCAGAAAGATCGGCCAAGTACTTTTTGAGATATTCTATAAAGAAGAAAAACCGTTACAGGCTGTTACAGCCGTTAGTAACGGCTATAACGGGGTAAGCTAAAACATCGGTCATCATCCGTGACCCATAATGAACATACCTGCTAATTTTCACAAAGATCTGCCAAGTACTTTCTGAGATTTTCCATAGAGAAGAAAAACCGTTACAGGCCGTTACAGCCGTTAGTAACAGATGTAATGGTAAACTAAAACATCGGGCATCATCCGTGACCCATAATGAACAAACCTACAAATTTTCAGAAAGATTGGCCAAGTGCTTTTTGAGATTCTATAAAGAAGAAAAACCGTTACAGGCCGTTACAGCCGTTACTAACGGATGTAACGGTAAACTAAAACACCAGGCATTATTCGTGACCCATAATGAACATACCTACAAATTTTCAGAAAGGTCGGCCAAGTAGTTTTGAGATATTCTATTTAAAAAAAAAAGAAAAACCTTTACAGGCCGTTACAGCCGTTAGTAACGGCTATAACGGGTAAACTAAAACATCGGGCATCATCCGTGACCCATAATGAACATACCTGCTAATTTTCACAAAGATCGGCGAAGTACTTTCTGAGATATTCCATGAAGAAGAAAAGGCGTTACAGCCGTTAGTAACGGCCGTAACGGTAAACTAAAACATCGGGCATCATCCTTGACCCATAATGAACATACCTACAAATTTTCAGAAAGATCGGCCCAGTAGTTTTGTCTGGAGCGAGTGGAACACATTTTGACCACGGACACACAGACACACACATACACTCAGACAGACACACAGACAGCATTTCTTCGTTCCCATTCTAAAGTACTCCCTGTTCTTTAAGAACTGGGAATACAAAAAGAAGAAGAAGAAGAAGAAGAAGAAGAAGAAGAAGAAGAGAGAGAGAGAGAGAGAGAGAGAGAGAGAGAGAGAGAGAGAGAGAGAGAGAGAGATCTATACACATGTATCAAACCGAATATGTGCAGAATAGCTTTTCTTTCATCATCTTTCATACTCAAATGAAATATGACTCGCGTTCCGATGAGTACTGTAAACTTTATTTTGGGTATGCAAAAGTCAGACTTTATCTCAAGATATGCCACCGCATCGTTACGTATTTATCTGAATGAAAAACGTAAAGTCAGATGTCGTATTGCATAATGTTTCTATTACAAAGCAAACGTTGAGCACTTAAGTGAGACGCAATAAAACTGAACGGTGAAAAAAATCTGAAAGCACGCACGCACGCACGCACGCACGCACACACACACACACACACACACACACACACACACACACACACACACACACACAAACACACACACACACACATACACACACACATGTGCGCGTGCGCACGCACGCACGCACACACACACACACACACACACACACACACACACACACACACCACACACACACCACACACACGCACGCATGCATGCACGCACACGCACGCACGCGCGCGCGCGCACACACACACACACACACACACACACACACACACACACACACACACACACACACACACACACACACACACTGTGACGTTTTCATCATAGATGTTGGCCAGACATGTACGCGAGCGTGCATACCTGCGTGCGATGATACGTGGATTACTAGATAAATGGAGTAATAGCGAAGATAGACGGGATGTGGCATCCCCACAACCACACACACGCGCGCCTCCTTTTTTGTGGAATCAAAAAAAAAAAAAAAAAAGAACGACTAACGTTAAATCAATTGAATCACACGTACAACTAGAACGGAGAAACAGTCACAGAGACTGACGTGATCGCAAATGTAAATAAGAAAGAGAAAGGACAGACGGAAGGAGACACGAAGGGACTAATACAGGCAGGTGAAAGGGATCGCCCAGAACGAAACAGGGGACAAATCTTAGCTTCTTTTTTTTCTTCCGCCGATGAACTCCCATTTGTCCAATAATTGTGTCACTAATGAAACGTTCCGCAAGACAACCACAGTGCAGACGAGCCCAGAATGGAGATTGGCGGAGCCTTCCCCAGTGAGGCGCCTGCCAGTGACGGATCGTCAAAAGGCAGGGAAAGACGTGCGGGATAGTTAGAAGACCATCAAAGAAGAAGACGATGAACGAACGAATGAAGAAGAAGAAGAAGAAGAAGAAGAAGAAGAAGAAGAAGAAGATCCTTCCTGGAACAGTCCAACGGGGAGCGATCATGAGGTCGATGTCCTGTATCGCACCGGCTAACCATCGCGGCACATGCGGCAAGGGACGCAAACTGTCTGGATCCGTCGGAAAGTGTATTTAACAATAATAATAATAATATCAAATATTTCCCATCACAAGTCACACTTTTTTTTTTTTTTTTTAATTTTTAAGTTTTTTTCTGCTTTGACTGTTTTCTTTCCCAAATACCCGGAAATAGAAGCAATTACACGACGAACTTCTCCCCGCCTCGTCTTCAGGCTGGAATAGTAGCAATGGAATGGCGGATCCGAGATTTGTGTGTGTGTGTGTGTGTGTGTGTGTGTGTGTGTGTGTGTGTGTGTGTGTGTGTGTGCGTAAATGTCTTTAAATTAAACAGATGTATTCATAAGAAATTCAAATTAATTTCAAGCTTTTTTTTTTCTTAATGGAATACACACCGTGATACTTGTTGCTGCGCAAACCGAAGTTGACAATGAATTTTTTTTATTTTTTTTTAATGACAGTAGATCTTGTCTTACATAAATCCATTACAAACCTGCAATAAGTTTGCCAAAAGAGCAGCGAATCCTATTTAACATCTACATATTACAAAATAAGCACAACATTGTGTCTACACTGTCAGTGTCACACATTAACCTTACTACTTTGGAGCGTTGTCCTTTTTTTCAAAATCAATAGTCAGAGAGACAGACAGACAAAGAGACAGACAGACAAAGAGACAGACAGGCAGACAGACAGACAGAGACAGAAAAAAAAAACAGAAAGAAACACAACCCAAGATTCCTAGATTCCTGAAAGAATGTAGTAATTTAAACTATAAAGAAAGATTACGCTATCTCCAATTACACTCACTGAAAGGAACGAGGATCAGAGGAGACCTAATCCAATTTTTAAAAAAATATTCCATAATTATGATGATGTTAATGTGCATACGCTTTTCAAATTCTCAGAAGTGGATTGCACAAAAAATAATGAAGGCAAGATTTTTAAATTTTTTTAATCAGACATTGCCATACTAACAAAAGAAAGTCTTGTTTTACTTTCAGAATTGCTAATTATTGGAATGCACTGCCTACTAACACCAAATATGCACATGACATCAACAGCTTAAAATAAAAAAAAACCCTCCTAGATGAAGACCCTAAATTGAAAGATCTTTTCTTTAGTGTGGATTGAATAACATGTTATTTATAAGATAGGCATGCAACCAGACCGAAATTAAATTGAAAAATAATGAGGGGACGCAAATAGGCCGTAAGGCCTAAGGCTAAAAAGCCGGTCCCTTCTAGGCCTACTACTACTACTACTACTACTACTACCACCACTACTACTACTGCTGCTGCTGCTACTACTACTACTACTACTACTACTACTACTACTACTACTAAAGACAAGCCACAAATGTTTGTGCGCTGACGGCGCTCTCTTCACAACACGATAGAAAGTCCAAGGACAAGGCGCTGGGTGATGATTACACAACAGACGATTGCAGCATGGCATCAATATAATAGATCTCAAAGAAATGAATACATCTACAAATACCCATATTCAATGCGATCGGGACTGCGCGTGTGCGCGCATGCGCGCAACATAATGCCAATCGAACATGGTACATGAAAAAAAAAAAAAAACACCGATCATTAACAATGTTTGATACACAAGCAAGCCAAGGTATTCATTCATACAATCCACATGCGCTCGACGATGTGGAGGACGTACACACTAACGAACGCACGAGCATAACAACGAAGATACGGCGCCAAACAAACGTGTTCACTCCGGCCACCGCAGATCAAAAACATTCCAATTCTCACCAGCAAGACCCTCTCAGAATCACGAGAAAGATCTTCTGTGGACTTGGCGGTGCACCACGATACCAATAATAATAATAATAATAATAATAATCGGATAGAAATAACTAATAATAACAATAATAATAATAATAATAATTATAATCGGATAGAAATAACTATACCCCCCCCCCCCCCCCCCCCCCACTCCCGTTCTTGTTCTTTCTCATCAATCGATCGCCTTTAAAGACGATATAAAGAATAGGCGTTGAACACAAAAGGTATGAAAGTAAAATATCGCACGAAAGAATATAAAAACCGCCTGGCACCCACGACACTAGATTTCAACAGTACAGGCGAACGTAATATTTACGATGACGCAACTTCTTTCTATCGTATGACGTGTGTGTGATTGCTCATACTTTTCATATCGGTGTCCAACACAACGAGCGTGTTAAACTAGATTTAAAGAAATACCCAAGTTGCCAACGATCGATTATCGTGGTCGATCTCTAACTTATTGGAATTTATGGACGCGTGGTAAAACTATTTCTATTGACTCTGTGATATTAGTAAGACGGGTTGCCTAGTAAAAAACGTCTACACGCTGGAAGTCGATTCTCCCAGGTTGATTACTCTATTCTTCCCCGGAGACGGAGTATGGCTGCCTTAATAACGGGTTAAAAAAAAAACCGGTCATACACACAAAACTCCACTACCTGTCTATATAGGCAGTCTCCGCAGGAGTATCAGCCTGCGTACGCAGAAAGAAAGAAAGAAAGATTACTCTATTCGAAAACTTACGATGCGGGGCTATCAAGACAAAAAGAAAACATCGTCTGCTATAAACAGCGGGCCTACACACACACACACGCGCGCGCGCGCACGCGCACGCGCACGCACGCACGCACGTACGTACACGCACGCACGCACGCACGCACACACACATTCAGCACCGACATGCATTTACCCTCTCACACACACCAGGTGCACTCACATAAATACAGATACCGACACAGGCACACACAGACAGACAGACAGACAGACAGAAACAGACGGCAGGCAGGCAGATATACGCACATACATACACACACAGGAGGATTCTAAAATTAACGACAACAACTAGAAAGATTGCTATAAAACACCTTCTTTGCTACTAAGTAATACATTGTAAAAATAATGTTACAATATTTCTGAAAGAAAGCAATGCATCATTGACACAGCAAAGTTCAACAATTGAACAGTACTGAATTCACAAATATACTGACTTCCATAAAAAACGCGAAAAAAAAAACAAGCTGAAAGTTGGGGGTGAATTTTATTGGTCACAATTGTACAGAGTGGAAGCGAGAATTCAACGTGATTTGATTCATTACACCGGTAATGTGTGAAAATGTCATCAGCAATATGTCTTTTGTGTGGAAAATCCAAGGTCACGTGACAAACCAGCTTAAAGTCCTAATACCGTGTGTGGCCACCATTTGCGTTGACAACTGCTTGACACCTGCGGCTCATTGAGTGGACCAGGTAGTTGATGCGTCCCCTTGGCACACCAGCCCACACATGGACGATGGCCTGGTGAAGTTGAGCCGCTGTTGCTGGTCGTGGACGCAGGAAATCCAACCGTCTGCCAAGTTCATCCCAAAAATGCTCTATTGGGTTTAAATCGGGACTGAGGGCTGGCCAGGGCAGCACATTGACGTTGTTATGCTGAAGAAATTGCTGGGTGGCCCTGGCGGTGTGTGGTCTTGCATTGTCCTGTTGGAATGTCCAGTTTGGGTGTTGCGCAAAAAAAGGATCGACATGGGGTCTAAGCACCTGGTTGATGTAGCGCTGTGCATTGACACCCTGTCCGCGACCAGGACCAATGTTCTGAAAGATGACTGGTCCTATGGCGTGGTTAATGCCAATTGCACCCCATATCATAACGTTCGGGCCTCCCCAGGGGTTCCTCTCTACCACACTGGAGTCAGCATAGCGTTCACCAGGTCGACGCCATATTCTGACACGACTGTCAGCCATGTCAATACAAAAATGGCTCTCATCTGAGAACAGTATGCGTCCCCACTGCTGCCTGCGCCAGCTGATTCGGGCTTGTGCCCACTGCAGCCTGTCCTGCCGGTGTCTTGGTGTCAGTACCGGACCTCTGTGAGGACGCCTACATGCCAGCCCGTTCTCCTGAAGATGCCGCCGCATAGTGTTGAGGCTGATTCGTTGCTGGAGATTCCCAGGCACCTGTCGAGCAGTGTTAGCGGCTGTTTGCCGCCTGTCCCGCAGATGGGTTCGAACAAGATGGCGATCCTCTCTTTGTGTGGTGACCCAAGGAAGGCCTGGCCGGGACGATCATCAGTGGTACCAGTGACTCGCATGCGGTGCTGCAGACGATAGATGGTTGGGATGTGGACGTTAAAGATGTTGGCGACCTGCCTGGCATCCACGCCAGCCTCCAGATGGCCTAGGACACGATTGCGTTCCTCTGCTCGTAGTCTTGGCATCTCTGTAGCGCTCAGACGGCAAGTCGTTACCTGAACCTTGTAGCGCGGCTTTATAAAGGCTGCATGCCTGCGTACTTGTCGCTGGTTAACTTTGCTCTGCATGGTGTGCACGTGCCTCACATGCAGCAACCAGTTTGCCATTTTTGTTGACCCTCCAATGCCGGGAATGATGTGTTGCTCACACAATTTTTTCACTGCACGTGAGTCTTGGACCCAAACAACTTGCCACAATGGTTCAATATTGTATATTCACCCCTTTTCACCCGAAAAATAGCCTTTCAAATTTTCGCGTTTTTATGGAAGTCAGTATATATAAATCTGACTAATCTTCATTGCAACTTCATTCAGTCATAATAAATTAAAAAAATTTAGATTATGATGTTGAGATGACGAGACAGACAAGACAGCGAGTATTACAACTCATTCACTCACAGTAATTAAAAACGTTTATTATAATACAGACATCGAAAGACAAACAAGATAGAAAGAAGAGAAGGCCGGACAAACAACACGGTGCTGCCTTGTTGCTGTTGTTGTTGTTGTTGTGGTGGTGGTGGTGGTGGTAGTGGTGGTGTGAAAGAAACGTGGGGGTTCCTAGGAAGGATGGATGATACCAAGAAGAGAAAGACAACGGAAGAGAACAATCATACTGACGACCAGAAACTAAACCCTCATTATCTCACAAAACACAAAACTATGTACAGTAAGACAGCCTCGTACATCTCATGGCGGGAGACAACAACAACAACAACAACAACAACAACAACAACAACAACACTACTGATATATCCAACGGGCCTGAAATATACCTTGTGCTACAGGAGGAAATGTCTGAGAAAAGACGGATGGACGAAAGCGCGCGCGCGCGCGCACACACACACACACACACACACACACACACACACACACACACACACACACACACACACACACACACACACCAGTAAAACCAAACAACAAAGGGAAATAACAAGCAGCAACAGTAAACAGCAGACAACACCAAACAATAAGACCATACCTCAATAAACAAACAAATAACAGTCAACACCACCAAACAACAAAACGCAACGGGAAAAAACAATAAACAAAGGCAAACAGAAGGAAAGAACAATAAACACCATCAAGAACACCGAACAAGAACAGTCGTTTCGAACGAACCGCATTCAAAGGGAGATAATTCAATGTTGGTGCTGACGGCGTACAATGGTTGTGTCCCATTCTATTTCCTTTTAATTATTTTCCTTTTTTTCCCCTTTTTTTTCAGAAAAGAACCGTTCAGACCCCCCCCCCCCCCCCCCCCCCCCCCCCCCCCCCCCCATGCCGAGCCCATCTTCCCTGCCCCTGAGCCCTACGCACCGTCCCCATTTCCCCTCTTCCATTTATAAGCACACATTCAGACAAGACGACCCCTCCCCCTGCTCCCCCTCCCCCTCCCAAACAGTAAGAGACAAAACCCCTCAAACAAGTTCCCGAACACACAAAACCCGAACAATTCGGCAAACAGCAACAACAAGTAACAACAACAGTAATCAAACAAAACAAGTACCAAAAAAATAACAAGAAGTAACAGCAGACTACAACAAACAACATGACCATACATCAACAAAAACAGCAAACGCCATCAAAGAACCAAAACCAACCAGAAACAAAAAGTTAAAAGAAGACAGGATGAAGCAACAAGAGAGAGAGAGAGAGAGAGAGAGAGAGAGAGAGAGAGAGAGAGGAGCTTTTATTCGATCAAGAATATAAATTTTAGGCTGAGTCTATTCTTCCAATATGTCCCCGAGAGAGAGAGAGAGAGAGAGAGAGAGAGAGAGAGAGAGAGAGAGAGAGAGAGAGAGACAGACAGACAGACAGAGACAGAGAGAGAGAGAGGAGAGAGAGAGAGAGAGAGAGAGAGAGAGAGAGAGAGAGAGAGAGAGAGAGAGAGAGAGATTAATTAACTGATTGTTAATACGCAAGGATGACGATTTTAGGCTAAAGCTTAGTCTCACAATCTGTCCTTATCGTGCACACATTATTGCAACACATATCATCATACTGACAATTCAACATAGCAACACTGTAATCTAATGTAACAGAGAGAGAGAGAGAGAGAGAGAGAGAGAGAGAGAGAGAGAGAGAGAGAGAGAGAGTGAGAGAGATCTTCATTTCCGTGTGCTCAATCACACACACACACACACACACACACACACACACACACACACACACAGAGAGAGAGAGAGAGAGAGAGAGAGAGAGAGAGAGAGAGAGAGAGAGAGAGAGAGAGAGAGAGAGAGAAAACTCTCTCTCTGAATCTCTCTCTCTTATTTTACCCACACACGCATGTGCGTGCACGCACACACGCTCTCTCTGCCTGTCTGTCTGTCTGTCAGTCTCTCACATATAGACACACATTCTCTCTCTCTCTCTCTCTCCTCTCTCTCTCTCTCTCTCTCTCTCTCTCTCTCCAGACACACACACAGACACGCACGCACGCACACACGCACGCACACACACACACACACATACACGTATGCACACATGCGCGTGCACACACACACACGCACACACAACACAGTAAAACCAAACAACAATGGCAAACAACAACAAGCAGCAACAGCAAGCAACAGGCAACACCAAACAACAAGACCATACAACAACAAACAAACAAAAAACAGTCAACGCCATCAAACAACAAAACGCAACAAGAAAGAACAATAAACAAAGGCAAACAGAATGAAAGAA
>CM031625.1:6792182-6817182 GCA_018398815.1 Conus ventricosus | reverse complement strand
CAGTGTACACATCGTATGAACTGCAGTTGTTTATATTTTTTTATGCATTTATTTTTTTTTTTTTTTTACACGTTCTGTTTTAATGGAAGATTTTGAGCGTGTCCTCACGCAGGGAACAGGAACTGAGCGACATTGAGATGGACAAAATGAATACATCGTTCTGTGTGGTAAGAGAGTGAGCGAGTGAGTTATTGAGAGAGAGAGAGAGAGAGAGAGAGAGAGAGAGAGAGAGAGAGAGAGAGACAGAGACAGAGACAGAGAGAGAGAGGGAGAGAGAGAGACAGAGACAGAGGGAGAGAGAGAGAGAGAGAGAGAGAGAGAGAGAGAGAGAGAGAGCGACAGAGACAGAGAGGGAGAGAGAGAGAGACAGAGAGAGAGGAAGAGAGAGAGAGAGAAAGAGAGAGAGACAGAGACAGAGAGAGAGAGACAGAGATAGAGAAAGAGAGAGAGAGGGGGGGGGGGTCGGATAAAAAGAAAACAGACGAAAGTTACAGTTGGAAAAAAAGAAACAGGACAAAAGTTACAGATGAAACAGTCATTCCAGGAGAACCATCAGAGAGAGAGAGAGAGAGAGAGAGAGAGAGAGAGAGAGAGATAGAGAGACAGAGACAGAGAGAGACAAAGACAGAGAGAGACAGAGACACAGAGAGAGAGAGAGAGAGAGAGAGAGAGAGAGAGAGAGAGAGAGAGAGAGAGAGAGAGGGGGGGGGCATATAAAAAGAAAACAGACGAAAGTTACAGTTGGAAAAAAGAAACAGGACAAAAGTTACAGATGATACAGTCATTCCAGGAGAACCATCAGAGAGAGAGAGAGAGAGAGAGAGAGAGAGAGAGAGAGAGAGAGAGAGAGAGAGAGAGAGAGAGAGAGAAGAGAGAGAGAGAGTCGCATGAGAATAAAAGCATAACGACATAATGACAAGAGGGCAGCAGGTAGTAGGAAACACACACACAACACACACACACACACACACACACACACACACACACACACACACACACACACACACGCACACACACACTCACACACACACGTACTCATATAAGACATACTTACTAAACAGAACATGTGCATTGCAAATACAAAACACTTTCTAAATAGACAGGTTCATACATAAGGCAAAGAGGGTGGTGGTGGTTGGTGGTGGATTTATGGCGGAGTATGCAAATACTGGCACATAAGATGGTTGAAATAATGGTGTTTGAAGGTTGGTATGCATTGGTGTTGTTTGGTTGATTCAGGGAGCGAGTTCCATTGACAGGAACCTGAATATGTTAAACTGGATTTAAATAAGTCAATTCTAGGAACAGGGACATGAAGTTTGGATAGAGTCCTTGAGGAATTAATCGAGAATCTGTTAACTAATGTGGTGGGTGCCTTCCCAGACACAATCCTGTGCATTATGATCCCTTTGTTGTATTCTAATCTCAGACTTAAGGGTAGAACCTGAATCTTTTTATAGTCCGAGTCCAGAAGACTACTGGTTTTTAGGAGGACTAATTTGATTGCTCACTTGTGTAGGCTTAGTAATGGTTTGAGGGTGTTAGCGCTAGCAGAGTCCCATAGAGTAGATCCATAGTCTATGTGTGATTGAATATGAGACTGAAAAAGAGCTTGCGTGAATGCAGGTCGAGGAAGCGTTTGATTTTGGAGAGTTGATAACCTTTTTGTGAAACTTTTTTGCACAGTGAAGTTATGTGAGCTTGCCAACTAATGTTGTTATCAATTGTTATTCCTAGCACTTTGAGGTATGTTACCCGTTCAACAGGTTCATCTTTAAGATGTACAGAGGAAACTTAATAGTGAGATTTTGTCTTTTTGCCTGGTTGTGATAAGCATGGATTTAGGTTTTTGAGGGTGAAGCGACATGTGATTTAGTTCAGTCCATTTTACGAGGTCATTCGCACTATCTTGTAAAGTTTGTGCAAGAACAGTAACATCAGAATGATTTGTGTGTATTGTTGTATCAATCAGCAAAGAGTTCACATGTGGATGTGATATGGAGAGGTAGATCATTGATGTAAATTGTGAACAGTAGGGGAACCCAGGATAGAGCCTTGTGGGACGCCATAGGAAAGTGTTTAAAATGAGAGATAGTTGTATTGATTTTCACACATTGTTGCCTATTTGCGAGATATGATTGAAAAGCGTGAGAGTTTTTGTGGATAAGCCATACAATTTCAATTTTCTAAGAAGAAGGTTGTGGTCTATCACATCAATGCTTTTTGAAATCGATGAACAGGACACCACAATATCTGTTGTTGTTAATGCTGTTTAGCCTGTCATCAACTAAGTTGAGTAGGGTTGTGTGGCATGAATGGTTGTGTCGAAACCCGGACCGTCTTGGATGAAGCAAGCGGTATGTATTAAGGTGGTGCAATGTGTGTTTGTATCATGTGTTTTTCCAAAGGTTTGGAAATAGAGGAAATGATTGAGATTGGTCTGTAGTTGCAGGGTCTGAGTTGTCACCTGCCTTGGGGATAGGAATGACTTTTGCTTTTTTGAAACTATCGGGAAAATGTTTTTTGTCTTTGCATAAACTGAAGACGTATGTTAATGTATCTGTAATTGCTGGAGCTGATAGTTTGATGATTTTTCCGTCTAGGCCATCTACCCCGCATGTACCTGACTGTTTTAGGTGCGTTAGGTGGTGATAAACTTCAAAGACTGTTATTGGTGGAATATAAAGTTCAGACGTGATGTTTTTGTCGTGACAATATTGTTTCAGTTTTTGAAGATCGTTTGATTTGGAAGAATCTGTCGTGACAATTTTATTAGCTATAGTGCAAAAGTGGGTGTTTAGCTGTTCGACAGAGATGTCTTTAATTACAGATAATTTTGAAGAAGATTGACTGTTTGTAAGCTCGTTAATTGCTCTCCATACCAATTTTGGGTTCTGGTTTGATGATATTAGTTCTCGATAATTTTTTTTTCCTCTGCGCTTCTGTGAATTTACTGCATTTCTCAGTTTTCTAGACTCCTCTTCATAGCCATGTTGTTTAAGCAGATCTCTATGGTAACCTGCCTCCTGTAACTCTGTAAAGAAGAGAGAGAGAGATGAGAAGAGAGAGAGAGAGAGAGAGAGGGGAGAGAGAGAGAGAGAGAGAGAGAGAGAGAGAGAGAGAGAGAGAGAGGCTGCATGAATTAGTAATGGGGAAACGTAAACTTGAATATAGTCAAACGAGTGTTGATGTTGACGCTGGTCATAATAGTCAGTATGGTGATTCCTCTGATCCAAAAGCCCAAAATTTCCCCAAATTTCGCCATTTCGATGAGTCACGTGATGAAACTGACTCCCATTTGTACAGATTTAAACTCATGCCACTTCTTTTGCATCACCTAAGGGAAAAAGACCTCTGTATATCTCTTCCCTTTTTGTGGCAGTGCGATATTCTTGTACCATACCCTTTTTCAAACAGTCAATCATTTGAGAAAGGTACATGATTAAAAGAGACTTCATTGTACACAGAAAGTTTCCATAAAATGTTTGTGCTATTGGACCCAATTTGAACTAGTCATATGCTGCATTTTTAGTTCGTCCCTGTACCTTTCTGATCAATGGATTGATCTTTTGGGATTCACTCATGATTTTGAAAGCTTGCATGGTTCTGAGCAACATTTTCATTGCGTTTTGAAAAAGTCATCAGTTTCCTTTTGTGAACATCGTTGTAGACTTGTGGATCAGTACAAGAGTCCACATCATGGGAAACACTTTGCAAGAAAGTTGAGTTTAAAACGTTTTGAAACAAACGTTAAATCATTTTCTTCACCGCTTCCATATTAAACAGAGCAGCAATGGCATCAGTGTGTGGGTGTCGATACCCATACAATTGTGGTTCAGCAATGGCATTACTGTGTGGGTGTCGATACCCATACAATTGTGGTTCAAACCATGCGTTGTGTCAGAGCTCTATGGCATCACTGTGTGGGTGTCGATAACCCATACAATTGTGGTTCAAACCATGCGTTGTATCAGAGCTCTATTTATAATTATCCCTAGGATCAGCCTCAAGGCGTTCCCCAGTCAAGGAGGTAGGCAGAAAAATTTCCATGTGCTGTCTCGTGGAATACGTGGTCATTGTGCGTGTGTGAATGCGAGAGGTCATAAAGTACACGTGTACTGGACATGTGGTTCATGGATGCACAAACGAACAGACTGTCCCCATGCACAAATCGATCAGGCCAGTGTATCAAAAGAGAGAAAACTGAACATGTCCTTGTGGTTGAAAATCAAGTATCTGGACTTTGTTTGAAAGGGTGTTGTTTCATTGGGTGCAGTGATACATTACTAAGAATTACAGTCTGTGCCACAGTTGGTGTCGAGCATTCCTTAGTCAAGGATGATCAGTACAGTAGTGTCACATCACTAAACCGCAGGTTTAGTAGACGTGTTGAATCTTACTCTGTGTAATAAAAGGTATTTCCGCACAGGTTTAATAGACGTGCTGAATCTTACTCTGTGTAATAAAAGCTATTTCCACACAGGTTTAATAGACGTGCTGAATCTTACTCTGTGTAATAAAAGGTATTTCCACACAGGTTTAATAGACGTGCTGAATTTTACTCTGTGTAATAAAAGGTATTTCCACACCCTCTTTTTGCGATAAAGTAGGCGAGTGTCATGGACTCCCCAGTGACCAACGGGGGAGGGGGGGGGGGGGGTGAAGGGGGTCATTCTTGGGAATAGGCCTGATGTACCATCCACACGTGATGGAAATAGTGGGTCTGTTATGTGTCATCTCCTAGCTCTCGTCACATCTCGTTTTCAGCTGACACAAGCCAGTAAACGTGTGAAACCCCTTGTTGCGCCCACTTTCCCAACCCTGAGTGTAACCCCACATAGCCTCGGAGAGATTCTAAAAGTATGACACGCTGAAGAAGTTTTTGAGAGTGTTAGTGTTGCATGTGAAGATTCCAAATATTCTTCTGTGGTGGAAGATGGCGTGTTGGACAGAGATTCCATAGTTGAATATGTTGTTACACATCAGCTCGTGGCTCCCCACTGGCTGAGACAGGCCATCCTGAAGGTGGCAAATGATGCTGTAATGGCAGGACATGGTGGTGTTTTGCAAGACTTCCATTTTCATTGGCCGCGTGTACAGTCAGATGTTTTGAACTACTGTCGCTTTTATGACGTTTGTCTGAAGACACTTCCAAAGGGCAGAACGCCAGATCGACAGCGTCGTACGTGAAGAGAATGCTGTGGGTGGAGCTACAATTTGGCCCCCAACTATCCTTCTTTGTTTCATTGCACAAAATATCCTAGCTTCAACCACACCCTAGATGTAAGAACTTGGCGCTGTAGAAGTCAGTCACTGGGTTTTAGCAATACTAGCAAAGACGAACGAACTGGATAGAAGGAACTGAACTGTCTGAGTCTGATCTTCCTGCTTGAGTTTAAAGTAAAGCCTGATGGGGAACCCAATGTGGCCATGCTGTCATTGTGGTACATTATGCAGTATACACTCTTCAACTCTGTGCCCAGTTGTCTGGAAGACAGTGTATGGCGCGTCTTCATTTGGCAAGAAGGGGAAACAGACATCCGTGTTCGTCTTTAGAAATGAGAAAATTCGTTCGTTTTGCTTGTTCATAAAATAAGAATTTATTGTTCATAAAGTAAGAATTTATTGTTCATAAAGTAAGAATCTATATTCAAGAAAAGTCAGGGCAAGCCAAGTCACTCCTCCTTGTTTCCCTCTGTGTGTATATGTGTGTGTGTGTGTGTGTGTGTGTGTGTGTGTGTGTGTGTGTGTGTGTGAGTGTGAGTGTGAGTGTGTGTGTGTGTGTTGGTTGTGTGTTGAATGTGTGTGTGTGTGTGTGTGTGTGTGTGTGTGTGTGTGTGTGTGTGTGTGTGTGTGTGTGTGTGTATGTGTGCGAGTGTGTGTGTGTGTGTTGGTTGTGTGTTGAATGTGTGAGTGTGTGTGTGTGTGTGTGTGTGTGTGTGTGTGTGTGTGTGTGTGTGTGTGTGTGTGTGTGTGTTGGTTGTGTGTTGAATGTGTGAGTGTGCGTGTGTGTGTGTGCGTGTGCGTGTGCGTGTGCGTGTGTGTTGGTTGTGTGTGTGTGTGCGTGTGTGTCCGTGCATACGTGTGTGCATAAAAGTCTTGATTACTCAGCAGATATTCGTTTGCTGGCTGTAAGACACCTTGCATGGAGTTAAGATACAACGAAACAAATTAAAATTACTGTACTTAAAATCAACATCTCTCTCTCTCTTAAAAATCTTACCCACGCTTGTTATTCTTATGGAAGAATGGCATTCAAACATAAGTAACCAACAGGCCACCAGTGCAGATTTTGTATATTTTGTGTAGTCATTCGATACTCCTAATCAACATTTTCTCTGTGGAAAGTTGCCTATGCATGATTTTACTCCTCACTCTGTCGACCTCACATCAACCAGTCTGAACAACAGAAGGCAAGCAGTCTTTCAGAATTCTTTATTATCATCTCTCAAGCGTGTTAAATACGGAGTTTTCAAGGAATCTTTTCGAGATCCAGATTTTTCCCAACTTACTAAAAAAAAAATCTTGTTTTTCATTTGAGATCTCTAGTGAACTCTGCCAGTGATACTACTCTTCATCACAAAGAAACGATCTGGACACGTTGTTGTTTTCAAAGAGATGATGGAGAGGAATGAACAGAGTCACTTTGTGTATTAGATAACGCACTCATCAGTACAGAACGCACTCATCAGTACAGAACCCCTCGCGTCCATCCAGTCTGTTGGGGCAGCATATCTGGCCCGCGGGGCAATCTGAAGGAGCAGAGCAGGCCTGCCAGAGAAGCGAGAAAGCAGTCAATCGACAGGATCATGTCAAGCTTGCAATCTAATTTATTCTGAATCCGTTTCCAACTAACAACAAAATGGAAGAAACAAACTGACTTTTCCTGTTCAGTGTATAGTTCCACGACATGGGTTGGGGAGAAGGTTTGTGCTATGCAAGGCCCTACGTAGTGCCTGATTGTCTACTGCTCTGCTGACACACATTTCTCTCATCTCGGTTTAATATAGGTGGAGTTGACATGAATTTGCTGCATATTTGAACTACTTTACTTAACAGAGAGCTCTTTGCCCTGAGAAAGACATACCCATTTTGGGTACTACTGAATCTTGATATTTGAAATAAACTTCAGGCATAGCACTTTGTTTTAGACATGGGAAACAAATGACACATTCTGTTGCAAGAATCTTCATGGAATACATATAATCTCTCTCTCTCTCTCTCTCTCTCTCTCTCTCTCTCTCTCTCTCTCTCTCTCTCTCTCTCTCTCTCTCTCTCCTGAAGATTGTGATGAAGCTTGAAAGTGAAATTTCTGATGCTTCATTGACTGTTGATGAAGAGAGAATACAGACAAATGATGCCTTTGAAAATGGCCAAGAAATGTGCTTTCCTGACACCTTGAATACTGTATGTTGTGTTGCACTACACATATTTGTTGAAAGACTGTTAATGCTACATTTTGTTGCACGAGAATACCAGCAAAATTAAACTTGTAAGCAACAAAACCATTGTGGACAATTAAGAACATAAACTCCCATCAAAACCAACTAGGTGGAAGGCTGTCAAAATGGTCGTTTGGCGTCTTTGGCGAAATCTTGAATTTTGGGGGTAGGGGAATAAATGTGAAACTGTGACTTTATACATTACTCATGTGCTTCCAGTTACGGTCAGAAACTACCAAGAGGCATTGTAGTATATTATTATTCATCAGAACAGTTGATTTGGGCCTTTTGGCTTTGTGGAGAACAGTTGACATTGACATGCCGCTGATACAGTGAAACTGTCTGTACATAAAAGTCACCCACTACTGTACCCAAACAATGAATGAGAAAAGACTGATCAAGTTACCACCAGGCACACTGATAAGTAAGTAATAAAACTAGTATAAACAAAAGTTGATTTCTTGTTCATTTCCAGGAGCTATTTCAAGTTATATTTGAATGGCACAAGCGGGTGTGTTGGAGGGTACCCTTACGCCAAGGGCTGTAACTCCTGTGCATCCCAACTTTTTGAAACAAACATTTTAGATTCGTTTTTAGGACACTCCAAGAAACATTTTGACACCAGTCATGATAACCCCCCGGGGGATGGAAGGGGGGTGCATGGGAGGGCCTAGCTGGCTTGTGGTGTATATATATATATGTGTGTGTGTGTGTGTGTGTGTGTGTGTGTGTGTGTGTGTGTGTGTGTGTGTGTGTGTGTTGAACAATTTTGCAGTAGGGAAAACAAGTGCAGGTTAACAACAATTCCTCGTTATTACATTAACGACTTTGCACAGATTACAGAACATAATAATAAAAGGGTCGGGGAAGGGGGGCGGATGATAGGAAGAAAATGAGAGTAAAAAGAAAAACCTGTGAAATATATTACAAATATAAAATCCTAGCATATGGGGACCTTCGGAATCCATCATGAAGACAGAACCATTCACGTTGCCTGCTTCAAGGCCTTTGGTCTGCTGGAACGTGTCTCATCAGGGAGGCATGGCTGATTGTGTCTGTGTTTCTTGCCATAAAAAAAAACATTAGTAGTGGACTAAAACAAGTGCAGGTAACCATTTCACCACAATTTATTCTTCTTCAGTTCACTCAGACAGGAACCCAGAGGCACTGACGAAGGCTGCTGTACGGCGGAGGCATTCCAGTGATCCATAAAGCTTTTCCCTCATCGGTGTGTTGGCAGGCCAGGTCTCTGCCCTCAGCTTTTCATGTGTGGGACAGTCCTGCAGGAAGTGTTCCACTGTCATTGGGGCTGTACCGCATGGGCAACTTGGAGACTCGCCAATGGACAATTTTGTGAACACGTGATGTCTTGGTCTGGGGCCCTGTCCTCAGTCTCACAAGGCTCACTGGGTCTGATCTGGGCAGCAGGTAGGCTGCTCAAGCCATCTTCTTTTTTGCTTCTCCTTGATAATACTCTTGATTTCTTCAAAGGATACTTCCTGCTCTAGTTGGGGCTGCTGTCCTCCTTCCTTTGCAAATTGGTCAGCTTCCTCATTGCCATATATCTTGCAGTGTGAGGGTATCCACTGGATGACGATATTCTCAGTGGACTGCTGCAAAATGGCCAGGGTAGAGACCAGGGAGTTGAGTTTCTTGTTTTGAGGATTTTTAACAGCCTGCAGTACTGATAAAACATAAGAGAAGATGATGACTTTAGTATGTATTGCCCCTCTATTGTCATACAACGTTTATGCTGCTAACTGCAGTGCATCTGCCTCGGCCTTGCAGTTTGTGGAGAACTTGCCAGTCGGGATGGCTTTTCGGACAGGAGTACCATCCATCAGCTTCAGAAAAAATGCCTCCACCTCCGTTTCTGGTAACCTGATGGCTATCTGTATATGCATGTGTCCAGAACTCTTTGGGGCATGTTTGCTCTATGTAGTCAAGGGTTATTGCCTTCCTCTCCAGTTCTGACTGTTGCCCTTTGTTAGAATGCCAGGAAGGGGTGACTCTGATTTCTGGGAGCTGTTTTTTTTTTTTTTTATGGTTGTGGTTCCCTGTGTATGGAATTGTCTTGTTCCATTGTTGAAAAATTCAAGTCCCTCTCTCAAGTCTGCATGTGTTGTGCACAAAGCTGCTGCGTTTTCAGTCTGCATTGGTGGGCTTTGACATTCTTTTGTGCATGGGGTGTTCTTTGTCTTTTAACTTTAGCAGATTGTATGACAACTTTAGTATCTTGTCTGCTTTCGAGGCTTGAAGTCCTGGTAGTGTGTCCATGGCTTGAATCAGAGTTGACTTGAGTGCACCTGTAATATCCAGTATGCCTGGTTCTGATTCTTTAGGCTTGGAAAAAGTTGGTTTTGGACGCTGGCCCCATGCAGTGGCTCCATATTCAAGGACTGTTTTCACTGTCCAAGGTTAGCTTCTTCTCAATGGTATGGTCTGCACCCCAGGATCTTTAAAATAATTTTTTCATCAATGCCGGCGCAGTCTGGCTCTTGCCGTGCATTTGTCAATCCGTTGTTTTCATGTCATTCTTGAGTCAAAGTGGACTCTTAGATAGGTTGGGACTTGTCCTATGGAAGGATATGACCATTCACCTGGAGGCGTGCACTTTGTTCTTTTGTAGCCAGGCGAAGATGGTGTATGCTTTTTTCCGGGCATTGATGGTCACAAGCCATTTTTTTGTCCATGTCTAGTCATGTTCATGGCCCCCTGGATCCATACTTTTGACTGTTGTAACCCTTTTTCAGAGCACCAGATGACAGGTCATCTGCATAGATTGCACCAGGATCCCTGCAGGGATGTATAAAGGATATTATTCATGAAGATAATAAACAACGTGGGGGAGAAAACCCCCACTTGTGGGACGCCTTCTTTCATTGTGTTTTGCTTGCTTAGTGCTTTCTATTGTGTACCCAGGCTTTTCTGTTGGTCAGGTACTAGCTGATCCAGTTGTACATGTGGTTTGTGATCCCAATCCTGGTGCATCTTCTTTTCAGCCCGCGTTTCTCGTTCTTCTCCAGCAACCAAGTGAGCCCGTTGATAAGCCTTTCCATGAGTTTTCCCCAGCACAGCTGGAAAGATTGATGGGTCTCTAACTGTTGCTTTGGTTTGTCTTTTCCCTTTTTCTGGATAGGGATATAATGGCATCTTTCCATGACTGAGGTATAGATGTATATTATTCAGCTGGCGTTGAAGATGTCACGAGTTTTTTTTCGGCAGCCGATCCAAGGTTTTGGGAAACATCTCATTTGTAATGCCATCAGGTCCTGGCGATTTCCCCTTTTGTAGCTGCTTTCCCCCTTCATTAAGTTCTGATGCTGGGAAGGGCTTCATTACTTCTTCCTCTGTGTCCATGTTCCTGTACTTTTTCTGTTGTTGAAAACAGTTCCTTTTCTCTGCTTTAGAGATGTTGCTGTTGCTGATCTTTTCAAAGCTGTTGAAAAAAAGGTCTGCAGCCCGTCGTCCGGTTAGGATTTCTTCATCGTCTTCTAGAACAATGGTGCGGGCCGATGGTTTATCATTGTTTATGGCTCTGGCAAGATTCCATAGTTTCCTTCCATCTTCCTTCATGTTGAGATTTTCAGTTTTTCTTTTCCATTTTTTCTTCCCGCCTGGATAAATGCTTTTGTGTATGAAGCTGTTTTTTCTGTTAGGGTGATGTTTGTTTTTTTGTTGTTGGTTCTTTCTCTACTTTTGTCATAGCTGCATTTACTTGATCTTCCAACTGCTGGATTTTTCCCGGGTCCAGTAGGGCGGTAGTTTTCATGGCCCTCGTGGGATGGTTTCTGCAGCTGCTTTTAAATTGCTGCGTTGAAAGCCTTGGTCGTGTTTGGTTTACGTCTTTCCGTCGAGGGGTTGATGCTCACTGTTTTATTCGTCAGGGAGTACAGCGTAGTTTTCCCTGTAGCTTTCTGTGTTCCATCTGGGCAGTGGTGTGCAGTCTATGGATGGTGGTTGAGGTTGAAAGAAAGTTTCACAGGTGGTCAAAGAAAGTTTCACAGGTCTGTGGTCGCTCCCAGCTAATGGTCTAAACACTGTCCTTTCCGCGTTTGCCTGCAGGTTGTTGGTGGCAGAGGTTGAGTTCTGGTGTTGTTAACGTTAGCCACCTGCATGAGTTTAAAAAGTATGGGGTCATCTTGGAGGGCCAGCAGGTGTGTTGCTGTTCAATCTGCCAGTACTTGCCCCCCATCTACTGGAATTTGTTTCACTGTATCCCCAGCTGTGAGAGTGGCTATTGAAGTCGCCGTCGATTAGGCAGCCATCCTGAGTGATATCCATAGCATGCAGAGAAAGCTGTTCATCTGGTGGGCTGTATACAAGTATATTCTTATTGCTTATCCTGTAGCCTGATATCCATCCCAGTGATTTCTGCGTTTTCCTCTGATCCACTCTACTGTGCTTTGCTGGTATGTGATTCTTTACCAGGATGAGGACTCCACCATTTTTGTCTCCCTTCCCTGTCCACACGACAGGCCTGGTAGTCTCTTACCGTAAAGTGAAGATTTTCTGTTAGCTGTGTTTCCTGAAGGCAAGCAACATCTATATTCTCCCTATAGAGTCTTTCGGTAAGGGGGGGGGGGGGGGGTGTTTTTTATTGGTGATTCCTTCTGAATTCCACTGGAGCACCCTCAACGTTTTGGGTTTTCCCCCCCTTCTCCCGTCATAGCCAGTCGCATTTTCCAAGTGAACCCCTCGCCTGGTTTACCCCGAACGGGGCCTGGGGACCCCAGTAGCATTGGGTGGGGCCCCCTTTTTGGCACGGGGGCCCGGCACTCTTCCACCCTGGCGGGTCTCCAAACCACGAGCACCACATCGAGAGTCTCTCGGTTGTCCATTGTATGGCGAAGATGCATTGTTTCTGCCGTTATGCTCTGACCCAAATCAGGGTCCGCACATCCGCTTCGGCTTGTTTTACATCAGAGTGAAACTGCTCGCCTAGACTGGTCACTTTTACTGGGCTGACGCGTCCAAGCTACCAGGCAATTTGCCCACAGTTGGAGTGGTTTGTTCACTGGGGGTCCTTCCCAGGGCTAAGAGCTTATAGCACGGCTCTTGATCGTGTGATGCTCCTGTTTATTGGTTATAGGGGGTATTTCAGTGGAGATAACAGTGCCATTGTCACGGGATACATGGGGTATTTCAGTGGAGATCACAGTGCCACCTGTCATTGGATATAGGGGGTATTTCAGTGGCGATAACGGCGCCACCTGTCATTGAAAATGTGGGGTATTTCAGTGGAGATAACATGCCCCTGTCATTGGATATATGGGGTATTTCCTTTGGGGATCACGTGCCACCTGTCTTGGATATATGGGGTATTTCAGTGGAGATAACGTGCCACCTGTCATTGGATATTGGGTATTTCAGTGGAGATCACAGTGCCACCTGTCATTGGGTATATGGGGTATTTCAGTGGAGATCACAGTGCCACCTGTCATTTTGGGTTATGGGGTATTTCAGTGGAGATAACAGTGCCACCTGTCATTGGATATAGGGGGTATTTCAGTGGATATAAAAGTGCCACCTGTCATTGGATTATGGGGTATTTCAGTGGAGATCACAGTGCCACCCGTCATTGGATATAGGGGGGATGTCAGTGGAGATCACAGTGCCCCTGTCAATGGGTATATGGGGTATTTCAGTGGAGATCACAGTGCCACCCGTCATTGGATATAGGGGGTATGTCAGTGGGCAACCACAGTGCCACCTGTCATTGGAAAATTTTGGGTATTTCGTGGAGATACAGTGCCACCTGTCATTGGATATAGGGGGTTTTTTCAGTGGAGATAACAGTGCCCCCTGTCATTGGATATATGGGTATTTCAGTGGAGATCACGTGCCACTGTCATTGGATATATGGGGTATTTCAGTGGAGATACAGCGCCACTGTCATTGGATATATGGGGTATTTCGTGGAGATACAGCGCCACCTATTATCCCCCCCCACCCTGCTAGGAACATCACCCTTTGGTCAGGGACTACCTATTCCACCACGAAGCCTGACTTATTTTGCAGCCAACCCTCCTATTGGGGGCATCCCCCCGTCCGCCCCGTGGCGACACGCCTGGTTGGGTGGTCGCCCATGCTCCAGGCTTCACAATTATGATGATGAGTTGTGAGAGATTTTTTAAAATGAAAAACGAGGAGGGGTGGGGGGAAAATAAACAGGAATGAAAACTTATGGTTTTAAGATTATAAGTACAAAATCCTTCCCTAGCAGCATATGGGGGGGGGGGGTCACACGAGAGAGGAGAGAGAGAGGAGGAGAGAGAGAGGAGAGAGAGAGAGAGAGAGAGATACAGACAGACAGACATACAGGCAGACCGACAGATGAATGGACAGAGAGAGAGAGAGAGAGAGGAGAGAGAGAGAGAGAGAGGGGAGAGAGAGAGAGAGAGAGAGAGAGAGGCAAGTCGGTTCTGAGCAAGTCCTGCAGTAAACAGTTTTACTCACTCTCTTTTGGAGCCTGTTACGATGCATCAGCCGTTTCACTGGAACATCAATGACAGCATGAAAGTCATAGTTATTCTAATGTGTACGACTGTCGGCATGCATGTGTGTGAAAGTTGCAAGTGAGACACACAGACAGACAGATACCAGACAGACACAGACTGACAGCCTGGAGAGAGAGAGAGAGAGAGAGAGAGAGAGAGAGAGAGAGACAGAGAGAGACACAGAGAGAGACAGAGACACAGAGAGAGACAGAGAGAGAGAGACAGAGAGAGACAGACAGAGAGAGAGACAGAGAGAGGGAAAGACAGAGAGAGATAGACGGACACAGAGAGACACAACAGAGAGAGAGAGAGAGAGACAGATATAGATATATATATATATATATTTTTTTTTCACAGGTAGAATTTTCCGTTGCCCGCACCGCACCACAACCAAACAATGAGAACAGGCAGATTAAAAATATACAAGGTAAAAACAAGTTCTTCATTTTCTCCACACAAGGGTAAAATCAACATTAAAACTCGAGCTTTCGCCCACAGGCTACGCAAAAACACAAACTCAATGCAAGAAGAGAGAGAGAGAGAGAGAGAGGGGAGGGGGGGGGAAGGGGGGAAGGGGGGAAAAAAGTAGGTGGTGGTGGTGGTCGTGGAACAACTGGTAGAAGAATAACGAAAGGATGGGAAGCTGGAGGAGGGGTGGGGGAGGGGTGTTTGTGGTCTGGGGATAGTAGGGATTGGGTAGAGGGGGTATGGATGGAAGGAAGAAAAGAGAGAGGGAAGTGGGGAGGGGTGGGTGGGAGAAAATTGAGAGAGAGAGAGGACTAGAGAGTGAGGGAAAGAGAAACACAAGGACAAAGACAAGAAGAGAGAGAGAGAGAGAGAGAGAAAAGAGAGAGAGAGAGAGAGAGAGAGAGTCCCAAAGAAGAACACAGAGAGAAAGAAGGAGAAAAGGGGGGTGGGGAGGAAAGAGAGAGGGAGGGAGAGAAAGAGCGACAGAGAAAGAGAGAGAGAGAGAGAGAGAGGAGAGAAAGAGAGAAGGAAAGAGAGAGAGAGAGGGGGGGAACAGAAAAAAGAGAGAGAGAGAGAGACAGAGGACTAGAGAGTGAGGGAAAGAGAAACACTAGGACAAAGACAAGAAGACAGGGGGGAAAAAAAAAGGGGGGGGGATGGGGGGGAGGTAGGGGTGGGGGGGGGAAATGGAGGAGCAAAGAAGTAAGGAAAAGGAAGCTATTGCGCAACTTACATCGAGCATGAATTTCACTAGTGAACAACATTGGTACTAAACCAGTACTTATACTATTCGACAAGACTGGCTTTTTAGCTCTAAAAACACTTCAATAAGATCAAATTAAACAAGTTCACTTATTAATATTCAGGAAACGATATGACATGAGACTAACCCCTCACTACCCCCTCCCCCCGACACACACACTCTCACAAATCCCTTTCGTAGGCACCAGTCCGATCCTGAAAGGACCATCACCCTTCATATTTCATATTGCTGCCAAATTTCTCTTTTCCTTAAAGTATGAAAGATATCCGTCCTATAATTGAGCCCATTGAAAATGGTTCCAATATTTGCCTGCCAAAAAGTTTCCCTATCCAACAGATTATCTTCACTGTGCACTGTTTCAATGGCAAGGATGGAAATAAATTTGAACTGTAGATCATTTGGGTGTGGAAGTTCTGTTACATGTTTCGCCACTGCACATTTATTGATCTTCTTCAATTTAATATCAGACTTGTGGTTGGCCCATCTGAGTTTAAGGTTTTTGTGGAACCAATATACCATTTATTTGGATGAATTTGACACTGAAGTACATATATTACATTTGGCGTTTTACAAGTAAGATGTTGCTTAATTTTCCAGTATCTGTTGTCCCATGGACTTTTAAAAGAAAGAAGGGTAGAAGAGTGTTCACAGGTGTCGCATCTTTTAGCAGCGCACGGGAAAAAGCCAGGTTTGTTTTGAGGGCCGTGTAGCGGAAATCTTCTAGGGACAGTGGGTTTAAAAATTTCTCCTTGGGCCAACCACAAGTCTGATATTAAATTGAAGAAGATCAATAAATGTGCAGTGGCGAAACATGTAACAGAACTTCCACACCCAAATGATCTACAGTTCAAATTTATTTCCATCCATGCCATTGAAACAGTGCACAGTGAAGATAATCTGTTGGATAGGGAAACTTTTTGGCAGGCAAATATTGGAACCATTTTCAATGGGCTCAATTATAGGACGGATATCTTTCATACTTTAAGGAAAAGAGAAATTTGGCAGCAATATGAAATATGAAGGGTGATGGTCCTTTCAGGATCGGACTGGTGCCTACGAAAGGGATTTGTGAGAGTGTGTGTGTCGGGGGGAGGGGTAGTGAGGGGTTAGTCTCATGTCATATCGTTTCCTGAATAATTAATAAGTGAACTTGTTTAATTTGATCTTATTGAAGTGTTTTTAGAGCTAAAAAGCCAGTCTTGTCGAATAGTATAAGTACTGGTTATAGTACCAATGTTGTTCACTAGTAGAAATTCATGCTCGATGTAAGTTGCGCAATAGCTTCCTTTTCCTTACTTCTTTGCTCCTCCATTTCCCCCCCCCCCCCCACCCCTACCTCCCCCCCATCCCCCCCCCTTTTTTTTCCCCTCTGTCTTCTTGTCTTTGTCCTAGTGTTTCTCTTTCCCTCACTCTCTAGTCCTCTGTCTCTCTCTCTCTCTCTCTTTTTCTGTTCCCCCTCTCTCTCTCTCTCTTTCCTTCTCTCTTTCTCTCCCTCTCTCTCACTCTCTCTCTTCTCTCTCTCTCTCTCTCTCTGTCGCTCTTTCTCTCCCTCCCTCTCTCTTTCTCCTCCCCACCCCCCTTTTCTCCTTCTTTCTCTCTGTGTTCTTCTTTGGGACTCTCTCTCTCTCTCTCTCTCTCTCTCTCTCTCTCTCTCTCTCTCTCTCTCTCTCTCTTCTTGTCTTTGTCCTTGTGTTTCTCTTTCCCTCACTCTCTAGTCCTCTCTCTCTCTCAATTTTCTCCCCACCCCCACCCCTCCCCACTTCCCTCTCTCTTTTCTTCCTTCCATCCATACCCCCTCTACCCAATCCCTACTATCCCTAGACCACAAACACCCCTCCCCCACCCCTCCTCCAGCTTCCCATCCTTTCGTTATTCTTCTACCAGTTGTTCCACGACCACACACCACCACCTACTTCCCCCCCCCTTCCCCCCTTCCCCCCCCTCTCTCTCTCTCTCTCCTCTCTCTCTCTCTCTCTCTCTCTCTCTCTTCTTGCATTGAGTTTGTGTTTTTTGCGTAGCACGTGAATGATATGTAACAGGAGGAACTGGATGTAGCCTATGCCCAACACTGAACTGTTTTTTCTTGACTGTTTTCAAACTGGTCACATTTCACACTCTCCTGATGAAGCCTGTGGGCGAAAGCTCGAGTTTTAATGTTGATTTTACCCTTGTGTGGAGAAAATGAAGAACTTGTTTTTACCTTGTATATATATATATATATATATATATATATATATATATATATATATATATATATATATATATATATATATAAAAATTATTCCCAAGGGTAACAGATAAGGAAGAAGATGCTTTCCCCCTGGCTCTCCTCCCTTCATGGATGAAGGATTCTGGCTCGCTAATGCTGTTACACACTATAGAACCGCTTATAACAAAAGCAGTGATGATTCCAACACACACACAGACACACACACACACACACACACACACACACACACACACACACACACACAAAATGCTTTATATGTAGTATTCCTATGCGAAAAGAGGACTTAAGAAACTCTGTCACCAAAATAGTACGAACAGCATAGTCTGGGGAAGAATGAACAGTGATGCATAAGGTATTCATGTTCAAGTCCATAAGCGTATCACTGATATTCAACATTTTTGTTCTTAAAGCAAGGCAATGACGAACAGGATTATAATGTGGTTTTGAAGGCTTAAGAGAGATAGATAGATAGATAGAGAGAGAGAGAGAGAAAGAGAGATAGACAGAGACAGACAGACAGACAGACAGAGACAGAGAGAGAGAGAGAGAGAGAGAGAGAGAGAGAGAGAGCTGGTCATCTGACAAGAGAAGTGGGGACGACACCAAAACAACATATGAAAACAAACCTTTCTCAAACCATATGGAAACAAAAAGAAGTATCATCTCCTGCACCTGCACCACACTTGGAAGCCTGCTCCATTTTGAAATAAGATGCAGGCATGCACAGGGCATTCCGTTTTGCATTAAGTGATAGAGATCATTTCAGGTGAAGCAGGCAGGTTTTAAGACAATGTCAACACTAGCAAGAACAATATATATGACGATTACGTCGACACTAGCAAGAACAATAAATATGACGACAATGTCAACACTAGCAAGAACAATATAATGACGACAACGACGACACTAGAAAGAACAATATATATGACGACAACAAAGACACTAGCAAGAACAATATATATGACAAACGACAACTACGGCAAGAAAATGCAAAACATGACACTTCCTGTCTGTCATCCTTTGTCGTCCCTCCATAACCCACTCCCCCCCTCTCGCTTGCTCCTCATCTAAAATCAAGGGGGATCAACGTCAGCAGGGAGGAACGTAAAGACTTGAAACAACGTGAAAGGCCCAACAGCCTGGCAGCAAGACAGGGACAGTCAATACGTACCCCCTGCACCCTGAGACTGGTTCCATGGACACAAGAAGTAAAAGGGTTAGCACCATGATTCCCAATCCTGACATCCTGAATTTTGTTCAATCCTGAAATTGAAAAAACCAAATGAAAAATAAGATGCGAAGCATATAAACGTACTCCCAGTTTTCCAAACCGCTTATAAATCGACCAAATGCTTTGTGAGATAAGAAAAAAGCCAAAATAACGTTTTAAAAACGGTTATTTAACCGAGGTACGCTTTGAAACGGTATTTTTAGCCCTCACTGGGCTAAAGCCTGTGTACATACCAAATTTCATCCAAATCGGACACTATGTAAAGAATAACGGTTTTAACAGTCAGATTTTGAAACACTGCATGGAAGTGCCATTTGTGTTGATGATCTTTCTATATACAAAATTGCATAAAATCCACCAATAAAAAAAAAACGGCAAAATAAGGGTTTTAAATCGGTTATATAGCCGATATACACTTTTGAAACTGGTATTTTAGTCCCACTGGGCTAAAGCCTGTGTACAACCAAATTTCATCCAAATGGGGACAATAGGGTCAAGAATAACGGTTTTTAAACTGTAAAATTTTGAAAACACTATATAGAAGTGCCCATTTGTGTGTGATAACCTTTCTATATACCAAATTTCATTCCAAAAATCCCCTATAAAATAAGAAATAACGGCAGAATAACGGTTTTCAACGGTTGTTTAATCCATTTTCAGCATTACACACTTACATATGGACAGAGGATCCGATTGTCACAAGATCATCCAAACCGCTTATAATTGGCCAAGTACTTTCTGGAGATATTCCATAAAGAAGAAAAACCGTTACAGGCCGTTACAACCGTTAGTAACGGCTATAACGGGGCAAACTAAAACATCAGGCATCATCTGTGACCCATAATGAACATACCTGCTAATTTCATAAAGGTCGGCTAAGTACTTTCTGAGATATTCCATAAAGAAGAAAAACCGTTACAGGCCGTTACAGCCGTTAGTAACGGGTTTTAACGGTAAACTAAAACATCGGGCATTATTTGTGACTCATAATGAAAAATCCTACAAATTTTCAGAAAGATCGGTCAAGTACTTTCTGAGATATTTCCCTAAAGAAGAAAAACCGTTACAGGCCGTTACAGCCGTTAGTAACGGCTGTAACGGTAAACTAAAACGTCGGCATCCTCCTTGACCCATAATGAACATACCTACAAATTTTCAGAAAGATCGACCCGTAGTTTTGTCTGGAGCGAGTGGAACACATTTGACCACGGACACACAGACAGACAGACACAACACACACACACACACACACACACACACACACACACCCAGCATTTCTTCGTTCCCATTCTAAAGTACCTCCCCGTTCTTAAGAACTGGGAGTACAAAAACCAAACCCAAACCAGAAACAGAGTAAGGGTAGATCCACGTATGATTTCACAAATTGTTGTAATCAGAATACAAGGCATACTGAGTAGACATTTGCCAGCTTTGAATTCGATGCGAGTTTTCCTTTTTTTACTCCCAGTTCTTAAAGAACAGAACAGGGGGTGCTTTTGAATGGGAATGAAGAAATGCTGTGGTGTGTGTGTGTGTGTGTGTGGTGTGTGTGTGTGTGTGTGTTGGGGTGTGTGTGTGTTTAGTTGTGTGTGTGTGTGGTGTGTGTGGGGTGTGTGTGTGTGTGTGTGTGTGTGTGTGTGTGTGTCTGTCTGTCTGTCTGTCTGTCTGTGTGTCGGTGGTCAAAATGCGTGGGGTGCGTGTTTGATATCAAAAAGATGGTATGGGAGGACAGGTGAATGGGAGGGGTGAGGGAAAAGGGGGAGATGGGAAGGGGGGGGTTGGGAGTAGGAAAAGAGAGCATTTACATGCCAGATTAAATGCTGTAGATACTTTCATAACCACTGAAGCCATGTTGCTTAGAGATGATCAAGCACTTACAGTGTTGGTTTACTCTGCTTGCTTTTCACTTGAAGAAAGGTTTGCATATAAAACAGATTCTCTCTCTCTCTCTTTCTCTTTTCTGTGTGTGGTGGTGTGGTGTGTGTGTGTGTGTTGGTGTGTGTGGTTTGTGTTGTGTGTGTGTGTGTGTGGTGCGCTCGCGCGCAGTGGTGTGTGTGTGTGTGGGGTGTGTGTGTGTGTGTGGTTTTTGTTGTCTTCCCTGCACTAGCCATGTGCAATGTCCCCAGACTGTTCATTCTGGTTCTCCATAACCACCTTCATGTAGAATTGTTTCCCGTCACCAAATTTTTGGGTATCAATAATATCTTAGCTCTTGAGCTGAAGCTTTGAAACAAGGACAGTTGTGCACGCACAGTGGCACTAAGTCTGTGTTGGCTGAATCTGCCACATTAGTTTATTTTCATGTGTGTGTGAAGGAGTCACAAAGGAGAATAATCACACTCCCAAGCCACCATCTGGGCAGCATTTTCACAACAGATGGAGTTTAAAAACCCCAGCCTATAAGAACCAATGGAGTTTCACGAAGTACTACAAACCACAGAAAAAAAGGCTCTCTCAAGCAAATGCTTTAAAATCATTAAGCGTAAACAAATCAGAAGTATTCTAGAATGGCAAAGAATGCAAAAAGTTATAGAAGAGTGGAACCAAAACAAAGACAAATCAGATAAATACCTTTTCCACACACTGAAAACTGCAAACTGCCACGTAGTGAGTTGAAAGGTTTGGTTGGGGGACACAGCTGTGGTTAACACTGAACAAACTCGCTCTTCACCAGAGCAAGGTGTGCAGACTGCTTCAGCTCAGAGGGATGTTGCAGAGTGAAGACCAGCACACCTGTGATTATATTTTGAGCTGAGGGTAGGAGTGAGAGGGAGTAAGAGGGGAAGGGGGACATGGAGGGTGGTAAGGGTTGAACTGCATGGTCTCTTTGATTGACAGGGGGGGTGGTTTAACCTGTCGTATGATGTCCATATGGAGAGAACGGAGGGGGAGGGAGGGTAAGGACAAGAGGGGAAAGAGGCTCAGCCACCAGTGCTTTCAATCACAGTTTGCGGGTAGGGGAAAGGGTGCAAGAGGGGAAGGGGGGGACATGGAGGGTGGTAGTGCGTTTAAATGCGTGGTCTTTAGATTGACAGGGGGGTGTGTGTTTAACCTGCGTGTGATGTCACATTGGGAGAACGGAGAGGGAAGAGAGAGGAGGGACCAGAGGGCGGCAAGGGTGTGATGGGATAGTGAATGTGCTGGCTATTCCTGTGATGGACAGGGGCATTCGTAGGTGTCGGGTAGTGGACGGCCAGTGGAAGGTGGAAGAGAGGTTAAGGAAGGGAGGGAGGGGACGAAAGGGAGAGCGGGCAGTGGATTTTGTTTTTCTTTGTCTTAAGCAACATGTGGGTTGTTGCAGTAAGAGGTTGTGGACTAACTCTCTTCTCCCCCCCCCCCTCTCTCTCTCTCTTTCTCTCTCTCTCTCTCTCTCTGTGTGTGTGTGTGTGTGTGTGTGTCTGTTTGTCGTGTGTGTGTGTGGGTTTGTGTGTGTGTGTGTGTGTGTGTGTGTGTGTGTGCGTGGAGGTTATGATGATAATCCATGTGCGCAGCCACCATGGAAGACCTGGTTTGAATATGGATTTTGTGCATGTGGTCGTAGGTTGAATCCATTTGTTTATGTATTTCTGTTATCAATTCATTGTTCCCATCTCTTTCAGCTGCTGCTATTTTTTGTAGTGTTGCTGCACTTATCATTACTGCTATCAGTACTAATCTTATTTCTCGTCGAACGGTACCTCTGCTGTCATTCAATTGAGCATTGCATTACCTTTCCACCATATTATTTTTTTTTGCAATATTATTTAATACCCTTTATTACTTCTTCAACCTATCACTATCATAATGACTGTCTTCATCATCACATCATTACAAAACAATACTGATTGTCATTGTTGTTGTTATACTGTCACTATCATTTATACCACTATACTTATGATCATTATGTCCTATAATCACTAATACCATTGCCAGCTTTAATGAAGAATTAATAGTAGTAATGCTTAGATACAATACTACATACCCCCCCCCCCCCTCCCCGGAGAGAGAGTAATATTGTGTATAGGTGTTAGCATGTTGCCCCCCCCCCCCCCCCCCCCCTCCCAGTCAGTATTTTAAAACCCTTATCTCCGATTATTTCTCTCACACACAACTCACAGCATCTTCTTCCTTTCCCCTCTCACTACACTTTTCTCTATTTGCCACAGCAATCTTTCTTTATTCAGATACTTGTCCCCTTCCCTTTTCTTCTTCTGGTTTCCTTTAATTTCATATACTAATTTCCTCTGCAAGAGCTTCTCTTCCCCTCCCCCTCTTTCCTGTGCATATGTGTGTAGGGGTTTGTAACTATGAGGAAACACACACATGCATGTGCTCGCGCGCCACACACCCACACACACACACACACACGCACGCACGCACGCACGCACCACGCACGCACGCGCGTGCGCGCACGCACGCGCGCGCACACACACACACACACACACACACTTCCTTTTCCTTCTCTCTCTCTCTCCCCCTCTCTCTCTCTTTCTCTCTCTGTCTCTCTCTCTCATCTCTCTCTCTCTCTCTCTCTCTCTCTCGCTCTTCTCTCTTCCTGTAACCCTCTCCCTCTCCTCTCCTCCAATACTACTTTTAAGTTTTCACTCTTTGATCATTCCTATTACTTTTCACCTACTGTTTGATATTTCTAACATTACAGTATTTATCGTTACCACCTTCTTCCTGCTCCAGCACTATTAACTTTTACTCGTTTACCATCTCCATTCCTGTTGACCTACTATTTCCGGTACTAAATTACTTTCATTATTATTGCTCTCAGTTGCACTGTCATCACATCATCATTAAAAAAAGTGTTTAAAATATAGTAGTAATAATAATAAAATAAATCAAAAGAAAAGAAAGAAAAAAAATAGAAATAAAAAAATAAATAAAATGAAATAACATCAAATTTTTATATAAAAAAAAGCCTGGGATAAGCGTTTTGAATGTTCTCAGCTCTCTCTTAATTTGCATGTTTTGATTTGATACAACCCTTCTTTCATTATACATCATCGTTTGTGATATAACGATTTTTTTGTATGCTTCTCTCTCCTCTCTATCCTCTCTTCTCTCCTCTCTCTCTCTCTCTCTCTCCTCTCTCTCCTCTCTCTCTGTGGCAAATCTCAACCCATAGTATATCCATACCCTGAGTGACAGGCAGTTTTAAAAAAATATATCGCTTCTACCCTGCTTAAGCATAAGTCAGTATCATACAAATCAACCTTACTCTCTCTCTCTCTCTCTCTCTCTCTCTTCTCTCTCTCTCTCTCTTTTTTTTTTTTTTTGTGCATGCGCTTGTACACTTTTGTGTGTGCTCATGCGCTGTGCGAGCATGTGTGCATGCGTGAGCACACAGGTACATGTGTGTGTTGTGTGTGTGTGTGTGGTGTGTGTGTGTGTGTGTGTGTGTGTGTGTGTGGTTGTGTGTGTGAGTGAATAGAATATAATAGTGCTGAACAATTAAATAGTGGAGAAAACAAGTGCAGGCTAACAATTCTCCAGTCATTATAGTAATGACTTGGCAAAGATTTGAATTTAAAAAAACAAAAAACATTAAAAATGAAGAAAATGGGGGAATATAATTATAAATATGAGAAACCCTTCACTAGCTGCCTGAGGAACCATCGTACTCCCCTTCGAATATAGTAGTATAGAATAAATTTGATTATCATGAAACCTCAGGGTTTATGAGACACAATATGGTTAATCATAGAAGAACAAAACCATCATACACAATTTTCCCTAATAATGAGTGAACACCCTCATAGTCATTAACTGGCTTGGAACAATTATTGAAGCATTAATATTAAGACATTGTATGCCTTTCATTAAAATATTTCTGTTGGCATCAAACTTTTCACAGTGATCAAGAAAATGAACTTCGTCTTCCAATACATTGCAACGATTGCAAAGCCTTTGTTCTCTAGATATATGCAATATCTTTTTTTTTCCATTTTTAAGTCACGGGCACATATCCGAAGTCTTGTTAAGGTTTGTCTGTGCCTCAAATCTGTACAGTGAGTAAATCATCTTCTGTTTGATATTCTTTTACAATAGTGTTGTAAAAATCAAATTTTGATGGAAAAAAAAAAAAAGAGAGGGGTTATTTACCGTCAAGGACATAGACAAAGTACAGGACAAGACACAATGCATTTTGACCTCTTGGTCTTCTTCGGGCAAAAACAAATAACATTAGGACAGTGAAAACGAGAACGAGAAACCACTTATCTTCTGATATTTGAAGCACGACAAAAATGTCCGCCGGACGAAACGAGGCCACCCAGGACGGGATCATGGAGAAAAAATAGTGAGGGGGGGGGGGGGGTAAAGGGTTGGTGGTGAAACAATGGGTTTGTAGCTTGTTTGTAAATGGTATGATATATTAGT
>CM031625.1:6784682-6789682 GCA_018398815.1 Conus ventricosus | reverse complement strand
CACACACACACACACACACGTACACACACATCCTCACACACACACACACACACACACACACACACACACACACACACACACACACACACACACACACACACACACATTAAAAGAACATTTAAACCCTGATGGGTGATGATCATTTGATAACAACAGCGCTATAGGATGATGATCATTTTTCTAACTGGGAAAAATGCAGTGGCATTGGTACAATAATGCCTGTATAAAGGAAATGGTCAATGACTGAAGGATGATGATCATTGTCATAACTGGGATTAAAGGTGCTGTGGGATGCTGATCATTGTCATAGGTAAAATGTTGTTGTAGAATTAGTATAATGATGCAGGCTGAGGGAGGGGGGGGGAGAAAAATCAATGGGTGATCGTTTGAGATCAACAGTACTACAGGGTGGTCTTCTTTTTCTTCGTTCACTCAGACAGGAACCCTGGAGGTATTGGCAAAGGCTGCTGTATGTCAGAGGCCCTCCAGTGGTCATTAAGGCTTTCCCCTCATCGTGTGTTGGCAGGCTAGGTTTCTGCTCTAAGTTTTGATGGAAATGTTTCGCTGTCATTGGGCTGTACTGCATGGATAATTTCAAGACTCGCCAGTGTGGAATATTGGACATGTGATGTCTCAGCATGGAGTGCCCTGTCCTCAGTCTCACAATCCTCACTTGGTCTGATCTGGTCAGCAGGTAGTATGCATCCCTCTTGTTGAAGTCTGGGTGCTGCTCAAGCCATCTTCTTTTTTGCTTCTCCTTGAAAGATACTTTTGATTTCTTCAAAGGAGATTTCCTGTTCCAGTTAGGGCTGCTGTCCCCTTCCTTTGCCAATTGGTCACTTCCTCATTGCCATATATAATCGCAGTATGAAGTGTTCACTGGATGACAGTATTCTCAGTCACTGATGGATGGTGATCATTTGAGATCAGCAGTACTATAGGGTGATGATCATTGTCATGAAAGTGGAATGATGTAGTGGCATTAGTACAATAGCGCAAGTTGGGAGAATAAAGGAAAATATCAACGACTGGTTGATGATGATCATTGTCATGAGTGGGATCAACAGTTCTGTAGGATGATGGTCACTGTGATAAGTGAAATAATGTGGTGGCATTAGTATAATATTGCCAGATGAGGAAGGGGCGGGAGGGGGATGATAACTGATGGGTGATGATCATTTATCATTTGAGATTAACAGTACTTTAGGATGATGATCATTGTTATATAAGTGGGATAATGTGACTTTGGGTGTCATAATGCTGGTTGGGGAATGAAGGAGGTGATCAATGATTGATGGATGATGATCATTGTCATGGTATAAGTATGATCCACAGTAGTGTAGGATGATGTTCATTTTCAAAAGTGGAATATGGTATTGGCCTTAGTATGATAATGCCAGTTGGGGGAATAAAGGAAATGATCAATGACTGATAGATGATGATGATTGTCATCAGTGAGATCTGCAGTACTATAGGATGATGACCATTGTCATAAATGAAATAATGTGGTGGCATTGGTGTAATAATGCGGATGGGGTGGAAAAAGGAAAATGATTGATGACTGATGGATGATGATCATCGTCATGAGTGAAATAATATGATAGCATTCGTATGATAATGCCAGTTGAGGAGGAAATTGTAAATGATCAATGACTGATGGATGGTGATCGTTGTCCTAAGTGAGATCAACACTATAACACACACACACACACACACACACACACACACACACACACACACACACACACAACACACACACACACACACACACACAAAGGGGCACACACACACAGACAGCAAATGGGTGGTGATCATAATGATAATTGTCATATGTGCGGATATGTGTATAAAAAAAGAAACATAGACACATGCACACACATCCAAGCATACATATATACAGAGGGGAGACACACACACGCTAGCATTCATATACACAGAGGGGGGACATAATGTGAACAGACAAGGGAATGGAAGTGGTCGATGAAGAAATGCGGGTTGATATGTTTTTAAAAAAATGAGGGGGCAGTATAAAGAGGGGAAAGAAGGAACATAGCTTTAAGTTAATGTAAGGTAAATACATGGGCGTAAGGTGGTGTGGGTGTGAGTGCGATTTGGTGAGGATATAGTTTAGTGGGTTGGTTTTGCGGTGGTGGATAGGTGTAATGTAGTTTTAGGATGTTGATGATATGGGAGTGAAGGAAGAAGGGCGGGGGTGGGGGGGGGAGAAAGGGGGAGGCGGGAGGATCACTTACCTGGCCTACCCCTTATGCTATGGAAAGATGGAGGGGAAGGAGTTTCATGTGAGGTGGTAGTGTAAAATCAGGTGTAGGAAAACAAGCGGAAAGGAGAGGGTAGGTCTGTGGGTAGGCAGTGGATTGGAATAGGACATGGGAGAGTGTGGTGGAAAGCGAAAGGTGAAAGGAGGGGGCTGTAACTTCTGTATGAAGTGGGTAGTAGGGGTTATGGTGGTGGTGGTGTTGTGTGTGTGTGTGTGGTGTGTGTGGTGTGTGTTGGTGAAGATAATATTGCCGATTGGTGTTGAAGTGGGCTGGCTTACCCTTAAGCTCGGAAAGATGGGAGGGGCAGGAAGATTCATGTGAAGGTGGTAGTGTAAAATCAGATGCAGGAAAATAATAAAATCAATCAATCAATCAATCAAATAAATAAATAAAGTTTAAACAAATGAAAATAAAAATAAGATTGAAATAAAATAAAATAACTGGAGGGTGGCTGTAACTTCTGTATGAAGTGGTAGTGAGGGGTTTGGTGTGGTGGGGTGTGTGTATGTTGATGTGTGTGTTGGTGGAAGATATTGCCGACTGGTGTTACTGTTGAATGTTGATGCCTTGGGCTGAAGCGTGCCAAGTTTCGCAATGAGATGGGACCTCTTGAGCTGTACGTTCAAAGCTATCACTCTGTGATTGCCAGTGCCAAGACTTTCACATGGTTGATGTTGTGTTGGGGGTGGTTGAAATGTTGGCAACGGGTTTAGGTCAGTGGTGACGGATGTCAGCCAGGTGTTCAGAGATACGTGTCTCCAGTGTGCGGGATGTTTCACCTACATAGATCTTTCCACACAGCTGGCAGTGATAGCCAATACAATGTTGTGGTTCGGACAGGAGAATGTGCGTTAATTGTGAAAGAGTCTTTGGGGCCCTGTAGATGGTGTCTAATTTGGCGAGGGGCAGATTTTGCAATTAGGTTTCGAGCAGGGGTGAGTACCTGGTGTGTAGGTGTGGAGATTTTGTTTAATTTGGACCGCATGAGAAGATTTTTTTTAGGTTTTTATCACGTTTGAACCCGATTCCTTCCAGACCTATGTGCACGGCTTTTATACACATGCATACACACTCTTAAGCTGCTGACACACGAGCCTTTTCGTCCGCACAGTTGAGACGGAACGTTTGAACCTGTGCGGTCCGACCAGTCAGTGTCGAACGACGGAGTGCTTCACGATAGTTTTAAAACCTTCGAGTTCGATCCCACATGCCGCTTCAAAGGACTGTACAATTGAATACGAAGCTTTTTCTCGAATATTTAGATTCTTATAAATTTTATGAGTTGACATTCCAAAGCACATCATGGCCTTGGTACGATTCAATCAAATGTTTGGTCTCCGAATCGGACAGTCTGACCGCCTTGCTGGACGACGCCATTTTTCCTTTGTCATGGGTGTTGGCTCAATGCTGAGCGTTGATTGGTTGGAGATACTAGCTGTCCGTTTCGAATAGATCACGGTGTATCTCGAACGGTCGGGTTCAACTGGATGCCGAAGTCCGTTTCAGATGTACGTTTACTATGACAGACGCTACGTTTGGGATCGGTTTGACCGGTGCTTTCGAAGCGTACGGGCGGGGAGGCTCGTGTGTCAGCCGCTTTACACACACACACACACACACACCACGCACGCACGCACGCACGCACGCACGCACGCACGCACGCACACACCACACACACACACACACACACACCACCACTCACGAACAACACAAACACAAACACACAGAGACAGACACATAGAGACTCAAACGCACACACATACATACACACACGTGCGCGCGCGCGCGCGCGCACGCACGTACGCACACATCTGTATGCAATTGTTCACCTACAAGATCAAGCCCACTTCTTACCCTTGTCCCATTCACACCCTTTCCTCCCTGTCTCCCTCCCTCCCCATGCTGGCTGTTCTTATTCACCCCTTTTTCACACACTGTCTTGTTCGTGACGACTGCGAGCAGGGAGTTATTGTTTTGTGCAGTTATGAAGTTTGTTCATTGAAATGTCTGAACAGGATGTCTGTTAAAAATGCACTTGTCTGTCTTGCATTAAGTATTAAGAAAAAGAAACACCCGAAGGTGCTGGGGAGGACCCAGAGAAGCACTGTCTTCACCTGCCTTTAGAGCAGTCCTGTACCACCCTTGGAGGCCTGCGCTGTGTTGACGATGGTACATCTTGCATTAAGTATTCTATTAGCAACACTTTAGACATTGTTTCCTGTGTTTTCAGTATTTTGGCTCACTGTAAAAATAAAAAAATAAAAAAAACCGTACATTTTGCGCTTTTTGTGTTTTAACTGTATACTGCCTTTAACTTCTGGCTGATAAATGAAATGAACTCTATGGGACATGTTCATGGACAACAATCGTGGACTCACAGCACGTAAGACACAAACATTTCACAGCAGATTCCATGAAAACCTTGTTCAGAGATGTCCCACCTGATGCAATCTTTGAATTTTTGAAAAAGAGATTCATATTTTTGTCATCGGATCTGAGATTTTATAGAGGAAAGATTTTTATCAACATTTCGGGTAGGTTTTTAGAAGATGTATTTTAAAGAGTTGTGTGAATGATGACTTTCTGTGTGTTGATTTTAATGTGGTGACAGTCCTGATGTGGCCCTTTGCGGTCGGCGGGTAAAGCAACATTACCTTAGCTTACCTTACGTAAGAAACATAAAAGCTTGGATTTGGGGGCAGGATCTTTTTTTTGTACTTT
>CM031625.1:6771097-6783682 GCA_018398815.1 Conus ventricosus | reverse complement strand
ACAAATATATCTATAACCTCATGTACCTGTGAAATACTTACAGCGTCAGACATGAACATATCTAAAACCCTTTCATTAACCTGTGCATACTTTACAGTGATCAGGACACAAATATATCTATAACCTTCATTAACCTGTGCATACTTTACAGTGAGACTGCTGGAATGCATGAATATATCTATAACCTTCATTAACCTGACACGAATATATCAATAACCTTCATTAACCTGTGCGTACTTTACAATGAGTCAGGACACAGATATAATCTATAACCTTCATTAACCTGACACGAATATATCAATAACCTTCATTAACCTGTGCGTACTTTACAATGAGTGAGGAACGAATATATCTGTAACCTTCATTAACCTGTGCACACTTTACAGTGAGTCAGGACACGAATATATCTATAACCTTCATTAATCTGTGCAAAGATCGCACCAGTGGAACATCTCTGAACAAGTTTTCATGGAATCTGCTGTAAAATGTTTGTGTCTACGTGCTGTGAGTCCACGATTGTTGTCCATGAACATGTCCCATAGAGTTCAATTCATCTATCAGCCAGAATTAAAGGCAGTATACAATTAAAACACAAAATGCGCTAAATGTACGTTGTGTGTGTGTGTGTGTGTGTGTGTGTGTGTGTGTGTGTGTGTGTGTGAGTGTGTGTGTGTGTGTGTGTGTGTGTGTTTTACTGTGAGCCAAAATAATGAAAACACAGGAAATAATGTCTAAAGTGTTGCTAATAGAATACTAAGCAAGATAGACAAGTGCATTTTTAACAGACTTCCTGTTCAGACATTTCAATGAACAAACTTCAAAACTGCACAAAACAATAACTCCCTGCTCGCAGTCGTCACGAACAAGACAGTGTGTGAAAAAGGGGTGAATAAGAACAGCCAGCATGGAGGGAGGGAGACAGGGAGGAAGGGGGAATGGACAGGGTAAGAAGTGGGCTTGATCTTGTAGGTGAAAAATTCCATACAGATGTGTGCGTGCGTCGCGTGAATCTCCCTTCCATTCCCATCTTTTCCCTAGCATAAGGGGTAGGCCAGGTACGCGACCCTCCTGCCTCCACCCCCTCCCCCCCCCCCCCCCTCCACCCTAAAACCCCTCTGCTCCTTCCCTTCACTCGCATATCATCAACATCCTAAAACTACATGCACCTATCCACCACCGCAACACCAGCCCACTATAACCCTGCACCAAATCACACTCACACCCACACCACCGTACCCCCATGCATTTACCTCACATGAACTTAAATCTCTGTTCCTTCTTTTCCCCTCTTTAATACTGCCCCTCTTTTTTTTAAAAAACATATCAACCCCGCATTTCTTCATCGACCACTTCCATTCCCTTGTCTGTTCACATTGTGTCCCTCTCTGTGTATATGATGCTAGGGTGTTGTGTGTGTGTGTGTGTGTGTTGTGTGTGTGTGTGTGTGTGTGTGTGTGTGTGTGTGTGTGTGTGTGTGTGTGCGCGCGCGTGCGCGCGCGCGCGCGCGCGTGTGTATGTGTGTGTGTGTGTGTGTGTGTGTATGTGTATGTGTGTGTGGATGTGTGTGTGTGTGTGTGTGTGTGTGTGTGTGTGTGTGTGTGTGGTGCGTGTGCGTGCGGTGTGTGTGCGTGTGTGTGTGTGCGTGCGAGCGTGCGTGCGTGCGTGTGCATGCATGTGTGTGTGTGTGTGTGTGTGTGTGTGTGTGTGTGTGTGTGTGTGTGTGTGTGTGTGTGTGTGTTGATCTCACCTATGAATACGATCACCATTCATCAGTCATTGATCACTTCCAATTTTCTCCTCAACTGGCATTATTATACCAAGCTATCATGTTATCTCACTTATGACAATGATCAACATCCTGTAGCACTGTTTATCACACACTTATGATAATGGATCATCATCCATCAGTCATCAATCATTTTCCTTTTTCCACCCCAACCAGCATTATGCACCAATGCCACCACATTATTTCATTTATGACAATGGTCATCATCCTATAGTACTGTAGATCTCACTGATGACAATCATCATCATCTATCAGTCATTGATCATTTCCTTTATTCCCCCAACTGGCATTATCATACTAAGGCCAATACCATATTCCACTTTTGAAAATGAACATCACCTACACACACTGTGGATCATACTTATACCATGACAATGATCATCATCCATCAATCATTGATCCACCTCCTTCACACCTTCATTCCCCCAACCAGCATTATGACACCAATGTCACATTATCCCACTTATATAACAATGATCATCATCCTAAAGTACTGTTAATCTCAAATGATAAATGATCATCACCCATCAGTTATCATCCCCCCCCCTTCCTCATCTGCAATATTATACTAATGCCACCACATTATTTCACTTATCACAATGACCATCATCCTACAGTACTGTTAATCTCACTCATGACAATGATCATCATCAACCAGTCTTGATATTTTCCTTTATTCTCCCAACTTGCGCTATTGTACCAATGCCACTATATTATTCCACTTACATGACAATGATCACATCCTATAGTACTGCTGATCTCAAATGATCACCATCCATCAGTGACTGAGAATACTGTCATCCAGTGAACACCTTCATACTGCAATATATATGGCAATGAGGAAGCTGACCAACTGGCAAAGGAAGGAGGACAGCAGCCCCAACTGGAACAGGAAATCTCCTTTGAAGAAATCAAAAGTATCATCAAGGAGAAGCAAAAAAGAAGATGGCTTGAGCAGCACCCAGACTTCAACAAGAGGGATGCATACTACCTGCTGACCAGATCAGACCCAGTGAACATTGTGAGACTGAGGACAGGGCACTCCAGACTGAGACATCACATGTCCACAATATTCCACACTGGCGAGTCTTGAAATTATCCATGCAGTACAGCCCCAATGACAGCGAAACATTTCCATCAAAACTTAGAGCAGAAACCTAGCCTGCCAACACACTGATGAGGAGAAAGCCTTAATGACCACTGGAGGGCCTCTGACATACATCAGCCTTTGCCAATACCTCCAGGGTTCCTGCCTGAGTGAACAAAAAAAAAAGTAGACCATCCTGTAGTACTGTTGATCTCAAACGATCAGCCATTGTTTTTTTTCTCCCCCCCCCCCCCCCCCCCCGCTCCCTCAACCTGCATCATTATACTAATTCTACAACAACATTTTACCTATGACAATGATCAGCATCCCACAGCACCTTTAATCTCAGTGATGACAATGATCATCAGCCTTCAGTCATTGACCATTTCCTTTATACAGGCATTATTGTACCAATGCCACTGCATTATTCCAGTTAGAAAAATGATGATCATCCTATAGCGCTGTTGTTATCAAATGATCATCACCCATCAGGGTTTAAATGTTCTTTTAGTGTGTGTGTGTGTGTGTGTGTGTGTGTGTGTGTGTGTGTGTGGTGTGTGTGTGTGTGTGTGTGTGTGTGTGTGTGTGTGTGTGTGTGTGTGTGTGTACGTGTACGTGTGTGTGATGTTTATTGGCATGTCAACATTTTCCCCATTGATCATTTCCATTTATGTCCTTTCCAACTAGTACTATTATACTACTATCCTAATACAGACACTATTACACTTCCCACAGTTAGTGTCATTATGATCATAATTCACCCACAACACCGTTTTCATGTTTTTGTCACACACCCCCCCTTTGGGGTGTGTGTGTGTGTGTGTGTGTGTGTGTGTGTGTGTGTGTGTGTGTGTGTGTGTGTGTGTGTGTGTGTGTGTGTGTATAAACACATGATACCCGTTCGTCATTGATCATTTCTATCTCTTCTCAACCAACACGGTCATATTAATGCCAACACATTATTTCACCTGCTACAATGAACACCATCACACAGTATTGTTTACTTTTTTAACGACACTATTTGCATGAATTTTCCAACCCCCCGCCCTGCACATATGTATGTGTGGTGGGGAGATATGAGCTCTCCCTCTCTCTTTCGCTCTGCCCCTCCCCATTGCCCACTCCCCCCCCCTTTTTTTTGCCCCCCCCCCCCAATGATACCTTATCACCCATTGATCATTTCCATTACCTTCCAAAACTATCCACGTATAACTACTATCATCACAATCACCACCCATTAAAGTCGTTTATATATATATATATATATAATTATATATATATATATATATATATATATATATATATATATATATTGTTGTTCTTTATTTTCTTCTTTTTGGGGGCCCCACTGAGCACTATTATCAATCCACCAAAATCACTACCATCACTAATATATCATACCATTCTACAAAACAAGCTACAAACCCCATTGTTTCACCACCACCCCTTTACCCCCCCCCCCCCCCCCCCCTCACTATTTTTTCTCCCTGACCCCGCCTGGGGGGCCTCTTTCCCGCCCGGCGGACATTTTGGTCGTCGCCAAAATCAGAAAAAAGTGGTTTCTCGTTCTTCGTTTTCACTGTCAAATGTTATTTTTTTTTTTGCCCGAAGAAACCCAAGAGGTCAAAGCTTGGTCTTGTCCGTACTTGTCTAGTCCTTGCGGAAATAACCCCCTTCTTTCTTTTTTTTCCAAAAATTTGATTTTAAAACACTTTTGTAAAAAAATAAAAAACAGAAATGATTTACTCACTGTACCGTTTTGAGGCACAGAAAAACCAACAAGATTCGGATATGTGCCCGTGCTTAAAAATGGAAAAAAAAAGATTCTGATATATCTGAGAAAAAAGGGGCTTTGCAATCGTTCAATGTATTGGAAACAAAAGTTCATTTTCTTGACACTGTAAAAGTTTGATGCTAACAAAAATTTTTAAAATGAAAGGCATACAATTTTTAAATATTAATGCTTCAAATATTTTTCCCAAGCCATTAAGACTACAAATGTTCACTCATTTTTAGGAAAAATTGGGTTTATGATGGTTTTTTTCTTCTATTAACCATATTGTGTCTCAAAACCCCAGGTTTCTGAAAATCAAATTTATTCTATACTATATATTTCGAAGGGAGTCGAGGGTTTCCCTCAGGCACTAGTAAAGGGGTTTTCATATTAAATATTTTCCCCCCATTTTCTCTTTTTTTTTTTTTTTTAAAATTAAATTTTTCCCAAAGTATTACTAAAATACGAGAATGTTGTTTGCACTTGTTTTCTCCACATTTAATTGTTCAGCACTATTAATTCTTTAAACCCACACACTCACACCCCACACACACACACACACACACACACACACACACACACACACACACACACCCACACAATGTACCTGTGTGCTCACGCATGCACACTGCCGCAAAAGCGCATGGCACCCCAAAAAAAGTGATTTAAAAGCGGCACAAAAGAGGAAGGGAAGAGGAGAGAGGAGAGAGAGAGAGAGAGAGAGAGAGAGAGAGAGAAGTAAGGTTGATTTGTATCATATGACTTATGCTTAAGCAGGGTAAAGGATTTTTTTTTTTTAAAACTCCCTGTCACTCAGGTTGGGGAATACTAGGGTTGAGATTTGCCAAGAAAGGGGAAGAGAGAAGAGAGAGAGAGAGAAGAGAGAAGGAGAGAGAGAGAGAGGAGAGAGAGAAGAGAAGAGAGAGAAGCAACAAAAAAATCGTTATATCACAAACGTGATGTTAGAAAAAGGGTTTATCAAATCAAAACAAAAAATTAAGAAGGGAACTGAGAAATCAAAACGTTATCCCAGGTTTTTTTTTAATTTGAGTTTTTTCTTTTTATTTATTTTTTTTTTTTCTATTTTTTTTTTTTCTTTTCTTTTTTTGATTTACTTATTATTTTTACTCTTTTTTAAAAAAAATTTTTTTAAGATGATGTGATGACAGTGCAACGAGAGCAATAATAATGAAAGAAATATTAGTACCGAAATAGTGGTAACGGGAATGGAGAGGTAAACAGTAAAATTTAATAGTGCTGTGGAGCAGGAAGAAGGGGTAAGGTAAATACTGAAATTTTTTAGAAAAATTTCAACAGTAGGGTGAAAAGAATAGGAATGATCAAAGAGTGAAAACTGAAAAGTAGTATTGGAGGAGGGGGAAGGGGAGGGTTACGGAAGAGAAGAGAGAAGAGAAAGAGAGAGAGAGAGAAGGAGAGAAGAGAAGAAAGAGAAGGGGGGGGGGGAGAGGAGAGAAGGAAAGGGAAGTGGTTGTGTGTGTGTTTTGGGGTGTGTTGTGGTGTGTGTGTGTGTGGTGTGTGGGGTGGGGTGCGGCGCGTGCGCGCACGCGTGCATGCTGCGTGGTACGTGCGTGCGTGTGTGTGCTGCGCGCATGCGCGTTTTTTCCTCATATTACAAACCCTACACACACTGCACAGGAAAGGGGGAAGGGGAAAGAGAAGCTTTTGTAGGGAAAATAGATAAAAAATTAAAGGAAAACCAGAAGAAGAAAGGGAGGGGAAAGTACCTGAATAAACAAGATTATGTGATAAATAGAAGTGTAGTGAGAGGGAAAGGAAAGATACTGTGAGTTTGGGAAGGAATAATCGGAGATATGGTTTACATACGACTGGGGGGTGGGGGGGGGGGGGGGGGGCAACTACAACACCTAAAAACCAATATTACTCTCCCCCTTTTCTTTCTTTTTTTTTTGAATACGTTATTTGTCAAATATTACTCCTCTCCTTTTTTTTCTTTTTTTTGAATAGTTTATTGTGTCTAAGCATACTACTTTTAATTCTACTTAATGTGGCAATGGTTTTAGTGAAATGGACAAATTTGTCATAAGTATAGTGATATTAATGATAGTGACAGAAATAACAAAAAATGACACAGTTTGTTTAATGATGGTGATGTAGACAGTCATTATGAGGGGATATGTTGAGTAGAAATAAAGGATTAAATAATATTGGCAATAAAAAATTTTTGGTAAAGGGGTATTAAAAGCTGAATGAATGACAGCAGGGGGTACCGTTGGCGGGTAAAAAGAAGTTGAAGCGTAATATAAGTGCACAACACTAAAAAAATAGCAGCGCTGGAAAGAGAGGGGAACAATGAATGATAACAAATCCCAAAAAAAAAGGGATTCAAACCTAACCTTCATAAAGAAATCCAATAAAACACGTCTCCAGGTGGCTGGCCCCTTTGGGAAATTTATCATATAACCTTCACACACACACACCACACCACAACACACACAAAACCACACAAAACAACCAAGAGGGGGGGGGGAGAGGAGAGAGTTAGTCACAACCACTCACTGCAACATCACACATGTTCTTTAAACAAATGAAAAAAAATCCACTCCCCCCCTATTTTTCGCCCCCCTCCCCCCCTTTCCCCTTTACTTTTCCCCCTCTCCCCTCCTTCCACTGCCGTCTCTACCGCACACGTGCCCCCTGCCCATCACAGGTACCCAGAAACTTCACTACCATCACCCCTGCCCCCTCGGGCCCCTCCCCCCCCCCTTTTCCCCCAATGTGACATCACACAAAGGGTTAAACCACCCCCCTGTCATCAAAAGCCCACGAGTTCAACGCACTACCACCCTCCATGTCCCCCCCCCCTTCCCTCTTGCACCCCTCACCCCTACCCTCAGAAGACGTAATCACGGGGGTTTTCTGGGCCTCTTCCCCCCTCTTGCCTTTCCTCCCCCTTCCGTTCTCCCCATTTGGACATCATACACGGAAAAACCACCCCCCCTTCAATCAAAGAGACCACCAGTTTAACGCATACCACCCTCCTTTCCCCCCCCTTCCCCCTTTTAAACTCCCCTCACCCCTACCCTCAGCTCAGAATAAAACCCGGTTTTGCGGGGGCCTCTTCATTCTAAAAACACCGCTGAGCGAAGCAGTCTCCCCAACCCCTTGCTCTGGTGAAGTGCGGTTTTTTCAGTTTTAAACCACAGCTGTGTCGCCAACCCAAACCTTAACCACTCGTGGCAGTTTTGGGAGTTTTCAGTGTTGGGCAGGTATTTATCTGATTGTCTTTGTTTTTGGGTTCCACTTTCTACACGTTTTTTTATTCTTTTCCCCTTCTAGATACTTTTGATTTATTTATGTTAATGCGTTTTTTAAAAGATTTGCTTTAAAGCAGTTTTTTTTTCTGGGTTGTAGTACTTCAGGAAACTCCATATGGTTCTTTTTGGGGTGGTTCAGACCATCTGTTGGAAAAAGTGCCAATGGTGGCCGGGGGTGATTATTCTCCTTTTTACTCCCTTCACACCACTGCATCAATAATTGGGAGATTCACCAACCAGACTTGTGCCCCCCCGTGCTGTGCACAGCGTCCTTGTTTTCAAGGGTTTAGCTAAAAAGCTAGAGATATTTTTGATACCCAGAATTGGTGAAGGAAAACTACAGAAGGGGGTTATGGAAACCAGAATGAACATTGGGGGCATTTTCACATGGCTATGCGAGGGGCAACACACACACACACACACACACACACCACACAAACCCCCGCGCCGGCGCCGCACGCCCCCCCGCGCCAACACCACACACACACCACACACACCCAACACACACCCAAAAAAGAGAGAGAGAGAATCTTTTTTATAGCAAACCTTTCTTCAAGTGAAAAACAAACAATAAACCAACACTGTAAGTGCTTGATCACCTAAGCAACAGGCTTTTTTGGGTTTTGAAAGATCTACGCATAATCTGGGATTAAATGCTCTCTCTCCCCCACCCAACCCCCCCCTTCCCTCTCCCCCCTTTTCCCTCCCCCTCCCACATTCACCTTCCTCTCCATACCATCTTTTTTTATACAAACACCAAAAACCCCGCATTTTTACCACGGACCACAAAACAGACAGACAGAAAACAACTCAACACACACACACACCACACACACACACACACACCCCCAACACACACACCAAAACACACAAAGCATTTCTTCGTTCCCATTCTAAAAATACCCCTTTCTGTTCTTTAAGAACTGGGGGTACAAAAAGGAAAAATGATCGAATTCAAAGGGGCAAGTCTACTCGTATGCCTTGTTTTTGTTACAAAATTTACGAAACATACGTGGATCTACCCTTACCGTTTCTGGTTTTTTTTGGTTTTGTACTCCCGTTCTTAAAAAACGGGAGTACTTTTGAATGGGAATGAAGAAAAACGTGTGAGTGTGTGTGTTGTGTGTGTTGTGTGTGTGTGGTGTGTTTGGGTGTCTTTTGTCTGTCTTGGGGTCCGTGGTAAAAATTTTTCCACTCGCTCCCGACAAAACTACGGGGCGGGTCTTTTTGAAAATTTTAGGCATTTTCATTTGGGGGCAAGATGATGCCCACTTTTAGTTACCCTTACAGCCGTTACAACGGCTGTAACGGCCTGTAACGGTTTTTTTTCTTTATGGAAAATCTTTTAAAGACTTGACCCCTTTCGAAATTTGTAGGTATGTTTTTTGGGGCACGAATATGCCCGATGTTTTAGTTTACCGTTTTTAAACCCTTACTAACGGCTGTAATGGCCTGTAAAGGTTTTTTTTCTTTATGGAATATCTCAGAAAATACTTAGCCACCTTTATGAAAAATTTGCAGGTATGTTCTTATGGGGCACTGATAATGCCTGATGTTTTGTTTGCCCCTTTTTAGCCCTTTCTAACGGTTTTAAAGGCCCGTAACGGGTTTTTTTCTTTTTGGAATATTCAGAAAGTTCTTGGCCAATTTAAAGCGGTTTGGATTTATCTTTTGACAAATCGGGTCCTTGCCATGGTAAGTGATGTAATGCTGAAAAAGGATTAAACAACCGTTTAAAAACCGTTTTTTTCTGCCGTTATTCTTATATATAGGTGGATTTTGATGAATTTGGTTATAGAAAGGTTACACAACAAATGCACTTTATAAGGTTTTAAAATTTGACCGTTAAAAAAACCCTTTTTCTTGACATATTGTCCATTTTTTGGGTAAAATTTGGTATGTACACAGGCTTAGCCCAGTGGGACTAAAATACCTTCAAAAATGTTATTTGGTTTACAACCAAAACCGTTTTTTTTTGCCCTTATTTTTTATATTTGGATTTTTTAAAGCAATTTTGTATTGAAAGATCATCACACACAAATGGCACTTCTGCAGTGTTTCAAAAACTGCCCCCTTTTAAAAAACCCTTTTTTCTTGACTAGGCCCATTTTTAAAATTTAGTTTTACACAGGCTTTAGCCCCGTGAGGACAAAATACCAGTTTCCCAAAAGCGACACCGGTTTTAAAAAACCTTTTAAAACCCTTATTTTGCCTTTTTTTTATTCTCCAAAGCATTGGTCGATTTTTAAAACGTTTGGAAAACTGGGAAACGTTTATAGCTTCGCATCTTGTTTTTTTATTTTTTTTTTTTCATTTAGGATTGAACAAAATTTGGATGTCGGATTTGGGAAAAATGGTGCTAACCCCTTTTACTTCTTGGCCATGGCAAAACCCTCACAGGGGCAGGAGGTATATTGACTGTCCCGTCTTTCTGCCCGGCTGTTTGGGGCCCTTTTACGTTGTTTTTTAAAATCTTTACTGTTCCTCCCTGCTGACGTTTTTCACCTTGATTGTGGAGGACAAGCAAGGGGGGGTGGGGGTTTGGAGGGGACGACAAAGGGTGACAGACAGGAATGCATGTTTTGCATTTTTTTTGCCTAGTTGTCGTTTTCGTATATATATCGTTCTTGCTTTTTCTTTGTTGTCGTCAATATTGTTCTTGCTATGTCGTCGTTGTGCATATATATGTTCTTTCTAGTGTCGCGTTGTCGTATATAATTTTCTTGGTGTTAACATTTTCGTCAATTTGTTTTTTGCTAGTGTCGACTAATCGTCTATAATTGTTCTTGCTAGTGTTGACATGTCTTAAAACCTGCCTTTCACCGAAAGATCTCTATCCTTTAAAGGGTTTGGGAAAGGTTTGTTTTTTTGTTTTTGGGGTCGTCCCCACTTTTCTTGTCAGTGACCACTCTTCTCTCTCTCCTTCTCCCCCCTCTCTCTCTCCTCTCTCTCGCTTCCTCTCTCTTCTCTGTCCCGGGCCCGTCTGCTGCTCTGTCGTCCCTTTCTCCTCCTCCTCTCTCTCTCTCTCTCTCTCTCTATCTATTATCTATCTATTATCTATCTACTATCTATCCTCTTAAGCCTTCAAAACCACATTTTAATCCTTTCTCATGCCTTTCTTTAGAAAAAAAAATGTTGAATTCGTGATACCTTTTGGACTTGAAAATGAATCCTTTTGCATCACTGTTTATTTTTTCCCCAGACTAGCTTTCGTACTATTTTTGACAATTTTTTTAAGTCCCCTTTTCGATAGGAATATTTCTTAAAGCATTGTGTGTGTGTGTGGTGTGTGTGTGTGTGGTGTGGTGTAGTGTGTTGTGTGTTGTGTGGTGTTTGGTGTTGGAATCATCACTGCTTTTGTTATAAGCAGTTCTATAGTGTGTAACAGCATTAGCTAGCCAGAATCCTTCATCCATGAAGGGAGGAGAGCCAGGGGGAAAGCATCTTCTTCCTTATCTGTTACCCTTGGGAATAATTAATCTCTCTCTCTCTCTCTCTCTCTCTCTCTCTCTCTCTCTCTCTCTCTCTCTCTCTCTCTCTCTCTGTTGTGTCTCTCTGTGTCCGTCTATCTCTCTCTGTCTTTCCCTCTCTCTGTCTCTCTCTGTCTGTCTCTCTCTGTCTCTCTCTCTCTGTGTCTCTCTCTGTGTCTCTGTCTCTCTCTCTGTGTCTCTATCTCTCTCTCTCTCTCTCTCTCTCTCTCTCTCTCTCTCTCTCTCTCTCTCTCTCTCTCTCTCAGGCTGTCAGTCTGTGTCTGTCTGTGTATCTGTCTGTCTGTCTGTCTCACTTGCAAACTTTCACACACATGCATGCCGACAGTCGTACACATTAGAATAACTATGACTTTCATGCTGTCATTGATGTTCCAGTGAAACGGCTGATGCTTCGTAACAAGCTCCAAAAGAGAGTGAGTAAAACTGTTTACTGCAGGACTTGCTCAGAACCGACTTGCCTCTCTCTCTCTCTCTCTCTCTCTCTCTCTCTCTCTCTCTCTCTCTCTCTCTCTCTCTCTCTCTCTCTCTCTCTCTCTCTCTCTCTCTCTGTGACCCCCCCCCCCCCCTCCCATATGCTGCTAGGGAAGGATTTTGTACTTATAATCTTACACCATAAGTTTTCATTCCTGTTTTTTTTTCCCCTCACCCCTCCTCGTTTTCCATTTTAAAAAATCTCTCACAACTCATCATCATAATTGTGAAGCCTGGAGCATGGGCGACCACCCAACCAGGCGTGTCGCCACGTGGCGGACAGGGGGATGCCCCCAGATAGGAGGGTTGGCTGCGAAATAAGTCAGGCTTTCGTGGTGGAATAGGTAGTCCCTGACCAAAGGGTGATGTTCCTAGCAGGGTGGGGTGGGATAATAGGTGTCGCTGTTATCTCCACTGAAATACCCATATATCCAATGACAGGTGGCACTGTTATATCCACTGAAATACCCCATATATCCAATGACAGGTCGCACTGTGATCTCCCCTGAAATACCCTCTATATCCAGTGACAGGTGGCACTGTGATCTCCACTGAAATACCCCTATACCAATGACAGGTGGTACTGTAATCTCCACTGAAATACCCTATATCCAATGACAGGTGGCACTGTGATCTCCACTGAAATACCATATTTCAATGAAGGTGCCAATTGAATACCC
>CM031625.1:6745992-6755992 GCA_018398815.1 Conus ventricosus | reverse complement strand
AACTAATGTTGTTATCAGTTGTTATTCCTAGCACTTTGAGGTATGTTACCTGTTCAACAGATTCATCTTTTAAGATGTACAGGAGGAAACTTAATAGTGAGATTTTGTCTTTTTGCCTGGGTGTGATTAGCATGGATTTAGTTTTTTGAGGGTGAAGCGACATGTGATTTAGTTCAGTTCATTTTACGAGGTCATTCGCACTATCTTGTAAAGTTTGTGCAAGAACATTAACATCAGAATGATTTGTGCGTATTGTTGTATCATCAGCAAAGAGTTCCCATGTGGATGTGATATGGAGAGGTAGATAATTGATGTAAATTGTGAACAGTAGGGGACCCAGGATAGAGCCTTGTGGGACGCCATAGGAAAGTGTTTGAAATGAAGAGATAGTTGTATTGATTTTCACACATTGTTGCCTATTTGCGAGATATGATTGAAACAGCGTGAGAGTTTTTGTGGATAAGCCATACAATTTCAATTTTCTAAGAAGAAGGTTGTGGTCTATCACATCAAATGCTTTTTGAAATCGATGAATAGGACACCACAATATCTGTTGTTGTTAATGCTATTTAGCCAGTCATAAACTAAGTTGAGTAGGGTTGTGTGGCATGAATGGTTGTGTCGAAACCCGGACTGTCTTGGATGAAGCAAGCGGTATGTATTAAGGTGGTGTAATGTGTGTTTGTTCATGTGTTTTTCCAAAGGTTTGGAAATAGAGGAAATGATTGAGATTGGTCTGTAGTTTGCAGGGTCTGAGTTGTCACCTGCCTTGTGGATAGGAATGACTTTTGCTTTTTTGAAACTATCGGGAAAATGATTTTTGTCTATGCATAAATTGAAGACGTATGTTAATGTATCTGTAATTGCTGGAGCTGATACTTTGATGATTTTTCCGTCTAGGCCATCTACCCCGCAGGTACCTGACTGTTTTACGTGCGTTAGGTAGTGATAAACTTCAAAGACTGTTATTGGCGGAATATAAAGTTCAGACGTGATGTTTTTGTCGTGGCAATATTGTTTCAGTTTTTGAAGATCGTTTGATTTGGAAGAATCTGTCGTGACAATTTTATTAGCTATAGTGCAAAAGTGGGTGTTTAGCTGTTCGACAGAGATGTCTTTAATTACAGATAATTTTGAAGAAGATTGATTGTTTGTAAGCTCGTTAATTGCTCTCCATACCAATTTTGGGTTCTGGTTTGATGATATTAGTTCTCGATAATATTTTGTTTTTTTTTCTCTGCGCTTCTGTGAATTTATTGCATTTCTCAGTTTTCTAGACTCCTCTTCATAGCCATGTTGTTTAAGCAGATCTCTAAGGTAACCTGCCTCCTGTAACTCTGTAGAGAGAGAGAGAGGAGAGAGAGAGGAGAGAGAGAGAGAGAGAGAGAGAGAGAGAGAGGGAGAGAGAGAGAGAGAGAGAGAGAGAGAGAGAGAGGCTGCATGAATTAGTAATGGGGAAACGTAAACTTGAATATAGTCAAACGAGTGTTGATGTTGACGCTGGTCATAATAGTCAGTATGGTGATTCCTCTGATCCAAAAGCCCCAAAATTCCCAAATTTCGCCATTTCGATGAGTCACGTGATGAAACTGACTCCGATTTGTATGATTTAAACTCATGCCACTTCTTTTGCATCACCTAAGGGAAAAAGACATCTTTTATCTCTTCCCTTTTTGTGGCAGTGCTTTATTCTTGTACATACCCTTTTCTTCAAACAGTCAATCATTTGAGAAAGGTGCATGATCAAAAGAGACTTCATTGTACACGAAAGTTTCCAGAAAATTTTTTGTGCTATTCGACCCAATGCGAATTAGTTATATGCTGCATTTCTGGTTCGTCCTGTACCTTTCTGATCAATGGATTGATCTTTTGGGATTCACTCATGATTTTGAAAGCTTGCATGGTTCTGAGCAACATTTTCATTGCGTTTTGAAAAGTCATCAGTTTCCTTTTGTGAACATCGTTGTAGACTTGTGGATCAGTACAAGAGTCCACATCATGGGAAACACTTTGCAAGAAAGTTGAGTTTAAAACGTTTTGAAACAAACGTTGAATCATTTTCTTCACCGCTTCCATATTAACAGAACAGCAATGGCATCAGTGTGTGGGTGTCGATACCCATACAATTGTGGTTCAGCAATGGCATCAGTGTGTGGGTGTCGATACCCATACAATTGTGGTTCAAACCATGCGTTGTGTCAGAGCTCTATGGCATCACTGTGTGGGTGTCGATACCCATACAATTGTGGTTCAAACCATGCGTTGTGCCAGAGCTCTATGGCATCACTGTGTGGGTGTCGATACCCATACAATTGTGGTTCAAACCATGCGTTGTGTCAGAGCTCTATGGCATCACTGTGTGGGTGTCGATACCCATACAATTGTGGTTCAAACCATGCGTTGTATCAGAGCTCTATTTATACTTATCCCTAGGATCAGCCTCGAGGCGTTCCCCAGTCAAGGAGGTAGGCAGAGAAATGTCCATGTGCTGTCTGTGGAATACGTGGTCATTGTGCGTGTGTGAATGCGAGAGGTCATAATGTACATGTGTACTGGACATGTGGTTCATGGATGCACAAACGAACAGATTGTCCCCATGCACAAATCGATCAGGCCAGTGTATCAAAAGAGAGAACACTGAACGCGTCCTTGTGGTTGAAAATCAAGTATCTGGACTTTGTTTGAAAGGGTGTTGTATCATTGGGTACGGTGATACATTACTAAGAATTACTGTCTGTGCCACAGTTGGTGTCGAGCATTCATTAGTCAAGGATGTTCAGCACAGTAGTGCCACATCACTAAACCGAAGGTTTAATAGACGTGTTGAAACTTACTCTCTGTAAAAAAAGGTATTTCCACACAGGTTTAATACATGTGTTGAATCTTACTCTGTGTAATAAAAGGTATTTCCACACAGGTTTAATAGATGTGTTGAATCTTACTCTGTGTAATAAAAGGTATTTCCACACAGGTTTAATAGACGAGTTGAATCTTACTCTGTGTAAAAAAAGGTATTTCCACACAGGTTTAATAGACGTGTTGAATCTTACTCTGTGTAAGAAAAGGTATTTCCACACAGGTTTAATAGATGTGTTGAATCTTACTCTGTGTAATAAAAGGTATTTCCACACAGGTTTAATAGACGAGTTGAATCTTACTCTGTGTAAAAAAAGGTATTTCCACACAGGTTTAATAGACGTGTTGAATCTTACTCTGTGTAATAAAAGGTATTTCCACACAGGTTTAATAGACGTGCTGAATCTTACTCTGTGTAATAAAAGGTATTTCCACACAGGTTTAATAGACGAGTTGAATCTTACTCTGTGTAATACAAGGTATTTCCACACAGGTTTAATAGACGTGTTGAATCTTACTCTGTGTAAAAAAAGGTATTTCCACACAGGTTTAATAGACGAGTTGAATCTTACTCTGTGTAGAAAAAGGTATTTCCACACAGGTTTAATAGACGTGTTGAATCTTACTATGTGTAATAAAAGGTATTTCCACACAGGTTTAATAGACGTGCTGAATCTTACTCTGTGTAATAAAAGGAATTCCCACACAGGTTTAATAGACGTGCTGAATCTTACTCTGTGTAATAAAAGGTATTTCCACACAGGTTTAATAGACGTGCTGAATCTTACTCTGTGTAATAAAAGGTATTTCCACACAGGTTTAATAGACGTGCTGAATCTTACTCTGTGTAATAAAAGGTATTTCCACACAGGTTTAATAGACGTGCTGAATCTTACCCTGTGTAATAAAAGGTATTTCCACACAGGTTTAATAGACGAGTTGAATCTTACTCTGTGTAATAAAAGGTATTTCCACACAGGTTTAATAGACGTGTTGAATCTTACTCTGTGTAAAAAAGGTATTTCCACACAGGTTTAATAGACGTGTTGAATCTTACTCTGTGTAATAAAAGGTATTTCCACAAAGGTTTAATAGACGTGTTGAATCTTACTCTGTGTAAAAAAAGGTATTTCCACACAGGTTTAATAGACGTGTTGAATCTTACTCTGTGTAATAAAAGGTATTTCCACACAGGTTTAATAGACGAGTTGAATCTTACTCTGTGTAAAGAAAGGTATTTCCACTCAGGTTTAATAGACGCGTTGAATCTTACTCTGTGTAATAAAAGGTATTTCCACACAGGTTTAATAGACGCGTTGAATCTTACTCTGTGTAATAAAAGGTATTTCCACACAGGTTTGATAGACGTGTTGAATCTTAGTCTGTGTAATAAAAGGTATTTCTACACAGGTTTAATAGACGAGTTGAATCTTGCTCTGTGTAATAAAAGGTATTTCCACACAGGTTTAATAGACGTGTTGAATCTTACTCTGTGAAAAAAAAGGTATTTCCACACAGGTTTAATAGACGTGTTGAATCTTACTCTGTGTAAAAAAAGGTATTTCCACACAGGTTTAATAGACGTGTTGAATCTTACTCTGTGTAATAAAAGGTATTTCCACACAGGTTTAATAGACGTGCTGAATCTTACTCTGTGTAATAAAAGGTGTTTCCACACAGGTTTAATAGACGTGCTGAATCTTACTCTGTGTAATAAAAGGTGTTTCCACACAGGTTTAATAGACGTGTTGAATCTCACTCTGTGTAATAAAAGGTATTTCCACACAGGTTTAATAGACGTGCTGAATCTTACTCTGTGTAAAAAAAGGTATTTCCACACAGGTTTAATGGACGTGTTGAATCTTACTCTGTGTAAAAAAAGGTATTTCCACACAGGTTTAATAGACGTGTTGAATCTTACTCTGTGTAATAAAAGGTATTTCCATACAGGTTTAATAGATGTGCTGAATCTTACTCTGTGTAATAAAAGGTATTTCCACACAGGTTTAATAGACGCGTTGAATCTTACTCTGTGTAATAAAAGGTATTTCCACACAGGTTTAACAGACGTGTTGAATCTTACTCTGTGTAAAAAAAGGTATTTCCACACAGGTTTAATAGACGAGTTGAATCTTACTCTGTGTAAAAAAAGGTATTTCCACACAGGTTTCATAGACGTGTTGAATCTTACTCTGTGTAATAAAAGATATTTCACACAGGTTTAATAGACGTGCTGAATCTTACTCTGTGTAATAAAAGGTATTTCCACACAGGTTTAATAGACGAGTTGAAACTTACTTTGTGTAATAAAAGGTATTTCCACACAGGTTTAATAGACGTGTTGAATCTTACTCTGTGTAATAAAAGGTATTTCCACACAGGTTTAATAGACGTGTTGAATCTTACTCTGTGTAATAAAAAGTATTTCCACACAGGTTTAATAGACGCGTTGAATCTTACTCTGTGTAATAAAAGGTATTTCCACAAGGTTTAATAGACGTGTTGAATCTTACTCTGTGTAATAAAAGGTATTTCCACACCTCTTTTTGCGGTTAAAATAGGCGAGTGTCATGGACTCCCAGTGACGACAAGGGGGGGGGGGGGGGGGAGGGAGGTCATTCTTGGGAATAGGCCTGGTGTACCATCCACACGTGATGGAAATAGTGGGTCTGTTATGTGTCATCTCCTAGCTCTCGTCACATCTCGTTTTCAGCTGACACAAGCCAGTAAACGTGTGAAACCCCTTGTTGCGCCCACTTTCCCAACCTGAGTGTAACCCCACATAGCCTCGGAGAGATTCTAAAAGTATGACACGCTGAAGAAGTTTTTGAGAGTGTTAGTGTTGCATGTGAAGATTCCAAATATTCTTCTGTGGGTGGAAGATGGCGTGTTGGACAGAGATTCCATAGTTGAATATGTTGTTACACATCAGTTCGTGGCTCCCCACTGGCTGAGACAGGCTATCCTGAAGGTGGCAAATGATGCTGTAACGGCAGGACATGGTGGTGTTTTGCAAGACTTCCATTTTCATTGGCCGCGTGTACAGTCAGATGTTTTGAACTACTGTCGCTTTTATGACGTTTGTCTGAAGACACTTCCAAAGGGCAGAACGCCAGATCGACAGCGTCGTACGTGAAGACAATGCTGTGGAGCTACAATTTGGCCCCAACTATCCTTCTTTGTTTCATTGCACAAAATATCCTAGCTTCAACCACACCCTAGATGTAAGAACTTGGCGCTGTAGAAGTCAGTCACTGGGTGTTAGCAATACTAGCAAAGACGAACGAACTGGATAGAAGGAACTGAACTGTCTGAGTCTGATCTTCCTGCTTGTGTTTAAAGTAAAGCCTGATGGGGAACCCAATGTGGCCATGCTGTCATTGTGGTACATTATGCAGGATACACTCTTCAACTCTGTGCCCAGTTGTCTGGAAGACAGTGTACGGCGTGTCTTCATTTGGCAAGAAGGGGAAACAGACATCCGTGTTCGTCTTTAGAAATGAGCAAATTCGTTCGTTTTGCTTGTTCATAAAGTAAGAATTTATTGTTCATAAAGTAAGAATTTATTGTTCATAAAGTAAGAATTTATATTCAAGAAAAGTCAGGGCAAGCCAAGTCACTCCTCCTTGTTTCCCTCTGTGTGTGTATATATATATATATATATATATATATATATATATATATATATATATATATATATATATATATATATATAATATATATATTTATATTGAATTATAAACAAAGCTTGCTCTTATGTCTTAGATTGAAGAGGATATCGTTTTTTATTTTTTATTTTTCACAAGAAAATGTAGTTTGTTTTGCTCTTTTATGATTTTCTTTTGCTTCTTAGATGGCACCTTTGGTTGGTTTTTTGAAAACTCAACAAACATACTACGGTATTGCACACCAACCTTTTCTGGGATTGCATTCTTCTTAAAACTGAAAAGGCAGAGGAGTCAAATTACCACTTTCCGCGGTCACTGAGGAGAAACCACCAAGTTTCGAAATATCGGTATATGACCAGGAGTTATATGTTAGTGAGTTTCCCTCCCTATTGGAGGATGTCTCCCTCTTGGAGAATATAAGCTTGCTGAAGGCTCATTTTGAGAAGCATTTATTTTATTTTTCCCCATTCACCCACTCATGCACATACTGTTAGTTAGGCAGAATCATCTACCACTGCAGATATGAATGCGTATCTCCCCCCTATTTCTTCAATCTAAGACATAAGAGCAAGCTTTGTTTATAATTCAATATTTCTTGCAGTCATTGCAACACCAAGCTGCTCTGTAAGTTGCTGGAACGGTGCGGTACTTATCCTTGGAATTTATTAGTTTGTTATATATATTTATATATATATGTGTGTGTGTGTGTGTGTGTGTGTGTGTGTGTGTGTGTGTGTGTGTGTGGAGTGTGTGTGTGTGTGTGTGTGTGTGTGTTGGCTGTGTGTTGAATGTGTGTGTGTGTGTGTGTGTGTGTGTGAGTGTGTGTGTTGGTTGTGTGTTGGTTGTGTGTTGAATGTGTGTGAGTGAGTGTGTGTGTGTGTGTGTGTGTGTGTGTGTGTGTGTGTGTGTGTGTGTGTGTGTGTGTGTTGGTTGTGTGTTGATGTGTGAGTGTGAGTGTGTGTGTGTGTGTGTGTGTGTGTGTGTGTGTGTGTTGTGTGTGTGTGCACGCGCGCGCGCGTGTGTGTGTGTGTGCGCGCGCGCGCGTGTGTCCGTACATACGTGTGTGTATAAAAGTCTTGATTACTCAGCAGATATTCGTTTGCTGGCTGTAAGACACCTTGCATGGAGTTAAGATACAACGAAACAAATTAAAATTACTGTACCTAAAATCAACATCTCTCTCTCTCTCTCTCTCTCTCTCTCTCTCTCTCTCTCTCTCTCTCTCTCTTTTAAAAATCTTACCCACGCTTGTTATTCTTATGGAAGAATTGCATTCAAACGTAAGTAACCAACAGGCCACCAGTGCAGATTTTGTATATTTTGTGTAGTCATTCGATACTCCTAATCAACATTTTCTCTGTGGAAAGTTGCCTATGCATGATTTTACTCCTCACTCTGTCGACTTCACATCAACCAGTCTGAACAACAGAAGGCAAGCAGTCTTTCAGTATTCTTTATTATCATCTCTCAAGCGTGTTAAATACGGAGTTTTCAAGGAATCTTTTCGAGATCCAGATTTTTCCCAACTTACTAAAAAAAAAATCTTGTTTTTCATTTGAGATCTCTAGTGAACTCTGCCAGTGATACTACTCTTCATCACAAAGAAACGATCTGGACACGTTGTTGTTTTCAAAGAGATGATGGAGAGGAATGAACAGAGTCACTTTGTGTATTACACTAATTGATAATGCAGTCATCAGTACAGAACCCTTCGGGTTCATCCAGTTTGTAGGGGCAGCATTCCTGACCCGCGGGGCAACCTGAAGGAGCAGTGCACATCTGTCAAAGAAAAGAGAGAAAACAGTCAATCGACAGGATCATGTCAAGCTTGCAGTCTAATTTAATCTGAATCTGTTTCCAGCTAACAACAAATGGAAGAAACAAACTGACTTTTCCTGTTCAGTGTATAGTTCCACGACATGGGATGGGGAGAAGGTCTGTGCTATGCAAGGCCCTACGCAGTGCCTGATCGTCTATTGCTCTGCTGACACACATTTCTCTCATCTTGGTTTAATATAGGTGGGGTTGACATTAATTTGCTGCATTTTTGAACTTTTTTTACTTCACAAAGATCTTAGCTCTGAGAAAGACATACCCATTTTGGGTGCCATGAATCTTGATATTTGAAATAAACTTTAGGCGTCGCATTTTTTTTTAGACATGGGAAACAAATGACACTTTCTGTTGCAAGAATCTTCATGGAATATATCATCTGTGTGTGTGTGTGTGTGTGTGTGTGTGTGTGTGTGTGTGTGGTGTGTGTGTGTGAGTGTGTGTGTGTACACACACATGTATATATATATATATATATATATATATATATATATATATATATATATATATATATATATAGATAGATAGATAGATAGATCGATGTGTGTGTGTGTGTGTGTGTGTGTGTGTGTGTGTGTGTGTGTGTGTGTGTGTGTGTGTGTGTGTGTGTGTGCGTGCGTGCGTGCATGCGTGTGTGTGTGTGTGTGTGTGTGTGTGTGTGTGTGTGTGTGTGTGTGTGTGTGTGTGTGTGTGTGTGTGTGTTGAACAATTTTGCAGTAGGGAAAACAAGTGCAGGTTAACAACAATTCCTCCGTTATTACATTAACGACTTTGCAAAGATTACAGAACACAATAATAAAAGGGTAGGGGAAGGGGGGCGGATGATAGGAAGAAAATGAGAGTAAAAAGAAAAACCTGGGAAATATATTACAAATATAAAATCCTAGCGTATGGGGACCTTCGGAATCCATCATGAAGACAGAACCATTCACGTTGCCTGCTCCAAGGCCTTTGGTCCGCTGGAACGTGTCTCATCAGGGAGGCATGGCTGATTGTGTCTGTGCTCCTTGGCATAAAAAACAGTAGTGGTGGACTAACACATGTGCAGGTAACCATTTCACCACAATTTCTTCTTCGGGGATCCCAGAGGCACTGACCAAGGCTGCTGTACGGCGGAGGACATTCCAGTGATCGAATAAAGCTTTTCCCTCATAGGTGTGTTGGCAGGCCAGGTCTCTGCCCTCAGCTTTTCATGTGTGGGACAGTCCTGCAGGAAGTGTTCCACTGTCATTGGGGCTGTACCGCATGGGCAACTTGGAGACTCGCCAATGGAAAATTTTGTGAACACGTGATGTCTCAGTCTGGAGTGCCCAGTTCTCAGTCTCACAAGGCTCACTGGGTCTGATCTGGTCAGCAGGTAGTATGCATCCTTCCTGTTGAAGTCTGGGTGCTGCTCAAGCCATCTTCTTTTTTCCTTCTCCTTGATAATACTCTTGATTTCTTCAAAGGAGACTGCTGTCCTCCTTTCTTTACAAATTGGTCAGCTTCCTCATTGCCATATATCTTGCAGTGTGAGGGTATCCACTGGTGACGATATTCTCAGTGGACTGCTGCAGAATGGCCAGGGTAGAGACCAGGGAGTTTCTTGTTTTGAGGATTTTTAACAGCCTGCAGTATGATAAAGCACTAGATTTAGTGTATTG
>CM031625.1:6730584-6735584 GCA_018398815.1 Conus ventricosus | reverse complement strand
ATGTGCGCACACACACACACACACACGATACATGCATACACACAGACACACACGCCCATGCACTCACACACACATACATGCATACACACATACATGGATGAACGCACGCAAGCACGCACGCACGCACGCACGAATGCTCAAACACACACATATACAACATGCGTTCACACACAAAGCACACACAAATGTGCACAAGCGCATGAACAGAGAGAGAGAGAGAGAGAGAGAGAGAGAGAGAGAGAGAGAGAGAGAGAGAGAGAGAGAGAGAGAGAGATGAATCAATGTAACAAACGTTTAGAATATTTCAACTTCCGTGTTATTTGCTTTGGGATTACCAATGGAGGCAGTCTTCAGTGTGTGTGTGTGTGTTCACCCACAGCTGTCTCCACGTTGTGGTTTCACTCCCATGTTCATTGTTCTCTATCCCCGTCTCTCCCTTGGTGTCTCACGGGTATAATTCATACGTCGGCCATGGCAGCTGAGTCACTCTATAGTTGTAGTAGTCTCAGAAGAAACTGTCAGCATAGTAGTAGTGGCAGTGGTATCAGCAGCAGTAGCAGCAGCAGCAGCTGTAGTAGTAGTAGTGGTAGTAGTAGTAGTAGTAGTAGTAGTAGTAGTAGTAGTAGTAGTAGTAGTAGTAGTGGTAGTAGTAGTAGTAGTAGTAGTAGTAGTAGTAGTGGTAGTAGTAGTAGTAGTAGTAGTAGTAGTAGTAGTAGTAGTAGTGGTTTCTTGTTGTTGTTGAGGCAGTACTAATGGCAAGGGTTGATGTTGCAGCAGTAGTAATACTAGTCACAGTGAAAATAGCATGCCATGTGCTGCACCCTTCCCCCTCTCTCTGTCTCTTTCTCTCTGTCCCAGTTTCTGTCTCTGTCCGTCCGTCCCTCTGCCCATCTGTCTGTCTCTCTTTCTCTCCTATCCATCTGTCTGTCTGTCTGTTCGACTGTTTGTCTATCTGTCTGTCTCTGTCTGTCTCTGTTTTTCTGTCGGTCTCATTCTCCTGTCTATTTGTCTGTCTGTCTGTCTGTCTCTTTTTGAATGCCTGTCTGTCTCTAATTGTCACTCATTCTCTGTCTGTCGATATGTCTGGTATACACACACCCACACCCACACACACACACACACACACACACACACACACACACACACACACACACACCACACACACACACACACACTGTACTTGTGTGCTCACACATGCACACACGCAAGCAGAAGCGGATGAGCACACACAAATGTGTACATGCGCATGCACAAAGAGAGAGAGAGAGAGAAGAGAGAGAGAGAGAGAGAGAGAGAGAGAGAGAGAGAGAGAGAGAGAGAGAGAGAGAGAGAGAGAGAGATATGATGCAATGTAAGAAACGTTCAGAATATTTCGTCTTCCGTGTTATTTGCTTTGGGATTACCAATGGAGGCAGTCTTCAGTGTGTGTGTGTGTTCACCCACAGGTGTCTCCACGTTGTGGTTTCACTCCCATGTTCATTGTTCTCTATCCCCGTCTCTCCCTTGGTGTCTCACGGGTATAATTCATACGTCGGCCATGGCAGCTGAGTCACTCTATAGTTGTAGTAGTCTCAGAAGAAACTGTCAGCATAGTAATAGTAGCAGTGGTATCAGCAGCAATAGCAGCAGCAGCAGCAGCTGTAGTAGTAGTAGTAGTAGTAGTAGTAGTAGTAGTAGTAGTAGTAGTAGTAGTGGTTTCTTGTTGTTGTGGAGGCAGTACTAATGGCAAGGGTTGATGTTGCTGTTGCAGCAGTAGTAATACCAGTCACAGTGAAAATAGCATGCCATGTGCTGCACCCTTCCCCTCTCTCTGTCTCTTTCTCTCTCTGTCCCAGTTTCTGTCTCTGTCCGTCCGTCCCTCTGCCCATCTGTCTGTCTCTCTTTCTCTCCTATCCATCTGTCTGTCTGTCTGTTCGACTGTTTGTCTATCTGTCTGTCTCTGTCTGTCTCTGTTTTTCTGTCTGTCTCCTTCTCCTGTCTATTTGTCTGTCTGTCTGTCTCTTTTTGAATGCCTGTCTGTCTCTAATTGTCACTCATTCTCTGTCTGTCGATATGTCTGTCACTCTGGATGTCTGTCTGTCTCTCTCTCTTCTGTCTGTTTCTTTTCTCTCTCTCTCTCTCTCTCTCTCTCTCTCTCTCTCTCTCTCTCTCTTCTCTCTCTCCTGATCCCCCCCCCCTCCGCCTCTGCTTTTTTCATCTCTCGTTTCTATCTGTCTGCATGTCCCCCTACATGTCTCTCTCTCTCTCTCTCTCTCCTCTCTCTCTCTCTCTCTCTCTCTCTCTCTCTCTTTCTCTCACACACACACTCACACACATAAACACATATACACGCGCATACATACACGCACGCACACACACACACGAGAACATGCGCACACGTATAGACGAGCGTGCGCACATGCACGCTAATACACACGCCCATGCACTCACACACACACATACATGCACACACAAACACATGCACATACGCACGCACGCACACGCACACACACACACACACACACACACACACACACACACACACACACACACACACACACACACACACACACATGCACACACACACACACGCGCACATGCACTCACACAGGAAGATTTGAGTAACATCGCACGTCTTGTCTCTTGGCCTTCAACATGAAACCATTGTAGATGGGGAAGAAACGATAACACAGAACATTGATATGCACAGCTGTTGAAGGCATGCTGGCTATACAAAGTCTTTGTCACACATTGGTATACACACAAAGAAACACAACAAGAGGAATTGGAGCTTGTTCCCTCTCTCTCTCTCTCTCTCTCTCTCTCTCCTCTCTCTCTCTCTCTCTCTCTCTCTCTCTCTCTCTCTCTCTCTCTCTCTCTCTCTCTCACACAGACACAAAGACACACACACAGAGGTACACACACACACACACACACACACACACACACACACACACACACACACACACACACACACACACACACACACACGCACACATGTACTTGTATGCTCACGTATGCACACACACACAAACACAAGCACATGAGCACACACAAATGTGTACATGCGCATGCACAAAGAGAGAGAGAGAGAGAGAGAGAGAGAGAGAGAGAGAGAGAGAGAGAGAGAGAGAGAGAGAGAGAGAGAGAGCTCTGATTCAATGTGAGAAACGTTTAGAATATTTGGTCTTCCGTGTTATTTGCTTTGGGATTGCCAATGGAGGCAGTCCTCATGTGTGTGTTTGTTCACCCACAGCTGTCTCCACGTTGTGGTTTCACTCCCGTGTTCATTGTTCTCTCTCACCGTCTCTCCCTTGGTGCCTCATGGGTATAATTCATACGTCGGCCACAGCAGCTGAGTCACTCTGTAGTTGTAGTAGTCTCAGTCGAGACTGCCAGCATAGCAGTAGCTGCAGTGATAACAGCAGCAGCGTCAGCAGCAGTTTCAGCAGCAGTCATTATTGTCATCGTTTAGGCCGTCAAAGTGGTGGTGGTGGTGGTGGTCGTTGTAATAGTAATAGTAGTAGTAGTAGTAGTAGTAGTAGTAGTAGTAGCAGTAGCAGCAGTAGTAGTAGTAGTAGTAGTAGTAGTTTCTTGTTGTTGTTGAGGCAGTTCTAATGGCAAGGGTTGATGTTGCTGTTGCAGCAGTAGTAATACCAGTCACAGTGAAAATAGCATGCCATTTGCTGCACCCTTCTACCTCTCTCTGCCTCTGTCTCTGTCAGTCCGTCTCTCTGCCTGTCTGTCTGGTTGACTGTCTGCCCATCTGTCTCTCCTTATCTCCTATCCGTCAGTCTGTATGTCTGTCTGTCTGTCTGTCTCTGTCTGTCTCTGTCTTTCTGTGTGTCTCCTCCTTTCTGTCTGTCTGTCTGTCTGTCTGTCTCTATTTTTGACTGCCTGTCTGTCTCTAATTGTCAGTCATTGTCTGTCTGTCCATATGTCTGTCACTCTGGATGTCTGTCTATCTGTCTGACTCTATCTTCTGTCTGTTTCTCTCACTCTCTCTCGTTCTGTCCTTATTTCCCCCCCCATCCCTCCGCATTTTGCCTCTCTCGTTTCTATCTATCCGCCTGTCCCCCTACATCTCTCTCTCTCACGCACACACACATACACACATACATACACACATACACGCGGGCACGCGTGTCGGGTGCGCACATATACACACGCCCATGCGCATACGTACACACACGCACATGTATACAGGCGCATGTGCAGATACATGTGCACACCCACACCCACGCACTCACACACACATACATGCATATATATACACACACACACACGCACGCACGCACGCACACACACACACACATACACACATGCACTCACACAGGAGGATTTGAATGCAACATCGCACGTCTTGTCTCTTGGCCTTCAACATGAAACCTATGTAGATGGGGAAGAAACGATAACACAGAACATTGATATGCACAGCTGTTGAAGGCATGCTGGCTATACAAAGTGTTTGTCAAACATTGGTATACACACAAAGAAACATAACAAGAGGAACTGCAAGTTGTTCTCTCACTCTCTCTCTCACACAGACACAAAGACACAGACACACAGGTACACATGCACACACACACACACACACACACACACAACACACACACACACACACCACACACACACACACACACACACACACACACACACACACACACACACACACACACACACACCACACACACACACATGCATGCACACACACACACACACTCACATACACACACACACACATACATGCATACACACACACATGCACATACACATGCACACATGCACATGCATGCAATCACACACACACACAGACACACACACACACACACGCACATACACAGACACACACACACAGACACACACACACACACAGACACACACACACACACACACACACACACACACACACACACACACACACACACACACACACACACACACACACACACACACACACACACGCATGCACGCACACACACGCACACACATGTTGTTGTTCGTCCTTCGATTTCGAAGAT
>CM031625.1:6710584-6725584 GCA_018398815.1 Conus ventricosus | reverse complement strand
GTCAACAAAACGGTAACAAGTAGAACTGCAGGATGTGCACAGTAATTCATTTGGTGGTGGCGTCTTTCGATGGTGGGCCCTGCTGTCAAGAAGTATGGGCTGGTACACCAAAGGGGGCGCTTCCATGGAGTTTCGGTTGTGTCGTGTCTGGTGGTCACACCATGGCATCTGCCAGTTTGCAGTTATGACCCTTGACATCTCAATGGAATGCCCTGTGCATGGCTGCAGGTATGTGGGTCCCAAGGGTGGTGCAGGATTGATGCTGGAGTGCTGGTTCGGCATTTAAGGGCAGGACTTGTCTGGGTCCACCTGGCACCTTCAAGTTGATCTTGTTCTTGTCTGCCTTCTGTCCAACTCTGGGGAAAGGCCCAGTGACAGTGAGGAAAGACCCACTGACCTCAGGGAAAGTTCTGTTGATGGCGGGAAAGACTGCAATCCAGGATTCTTCTCAGAAGGCACATAAGACCTTATGGTGAGAGATTGGGCTGTATCTGGAGTTGTACATGTGAAAACAAAATGTCCACGACTGGGGCTGCACGATATGCCCATGAGTTCCTTGCTGGTGGCGTCTTTTGCTAGTGGGAACTGCAGTCATGAATGAAGTATGGTCTGGTTTACCCATGGGGTCACTTCCATGGAGGTTCTGTTGTGTGGCGTCTGCCAGGTAGCAGTTATGTCCCTTGATATCTCAAAGGAGCATCCTGTGCACCATACGTGAACACAGCACAGACTTTCAAGGGTGGCGTAGGATTGCTCCCAGCTGGGTGGTTTGACAGTTCAGGACAGTACTTCTCTCGGTCCCACTGGCATCTTCCAGTGTCTTCTTGTCTTGTCTGCCTTTTAGCCAGCTCAAGGGGCAGACCCAGGGATGATGAGGAAAGACCCACTGACCACAGGGAAAGTCCTGTTGAGAGTGGGAATATTGCAACATGGGGTCCTCTTCAGAGGGCACGCAAGACGTTGTAGTGAAAGCTAGGCTGTATCTGGAGTTCTATTGATCTCGCATGGAACATGCATAGATGTGAGATGCATAGGTCAGACATGTATACATTGTACATAGGTAGGACATACATCAGTCATGCATAGGTCAGACATTTTGGAATGCACAGAAGTCGGAGACCTTTCCATTTTTTCCCCAGTGTATTAATTCATTGATTTAGCTGTATCATCAGTGCATTGTGGGATGCCTATGTAATGTAATCATATGGAGAAGTCCAAATGCAATGACACCATTTCAAAACTGGAACTAAAACAATTCAAATATTGATCTTTTCTGAATGAAATGATCAGCAAGACACTATCTAGATTGGGGGAAATTGCATCGTGCTGTCAGCAGTTGTTAAACGGAATCTGTTTGCTGAATCTGACGTGAGTTCTGAACTAATTCAGCTGTGGGTTGGGATGATGGAATTATTTCATCAAACGCGCGCGCGCGCGTGTGTGTGTGTGTGTGTGTGTGTGTGTGTGTGTGTGTGTGTGTGTGTGTTTCTTTCTTTCTTTCTTTGTGTGTGTGTGTGTGTGTGTTGAAGCGATAATGCATGAACTCAGAATGGGAAATCACTCAGAATTGGGTTCAGGGGCTTCCACAGTCATGAAAACACGCAAAAAAAGAAAAAAAAGGAAAACTCGCATCGAATTCAAAGCTGGCTAATGTCTACTCCGTATGCCTTGTACTCTGATTACAACAATTTACTGAAATCATACGTGGATCTACTCTTACACTGTTTCTGTTTTTTTATTTGGTTTTTCATTTCAGGATTGAACAAAATTCAGGATGTCAGGATTGGGAATCATGGTGCTAACCCTTCTACTTCTTGTGTCCATGGCAACCAGTCATCAGGATGCAGGAGGTACGTGTTGACTGTCCCTGTCTTGCTGCCTGGCTGTTGGGCCTTTCACGTTGTTTCTAAGTCTTTACTGTTCCTCCCTGCTGACGTTGGTCACCTTGATTGTAGATGAGGAGCAAGCGAGAGGGGGGAGTGGGGTTATGGAGGGGACGACAAAGGATGACAGACAGGAAGTGTCATGTTTTGCATTTTCTTGCCGTAGGTGTTGTCGTCGTCATTATTGTTATTGCTAGTGTTGACGTTGTCTTAAAGTCTGTCCTGCCTGTACCGCCTGAAATGATCTCTGTCACTTAATGCAAAACAGAATGCCCTGTGCATGCCTGCATCTTATTTCAAAACGGAGCAGGCTTCCAAGTGTGGTGCAGGTGCAGGAGATGATACTTCTTTTTGTTTCCATATAGTGTGAGAAAGGTGTGTTTTCATATGTTGTTTTGGTGTCATCCCCACTTCTTTTGTCAGATGACCAGTTTGGCGATGACAATAAACTCTTTAAGTGTGAAAAGTTATAAACTCTCTGTCCGTCTGTCTGTCTGTCTGTCTGTCTCTGTCTGTCACTCTGTCTGTCTCTCTTAACCCTTCAAAACCACATTATCTCCTGTTCGTCATTGCCTTGAAAGGCAGTCTTGCTGTATGAACAAAAAGGTTGAATATCAATAATACACCTATGGACTTGAACATGAATACCTTATGCATCACTGTTCATTCTTCCCCAGACTATGCTGTTCGTACTATTTTGGTGACAGATTTTCTATAGTCCTCTTATTCGCATAGGTATGCTACATATCAAACTCTGTGTGTGTGTGTGTTGGAATCATCACTGCTTTTGTTATAAGCAGTTCTATAGTGTTCAACAGCGTTAGCGAGCCAGAATCCTTCGTCCGTGAAGGGAGGAGAGCCAGGGGGAAAGCATCTTCTTCCTTATCTGTTGCCCTTGGGTTAAAAAATTTCTCTCTCTCTCTCTCTCTCTCTCTCTCTCTGTGTCTGTCTGTCTGTCTCTCAGCCTGTCTCTCTCTCTCTCTCTCTCTGTCTCTGTCTCTGTCTTGGTCTGTCTGTCTCTCTGTTTCTCTCTCTCTGTCTCTCTGTCTGTCTGTGTTTCTCCAGCCTGTCGGTCTGTGTCTGTCTGTGTATCTGTCTGTCTGTCTCTCTGTCTCACTTGCAAACTTTCACAGGCATGCATGCTGACAGTCGTACACATAAGAATGAACAATGACTTCCATGCAGTCGTTGATGTTCCAGTGGGACAGCTGATGCCACGCAACGGACTCCAAGATGGAGTGAGTAAAACTGTTTACTGTAGGACTTGCTCAGAACCAACTTGCCTCTCTCTCTCTCTCTCTGTCTCTCTGTCTCTGTCTCTCTCTCTTCTCTCTCTCTCTCCCCTTCTCTCTCTCCCCCCCCCCTCCCATATGCTGCAAGGGAAGGATTTTATACTTATAATCTTACGCCCTAATTTTTCATTCCCATTTGTTTTTTTTCTCTCGCCCCTACTCTTTTTTCATATGAAAAAATGTCTCGCAACTCATAATTGTGAAGTCTGGAGCAGGGGCAACCACCCCAACCAGGCGTGTCGCCAGGTTGCGGATAGGGGGATGCCCCCAGATAGGAGGGTTGGCTGCGAAGTAAGTCGGGCTTTCGTGGTGGAATAGGTAGTTCCTGACCAAATGGCGATGTTCCTAGCAAGATGGGGCTGGATGATAGGTGGCACTGTTATCTCCACTGAAATACCCCCTATATCCAATGACAGGTGGCACTGTTATCTCCACTGAAATACCCCCTATATCCAATGACAGGTGGCACTCTTATCTCCACTGAAATGCCCCCTATATCCAATGACAGGCGGTACTGTGATCTCCACTGAAATACCCCCTATATCCAATGACAGGTGGCACTGTGATCTCCTCTGAAATACCCCCTATATCCAATGACAGGTGGCACTGTGATCTCCTCTGAAATACCCCCTATATCCAGTGACAGGTGGCACTGTGATCTCCACTGAAATGCCCCATATATCCAATGACAGGAGCATCACGCGATCAAGAGCCGCGCTATAAGCTCTTAGCCCTGGGGAAGGACACCCCAGTGAACAAACCATCTCCAGCTGTGGGCAAATTGCCGGGTAGCTTGGACGCGTCAGCCCAGTAAAGCAACCAGTCTAGGCGAACGGTTCACTCTGATGTAAAAACAAGCCAAAGTCGGATGTGCTGATCTAGACTTGTCGGGGCATAACAGCAGCACAACGCATCTTCACTCGCACGACGGACAACCGTAGAGACTCTCAATGTGGTGCTCGTCCTTTGGAGACCCGCCAGGGTGGAGAAGTGCCAGGCCCCGTGCCGCTAACGGGCCCACCCCATGCAACAACTGGTGGTCCTCGTGCCTGTTCTGTGGTAGAACCAGGCGGTGGTTGACTTGGGAAAATGCGACTGGCTATGACAGAAGAGAGGTGAAAGCAAAACTGTTGAGGGTGCTCCAGTGGAATGCAGAAGGAATCACCAATAAGAAGTTCCCTCCCCCCCCCCCCCCCCCTTACTGAAAGGCTCTATAGGGAGAATATAGATGTTGCTTGCCTTCAGGAAACGCATCTAACAGAAAATCTTCACTTTACGGTAAGGGGCTACCTGACATGTCGTGTGGACAGGGAAGGGAGATACAATGGTGGAGTCCTCATCCTGGTAAAGAATCGCATACCAGCAAAGCACAGTAGAGTGGATACTGAGGAAAACGCAGAAATCACTGGGATGGATATCAGGCTACAGGATAAGCAAATAAGAATATACTTTGTATACAGCCCACCAGATGAACAGCTTTCTCTGCATGCTGTGGATATCACTCAGGATGGCTGCTTAATCGTCGGCAACTTCAATGGCCACTCTCACAGCTGGGGATACAGTGAAACAAATTCCAGAGGACAGGGAGCAGAGGACTGGCAGGTTGAACAGCAACTACACCTGCTGGACCTCCCAGATGACCCCCATACGTTCTACTCACGCAGGTGGCTAACGTCAACAACACCAGACTCTACCTCTGCCACCAACAACCTGCAGACAAGTGCGGAAAGGACAGTGTTTAGACCAGTTAGCGGGGAGCGACCACAGACCTGTGAAACTTTCTTTCAACCTCAACCACCATCCAGTAGACGGCACACCACTGCCCAGATGGAACAGCAGAAAGCTACATGGGAAAACTACGTTGTACTCGCTGATGAATACACGGTGAACATCAACACTCGATGGAAAGACGTAATCCACACGACCAAGGCTTTCAACGCAGCAATGTTAAAAAGCAGCTGCAGAAACCATCCCACGAGGGGCCATGAAGAACTACCGGCTCTACTGGACCGAAGAACTCCAGCAGTTGGAAGATCAAGTAAACACAGCTATGAAAAAAGTAAAGAAAGAACCAACAACAGAAAACATCAGCCTAAAAGAACAAGCAGCTTCATATACAAAAGCATCCATCCAGGCTGCAAGAAACAACTGGAAAAGAAACTGAAAATCTCCACATGAAGAAAGATGGAAGGAAACTATGGAATCTTGCCAGAGCTATGAACAATGAAAAACCATTGGCAGCACCCATTGTTCTAGAAGAATTTGAAGAAATCCTGACCAGCAGCCGGGCTGCAGACCTTTTTATCAACAGCTTTGAAAAGGTCAGCAACAGCAACATCTCTAAAGGCAGAGAAAAGGAACTGTTACAACAACAGAAAAAGTGCAGGAACATGGACACAGAGGAAGAAGTAATGAAGAAACCCTTCACAGTAACAGAACTCAATGAAGGGAGAAAGCAGCTACAAAAGGAGAAATGACCAGGACCTGATGGCATTACAAATGAGATGTTCCAACACCTTGGATCGTCTGCACGAAAAACACTCGTGGACATCTTCAACGCCAGCTGAATAAATACATCTGCACCTCAGTCATGGAAAGATGCCATTATGATCCCTATCCAGAAAAAGGGAAAAGACAAAACCAAAGCAGACAGTTAGAGACCCATCAATCTTTCCAGCTGTGCTGGGAAAACTCATGGAAAGGCTTATCAACAGACTGACTTGGTTGCTGGAGAAGAACGAGATCATCGCTGGCAAGCAGGCTGGATTCACACAATACAGATCCACAGAGGACCAGGTCGCCTATATTGCACAAAAATAGCAGACAAGACGCATACCATAGCGGTCTGGATCGACGTAGAAAAAGCTTTTGATAACGTCTGGAAACACGGTCTGAAGTGGAAGATGCACCAGTATGGGACTGTGATCACAGGCCACATGTACAACTGGATCAGCCAGTACCTGACCAACAGAAAAGCCTGGGTACAAAAACAGAAAGCACCAGAGCAAGCAAAAAACAATGAAAGAAGGCGTCCCACAAGGTGGAGTTCTCTCCCCCACGCTGTTTATCATCTTCATGAATGATATCCTGAATGACATCCCTGCATAGCTCCATGGTGTAATTTATGCAGATGACCTTGTCATCTGGTGCTCTGAACAATATGTTACAACAGCCACAGAAAGGATCCAGGAGGCCATGAACAAGATCGAGACATGGACAAAGAAATGGCTTGTGACCATCAACGCTAGGAAAACGGCATACACCATCTTCAGCCTGGCTACAAAAGAACAAAGTGCATGCCTCCAGGTGAATGGTCACATCCTTCCACGGGACAAGTCACCTACCTATCTAGGAGTCCCCTTTGATTCGAGAATGACCTGGAAACGATGGATCGACAAATGCACGGCAAGAGCCAGACTGCGCCTGGCATTGATGAAAAAATTATTGGAAAGATCCTGGGGTGCAGACCACACCCTTCAGAAGAAGCTATACCACCAGCCATAGACGACATGAAACCCTTTGAAGATCAAATGAAAAGAATGATAACCAAAATTGAATTCAAAAAATCAAACAACGATTTCCAAAAAACATTAAAAAACCAAATAAAACAAGTACAAAATGACAAAAAAATATTTGTGAAGGCTGACAAAACTAGCAATTACTACAAAATGGAACCAAAGGAATATTCTCAACTCCTTGACAAAAACATCCAGAAAAACTACAAAAAAGCTGACAAAAATATACATGACAGTATCCGCACTAAAGAAAAAGAACTTGCAGAGCGCATAGACCTAAGTGACAGGATAGAAGCGACAGCAACTAAAGAAGCTTTCATAACACTCAAAGACCACAAACCCAACTTTCATAACAATCCAACATGCAGACTAATAAACCCATCCAAATCTGAATTAGGCAAAATAAGCAAGAAAATTCTGGAAAAAATAATAAAGGACATAAAATCAAACTCTGATTACAACCTCTGGAAGAACACATACGAAGTCATCCAATGGTCCAAAAAACTCAATAAACAAAGTAATACAGTATTTATCACATTTGACATAGTAGACTTTTACCCATCCATAGATGAGGAACTACTCTCCAAAGCCCTGAAGTTTGCCAGTAACCACACAAACATAACAGGGTCAGAAATGGAAATCATTCTCCACACCAAGAAAACATTACTACACAGCCGAAATGAAACCTGGATCAGGAAAACCAACAGAAACTCAACATTCGACGTAACCATGGGTTCATATGATGGTGCAGAAACATGTGAACTGGTCGGACTATTCATGCTGTCCAACATCAAGAAAAAACTCGGAAAACAAGTCGGACTATACAGAGACGATGGCCTTGCTGCACTAACCAACAATCCAAGAACCATCGAAAACAAGAAGAAAGAACTATGCAAAATCTTCCAAAACTACAACTTAAAGATTACCATTGAAGCAAACAAAAAGGTAGTGAACTACTTAGACATAACACTGGATCTCAACAATTATATATATAAACCATACAAGAAACCCAACGATACACCTCTTTATGTACACACCAAAAGTAACCATCCACCATCTGTATTAAAGACCATACCCCATGGCATAAACAAGAGACTATCAAACCTGTCATGCAATGAGAGAGTGTTCAACAATGCAGCAGTGGAATACCAGGAGGCACTACAAACAAGTGGATACAATTACAAACTACAATACAACCCGGACAACAACACAAATAAAAGCAAGAAAAATAGGAAAAGAAAAATCATATGGTATAACCCCCCATACGACGGGAAACTCAAAACAAACATAGGGAAAGAATTCTTCAAAATCCTAGCAACTTCATTTCCAAAAGAACACAAACTGTCCAAAATATTTAACAAAAACACTGTCAAACTATCGTACTCATGTATGCCCAACCTCAAAAACCTGATTGACGCATCCAACAAAATGAAAATCAACACAGCAAAGAAGGGTGAAGAAAGGAAATCTTGCAATTGCACGAGAAAGGAGCAGTGCCCACTAAACAATAAATGTCTCCAAAACAACATTGTATACCAGGCTACTGTAACATCAGAAAATGAAAAGAAACATACATAGGGATCACTGAAAACCACTTCAAAACCAGATATGCAAACCACAAACAGTCATTCAATAAAGAAAAATATAAAAACCAAACAGAACTGAGCAAATATATCTGGAAACTTAAAGACGCAAAAACAAGCTACAATATATCCTGGAAAATTATAAAAAGAGCATCACCATACAGCAATGTTTCAAAAGGTGCAACCTATGTTTAACTGAAAAATGGTTAATACTATGCAAACCACACTTAGCAACTTTAAACACCAAAACAGAAATAGTAAACAACTGCAGGCATAAATGGAAATCGTTGTTAGTGAACACACCCAAAGCAAAAACCTGAAAGCCCCCCCAAAAAAAAACACGTGCAGCCAACCCGCACGTGCAAACAACCGCAAACGGGAGCCCACACGCTATATAACATCGGCGGTGGGCAAACCAAAAACATCCTGATGACAGCGCAACACGCTCGAAACAAATTTGTAGAGTCTTAACCTCGAGTTTTAACCTTCCTTTTTAACATCATTGACAAATAATATATATATATATATATATATATATATATATATATATATATATATATATATATATATATATATAAAATATGTATATATATATGCCACAAGCCAGCTAGGCCCTCCCATGCACACACCCCCCCCCCCCCCATCCCCCGGGGGTTATCATGACTGGTGTCAAAATGTTTCTTGGAGTGTCCTAAAAACGAATCTAAAATGTTTCTTTCAAAAAGTTGGGATGCACAGGAGTTACAGCCCTTGCGTAAGGGTATCCTCTAACACACCCGCTTGAGCCATTCAAATATAACTTGAAATAGTTCCTGTAAATGAACAAGAAATCAACTTTTGTTTATACTAGTTTTATGACTTGCTTATCAGTGTGCCTGGTGGTGACTTGATCAGTCTTTTCTCATTCATTGTTTGGGTACAGTAGTGGGTGACTTTTATATACCGACATTTTCACTGCATCAGCGGCATGTCAACTGTTGTCCACAAAGACAAAAGGCCCAAATCAACTGTTCTGATGAATAATAATATACTACAATGCCTCTTGGTAGTTTCTGACCGTAACTGGAACCACATGAGTAATGTATAAAGTCACAGTTTCACATTTATCTCCCCTACCCCCAAAATTCAAGATTTCGCCAATGACGCCAAACGACTATTTTGACAGCCTTCCAACTGTTTGGTTTTGATGGGAGTTTATGTTCTTAATTGTCCACAATGGTTTTGTTGCTTGAAAGTTTAATTTTGCTGGTATTCTCGTGTAACAAAGTGTAGCATTAACAGTCTTTCAACAAATAGTGTAGCGCAACACAACATACAGTATTCAAGGTGTCAGGAAAGCACATTTTTTGGCCATTTTCAAAGGCATCATTTGTCTGTATTCTCTCTTCATCAACATTCAATGAAGCATCAGAAATTTCACTTTCAAGCTTCATCAGAATCTTCAGGAGAGAGAGAGAGAGAGAGAGAGAGAGAGAGAGAGAGAGAGAGAGAGAGAGAGAGAGAGAGATTATATATATTCCATGAAGATTCTTGCAACAGAATGTGTTATTTGTTTCCCATGTCTAAAAAAAAAGTGCTATGCCTGAAGTTTATTTCAAATATCAAGATTCAGTGGCACCCCAAAGGGGTATGTCTTTCTCAGAGCTAAGAGCTCTCTGTTAAGTAAAGTAGTTCAAATATGCAGCAAATTAATGTCAACTCCACCTATATTAAACCGAGATGAGAGAAATGTGTGTCAGCAGAGCAGTAGACAATCAGGCACTACGTAGGGCCCTGCATAGCACAGACCTTCTCCCCATTCCATGTCGTGGAACTATACACTGAACAGGAAAAATCAGTTTGTTTTTTCCATTTTGTTGTTAGCTGGAAACGGATTCAGAATAAATCAGATTGCAAGCTTGACATGATCCTGTCGATTGACTGCTTTCTCTCTTTCCTCTGGCAGACCTGCACTTATACTGAAGATTGCCCCAAGGGTCAGGAATGCTGCTTCTACAACCTGGGTGCATCCTATGGGTTCTGTGATGATGAGTGCGCTATCTATTAGTGTAATACACAAAGTGACTCTGTTCATTCCTCTCCATCATCTCTTTGAAAACAACAACGTGTCCAGATCGTTTCTTTGTGATGGAGAGTAGTATCACTGGCAGAGTTCACTAGAGATCTTAAATGAAAAACAAGATTATTTTTTTCAGTGGGAAATAATCTGGATCTCGAAAAGCTTGAAAACTTCGTATTTAACACGCTTGAGAGATGATAATAAAAGAATTCTGAAAGACTACTTGTCTTCTGTTGTTCAGACTGGTTGATGTGAAGTCGACAGAGTGAGAAGTAAAATCATGCATAGGCAACTATCCACAGAGAAAATGTTGATCAGTAGTATCGCCTGCCTACACAAAATGTACAAAATCTGCACTGGTGGCTTGTTGGTTACTTATGTTTGAATGCCATTATTCCATAAGAAGAGAGAGAGAGAGAGAGAGAGAGAGAGAGAGAGAGAGAGAGAGAGAGAGAGGGGAAGGGAAGGGAAGGGAAGGAGGGGAGAGAGAGAGAGAGAGAGAGAGAGAGAGAGAGGGAGGGAGGGAGAGAGAGGGAGAGAGAGAGAGAGAGAGGGGAGGGGGGAGAAAAAGAGAGAGCGAGATAGAAAGAGAGAGAGAGAGAGAGAGAGAGAGAGAGAGAGAGAGAGAGAGAGAGAGAGAGAGAGAGGCTACATGAATTAGTAATGTGAAAACTTTACCTTGAATATAGTCAAACGACTGTTGATGTTGACGCTGGTCATAATAGTCGGTATGGCGTTTCATCCAAAAGCCCCAAACAGTCCCAAATTTCCCCATTTCGATGAGTCACGTGATGAAATCGACTCTGATTTGTACAGATTTGGACGCGTGCCAGTTTTTTTCTTTTTTTATCGCCTAAGGGAAAAAGACCTCTGTTATATATCTTCCCTTGTTGTGGCAGTGCGTTATTCTTGTACCATACCCTTTTCTTCGAACAGTCAATCATTTGAGAAAGGTGCATTATTAAAAGACTTCATTGTACACAGGAATTTTTCCATACAAAAATTTTGTGCTATTCGACCCAATGCGAACTAGTCATATGCTGCATTTCTGGTTCGTCTCGACAACTTTCTGATCAGCTGATTGATCTCGGGATTCACTCATGATTTTGAAAGCTTGCATGGTTTTGAGCAAACGTTGCATTGCGTTTTGAAAAATTCATCAGTTTCCTTTCGTGAACATCGTTGTAGACTTGTGGATCAGTACAAGAGTTCACATCATGGGAAACACTTTGCAAGAAAGATGAGAATGTAAGTGGACCCTACCCTGTCCACTGCCCTTGCCCACCTACCCCTCCCCTCCCGCCCACCCGCCGTCCATATTTTGTTTTGTGTGTATCGAGCTTTGACCTTTCGGTTGAGTTTTTTGTGTGTGTTGATTTTGTTTTGTAAAGAATTGCTATGCACACACACACACACACACACACACAAAACACACATATATATATATATATAATATACAACAAACTAATAAATTCCAAGGATAAGTACCGCACCGTTCCAGCAACTTACAGAGCAGCTTGGTGTTGCAATGACTGCAAGAAATATTGAATTATAAACAAAGCTTGCTCTTATGTCTTAGATTGAAGAAATAGGGGGAGATACGCATTCATATCTGCAGTGGTAGATGATTCTGCCTAACTAACAGTATGTGCTTGAGTGGGTGAATGGGGAAAAATAAAATAAATGCTTCTCAAAATGAGCCTTCAGCAAGCTTATATTCTCCAAGGGGAGACATCCTCCATAGGGAGGGAAACTCACTAACATATAACTCCTGGTCATATACCGATATTCGAAACTTGGTGGTTTCTCCTCAGTGACCGCGGAAAGTGGTAATTTGACTCCTCTGCCTTTTCAGTTTTAGAAGAATGCAATCCCAGAAAAGGTTGGTGTGCAATACCGTAGTATGTTTGTTGAGTTTTCAAAAAACCAACCAAAGGTGCCATCTAAGAAGCAAAGAAAAATCATAAAAGAGCAAAACAAGCTACATTTCTTGTGAAAAGTAGAAAATATATATAAAGATATCCTCTAAGACACAAGTGCTGAGGGCCAGTTCTTGGAATGAATCCACAAGGGACTAAAATACAACAAACTAATAAATTCCAAGGATAAGTACCGCACCGTTCCAGCAACTTACAGAGCAGCTTGGTGTTGCAATGACTGCAAGAAATATTGAATTATAAACAAAGCTTGCTCTTATGTCTTAGATTGAAGAAATAGGGGGAGATACGCATTCATATCTGCAGTGGTAGATGATTCTGCCTAACTAACAGTATGTGCTTGAGTGGGTGAATGGGAAAAATAAAATAAATGCTTCTCAAAATGAGCCTTCAGCAAGCTTATATTCTCCAAGGGGGAGACATCCTCCAATAGGGAGGGAAACTCACTAACATATAACTCCTGGTCATAACCGATATTTCGAAACTTGGTGGTTTCTCCTCAGTGACCGCGGAAAGTGGTAATTTGACTCCTCTGCCTTTTCAGTTTTAAGAAGAATGCAATCCCAGAAAAGGTTGGTGTGCAATACCGTAGTATGTTTGTTGAGTTTTCAAAAAACCAACCAAAGGTGCCATCTAAGAAGCAAAAGAAAATCATAAAAGAGCAAAACAAGCTACATTTTCTTGTGAAAGTAGAAAATATATAAAGATATCCTCTAAGACACAAGTGCTGAGGGCCAGTTCTTGGAATGAATCCACAAGGGACTAAAATACAACAAACTAATAAATTCCAAGGATAAGTACCGCACCGTTCCAGCAACTTACAGAGCAGCTTGGTGTTGCAATGACTGCAAGAAATATTGAATTATAAAACAAAGCTTGCTCTTATGTCTTAGATTGAAGAAATAGGGGGAGATACGCATTCATATCTGCAGTGGTAGATGATTCTGCCTAACTAACAGTATGTGCTTGAGTGGGTGAATGGGGAAAAATAAAATAAATGCTTCTCAAAATGAGCCTTCAGCAAGCTTATATTCTCCAAGGGGGAGACATCCTCCAATAGGGAGGGAAACTCACTAACATATAACTCCTGGTCATATACCGATATTTCGAAACTTGGTGGTTTCTCCTCAGTGACCGCGGAAAGTGGTAATTTGACTCCTCTGCCTTTTCAGTTTTAAGAAGAATGCAATCCCAGAAAAGGTTGGTGTGCAATACCGTAGTATGTTTGTTGAGTTTTCAAAAAACCAACCAAAGGTGCCATCTAAGAAGCAAAGAAAATCATAAAAGAGCAAAACAAGCTACATTTTCTTGTGAAAAGTAGAAAATATATAAAGATATCCTCTAAGACACAAGTGCTGAGGGCCAGTTCTTGGAATGAATCCACAAGGGACTAAAATAACACAAACTAATAAATTCCAAGGATAAGTAAACCGCACCGTTCCAGCAACTTACAGAGCAGCTTGGTGTTGCAATGACTGCAAGAAATATTGAATTATAAACAAAGCTTTCTCTTATGTCTTAGATTGAAGAATAGGGGGGGATACGCATTCCTATCTGCAGTGGGAGATGATTCTGCCTAACTAACAGTATGTGCTTGAGTGGGTGAATGGGGAAAAAAAAATAAATGCTTCTCAAAATGAGCCTTCAGCAAGCTTATATTCTCCAAGGGGGAACATCCTCCAATAGGGAGGAAACTCACTAACATATAACTCCTGGTCATATACCGATATTTCGAACTTGGTGGGTTTTTCCTCAGTGACCGCGGGAATGGTAATTTGACTCCTCTGCCTTTCAGTTTTAAGAAGAATGCAATCCCGAAAAGGTGGTGTGCAATACCGTAGTATGTTTGTTGAGTTTTCAAAAAACCAACCAAAGGTGCCATCTAAGAAGCAAAAGAAATCATAAAAGGCAAAAAACTACATTTTTTGGAAAGTAAAAATATAAAAAATCCCCTAAAACAATGCTGGGGGCCGTTCTTGGAATAATCCACAAGGGCTAAATTTCAACAAAATAATAAAATTCCAAAGGGAAAATACCGCACCCTTCCAAACTTACAGAGAGTTGGTGTTGAATGACTGCAAAAAATGAATTATAAACAAAACTTTTTTTGTCTTAGATTGAAGAAATAGGGGGAAACGCATCATATCTGCAGTGGTAGATGATTCTGCCTTAAAAACGTTGTGCTTGATGGGGAATGGGGAAAAAAAAAATAAAAAGCTTCTCAAAATGAGCCCTTTAGCAAGCTTATTTCTCCAAGGGGGGGAAAATCCCCCAAAGGGGGGGAAACCCCTAACATAAACTCCTGGCTAAACCAATTTTAAAACCCTTGGTGGTTTCTCCTCAGTGACCCGGGAAAGGGGTAATTTGACTCCTCTGCCGGGTTTCATTTTTAAAGAAAATGCAACCCCAAAAAAAAGGGGTTGGGTGTGCAATACCGTAGTATTTTTGGGTTGATTTTTAAAAAAACCCCAACCCAAAGGTGCCATCTAAGAACCAAAAGAAAACCCAAAAAAGGAAAAACAAGCACTTTTTCTTGTAAAAATAAAAAATATAAAATACCCCTCTAAAAACACAAGTGGAGGGCCGGGTTTTTTGGGAAAAAATCCACAAGGGACTAAAATACAAAAACTAAAAATTTCCCAAAGGATAAGTACCGCCCTTTCCAGCAACTTACAGAGCAGCTTGGGTGTTGCAATGACTGCAAAAAAATATTGAATTATAAAAAAAGTTT